>CM067350.1:77719839-77734839 GCA_034190875.2 Urechis unicinctus | reverse complement strand
TACATAACTTAAAATGGCTTGCAGATTAGTCATATTCTGATTAACTGTCAACATTTAGTATACTAGCCTGCCATCCTTGCGTCACGCATAGAATAACATTATCGGCAAGTTTTGACCGTGCTGTATTGAGGCGTTCAATAATAAGAGGAAATGAAACGAGCTGAACGTGCGCATTTTGTAAGAGCGGCACTCCATATTTGCTGAAACCCGATGATCACCTCAATTATAGGTTGTTATATAATCACGTCAAGGAATCGACAATTTTAATAACCTTATTAAAAATCCATTCGATGGTTATTTGCAAGGCTCTGGAATGTGGTGGTAATAATGTGGATATCCTGGGGGATTATCAATGCACACGAATGAACTAACAATATAGGACTTAAGGCTGTATAATGCGACGATGTTGCAGTTTGGTTATAAGTCGATCCACGTGTTCAAACGAGGAGCGATCGATCTGTTTGTTATATTATGCAGGATGCTGTGCAATTGTTATTTACAGCACATTGGGTTATATAATGTTCGGATACACCATAGAACGCAGCATTTTTGCATTTCCATGCATATATAATACCATATATAAACCAACGATTGTGAAAGGGTTAAGTAAATCAATCATTTATTAATATTTCTTTCAGTGCTTATTGCTCGAGGATATTTCAATTTGTAATTGAAAACCAACACATTTCATTATAGCGCGCCGCCGTTATGGCCGAGGTGTTCGCTCGTCATCTAACTAATGATGCTGTCAGCACCCGGTTGGTTTGATTTACGCTGTTGCTAGCGTTTGTCATTTCAAATCTACTACGGAATTATGTAGTGGTGTTTACCAGAAGACAAGAAACATACAAATTGATTACCGTTCGTGTATAGGTAACATGGCAGCAATGACGATAGTCAGAACTCAATGTGCATCAAGAAAAATACACTGCTGAAACAATATTGTAGCTGACCACAAATATTCGCTTACAGCGTAACTGATTCATCAAACACACTCTCTAATCTAGGCGGAGAAATCAGCGCATCATACAAAGCCGGCATATCATCATGCAATGCCTAATGCTAGCGTGCCTACTTTTGGCACGTAAGCTTTAGAACGCGCAGTTAGCACTGGCCATCTGCGATGCTGAGCCATGAGTTGCTGGCAAAGTTGTGTCTATATATATCTATAGTCGTTTTAGACGCAGTTATAGGTACATGCTTGGTGTATGGCTGGAAAATAAGCACGGTCCACAGATTGTCATAACGCAAAGTAAACACAATGGCATAAATCTTCGCTCTCTATCATTACCACGATTCGCGTAATGTTTCCCAACTACACCGATAATAATACGAAGAGATTAATCGCCGGAGGTGGGGTAAAACTTAGTTGCCTTAGGTTTGTCTCGTACAGGAAATGTTCAAATACGACGGATAGGTGTCCATGTACATAGCTGTTGAATGCTAAACAGTGTGCTTAGCGTCTTGTCGAGATGATGGCTTTGTATGTCCGTACTGGCCCGACGGTTTGTATATTTTCCAAAACAAACCCACAGCGGATACGCGACGATAAATATGCCTTCACAATATATTTCAATAAATCATGTGGCCTAATAATGATGAAATGCGTGTCATTAGTGCTACAATATATGCATGAATCACTATTTAAACAAAATTACATCGGTCATAGATTCCTGGCGAATAAGTCGGCTCCCAGATATTGACTGTTGCATCATATTTTCTGGACGCTTGGATAATAATCGGAATATGCGCTGGAGCAGTACATACACAGGCCAGAGCTGTATATGTATTCAACACTATATTGGATATTTGTTAGATGGAAGCCTATGGATAATGATACACACTCATTGAGTGTTACCATAAGCAGTGCACATTGCGGATCAAATCGTCCAATTAACAAATGGAAATCCGGTCATGTAGAAATATGGTGCGCATAAAAAAGCATACCTATCTTGCATATTCCTTTTCACAAGAAATAATGACGGTCAATACAATACCAAAGAGCTTAAGCAGAATATTATCTTAGTCTTTAGCCTGACATCACCTGTCCGTCTCCATATGTAACCATGAATTCTATTTCTGCCGACTGCTATGTGATTGGACCTCGTTTACTGGGTTTTTGAAAGGTCTAGAAGGTCTCATTCTGGTTTTGATCAGTGCCACTTTCTACACAGTGTGTCTGTGTTGTTTCCGTTTTCTTAATATTTTTTCCTGTCGCCCACATAAATATTGTCAGCATAACCAAGACTCAAGAAACACCAAATTAGATCTTCCTGTGCCTTGACAGGCGATCCTGAAACGCTTTTGTCTGATGGAAGGTCTGGAGCCTCTCTGTCTCTCATATCTCTGTAAATAATAATACACAAACACAATAAACTTAGAACGCTTGGCTCGGTGCTGCCGAGTAGCGCATTACAAATCGCGGCCACTCATTCGATTTGTTCTTCAAGAGGGATGGAAAGATGGGTTAACTGTGAAACATGATGACTCGTTGTTTGTTCATAGTTTGGCTGCGAATCATATCACCTGATAGTGCCAATTTCGGTTTGATTGCCGTGCAACAGTGTTATCATTCAGAAAAAAATTTAGGTACCTACATTGTCGGTTCACGAACATCAGCTCATGCAAGTAAAATTTAGCCCTAATAATGAGTAAAGGTCCAAATTGTCGCAATATGATTTATGTTTACACCATGGCGTCCCAAGTTGAGCATACAGAAAGTCCAGTATGAATATCAGATCAAAACAATACTTGCTTTAATATATATATATATATATATATATATATATATATAGATATATAGATATATAGAGATATATATATATATATATATATAGATATAGAGAAATCATATAGATAGAGATATATAGATATATATATATATCTATATATATATATATATATATATATATATATATATATATATATCTATATATATATATATATATATCTATCTATATATATATATATATATATATATATATATATATATATATATATATATATATATACATATGTTTGTTTGCGTCGGTGTCTATGCGTGTCCAATAACTGACTTTAGGACTAAATGCACACAAAATTTAGCGCCTCAGCCTATAGTTGTTTACAGCAACCACAGTTTGGTTCGGCATTAGACGGGGGATCATTAAAGCAAAACACGATACGTTCTATGTGATAAGCGCAAATCCAAATTGGCACATGTAAGTTGCAAAAAAATTGCCATTATAATTTTAACTTTCAGTTCAATTAGCGATAAGTCCAAAAACGACCTTCTGCGATGGTACAATCGGACATCCGTATTCCATTAACCTTCCCATAACATGGACCCCTATTGCCTCAAGAGGAACATTTAACGGTTAACAAGTGGGGTAACCAAGATTTACATCTCCTATTGCCAATTCAAGTCGCGGTATATTGCTTCCTGAAATAGAGCGATAGTCAACAGAACATCTTAAGCGTTGGTCGTTGAGGATCGTATCGGCTGTTAGGCCGTAATGCGCATGGTTAGATGAAAGACAACTTGCTTCTTGTCTCTGCGCATAATTAGTTGATTGATTTGATCTTTCCTGTTGCTAGCAAAAAAACGATAAACACGATTGAAGGGGGTGCGCTAGAACAGGGACATTACTCTGTCAGTGATTTATAAAGATTAAAAATGAAAATGAGTCGTTGCAATCGGGTGGCAACCCCGTGCGTGCAGTTCAAATCAATTATAGATAATGATGACTTCATATATACGGAGTTATAAACAGTAAATACGATTGCCGCTCCTCGATTCATCATGCAAATAATAAATTTGTAGATGCTTTCCACTGGCAATATTCGGTTTGAAGCAAAGTCAATGGGATCACATGTAACGCTTAGTAAATTAGAGATATATGCTAGATATTTATATATTATTGCACTGTTCTTTATAACCCTACCGCTACAATTCTCATAAGAAAATGCGACATACACAATGATTTTTCATATTATTTAATCAGCGTGGTGACAGTGAATGAGCATTAGACAGTTAAGTCAACGTACACTTGTTTGTATTCCGGGAGGATGGTGTATTACTAAAACAACGCCATATGCATCGTTTTGTTGAATCGATGGACAATGCGCCACGCAAAGGGCTAAATATTTATTAAACTGTTGCCGAACATCAAAAAGGAAACAAATCCATACCCCTTTTATAGAATTCTGGTTGATTCATTCTCATGAAGTAGTCTACCGGTGCATGTATTATATGCGAGTCTGTGGAAAGCGTTTATAACAACTCAACTGTGACCGAGAATTAAGACGACCACATTGTACTCAAATATTCAAGAGGGCATTACATTTAAGCATTTTAAACTTTGTTCTTTACTTCACACGTGACAGGAGTAAAATTACTGCAATAAGCATATTAATTGGTGTGCCATATCGGTCTTATGAGGTTCAAGCGGTAACTTGGAAGTACTGGCAATGTTACTTCTCGCCCTGAACAGTAAAGATAGCTAGCTAGCAAAAGGGGAGTGATTTATGAGGGAACATAAAAGTCAACGTGTGAGATGCATATGTTATAGCTCAGCATGTCCCGCAGTCTATAACAGGAGGGATTGGAACATGGAGTGCTGCCGTACGTGTGACCATAGTTATCAAAAGCGTCTTATAATGTCACACAAAACAACAATGAGGTGGCACCGAAATAAAAAGTCTTGCTACGTAAATTTGGGGCAATAATCCGAATACAACTGGGAATGCGTGAATAACGAATGATTCACAACCCACGAACATTTATTATAGCACGAAGGATGACAATCCACAAAGGAGTGCTAGATGTCACGCGTAAAAATAATTATAAATATGTATGCTTCGGTGTGCACCATCCGAAGCGTTTACATTTATCATGCAGCAATATTTTCATGTTCTATTCTATATGCATGTATTAATTTCGTATATGCTGCAAAATATATTTTGGGCACGGGAGTATGACGACCTGGTATGTGAAGTCAAGTGACTCCGAAGCTTGTATGCCGCACCATAGAGACGAGCACCAATACTGTGCGAACATGCTGATACGTTCAGTGCAAATACCAATAGTGCAAGTCGAACCCACCCTACTCAAACATGCCATTATGTAATCCAAGCTACGGTTATCAATTACTCCTCTCACAGCATCGGCCCATAAAGATTGTTTGCATTGCTTAATGTTTATTACGCATGAGAGGATATTCACCATGCAAACACTCACATGCGGCTTTTGTGTTCA
The DNA here is from genome assembly GCA_034190875.2 of Urechis unicinctus. Classification (NCBI taxonomy): domain Eukaryota; kingdom Metazoa; phylum Annelida; class Polychaeta; order Xenopneusta; family Urechidae; genus Urechis; species Urechis unicinctus. Next base: position 77,729,603 of record CM067350.1, on the reverse strand, counting down.
TAATTCGGCTAATAACTAAAATTATGAAACGGCAGTATAAATTTGGTGACAAATGAACGGGCCGTCTCAAATAAACCCAGTACATTTCCAATTTCTTATGATTCTATAGATGCTTTTATCTGTGATGCAATTCCTAGTTAATGACCTTCAACGCCGGAACAAAACACATTAATTTGATTTATTTGGACTAATTAATCTAATATAACGGGTGTTAATACCGCTGTACAGGTAAGGGGAGAACAAGCAGGTATTGGACGTGACGATGAGTTACGACTAAGAAGCGTGCTGCTGGTATGTTGATCAACTCTTTGATGTTTCATTGCTCAGTGGATACAATTGTTTCACTAGCCCAGCATATAATGTCATGCTAATTTGATTATTTAGTGAACACAATTACACCTACCAAGTACGCGATGCAAGTAACGGGATATCTAATTCAGGGAGAGGTTGACGAACACCGGAGAAAAATTGTTGGAGCAATGGTCTCCTATGGTGTGCGCGTAGCCGAACCATATGGGCTAGTAAGACAAGGATTAGTTTGGAGATATCTAGAGATCTGTGTTTAGTGGAGGAGCTTGTAACCTTGACAATAATGATGGCTGAGAATAAACAGCTTAGTCGCAATGTTGGAGACAACAGGTAGACGCAGTGAATTGTCTGGGTCCCCTATCCCTGATAACACCTTGAGTGATGCATCGAGCGTTTAAGGTCACAACGATCCATCAAGATATGACAACGAGCCTAGAATGAGATGGATGTGCATTCCACTCAGCACATACGTTTGGGAAGGATGGTACTGTTAGGATGACTATATATAATGAACGGCTAGCGCAAGTAAGGCATGTGCTTGAATAATGTGTGTATGTGTGTGTTTGTGTGCATGTATAAATGTATGCATGTATGTTTGTATGTATGTAATATATGTGTGTATGTGTGTGTGTGTATGCATGCATGTATGCATGCATGCATGTATGTATTTATGTATATATGTATATATGTATGTATGCATGTATGTATGTATGTATGTATGTATGTATGTATGTATGTATGTATGTATGTATGTATGTATGTATGTATGTATGTATGTATGTATGTATGTATGTATGTGTATGTATGTATGTCTGTCTGTCTGTACGATGTATGTCTGTATGTATATGTATGCATGCATGTATGCATGCATATGTATGTATGTATGTTGTGTATGCATGCATATGTATGTGCATGTATGTATGCATGTATGTATGTGTATGCATGTATGCATGTATGTATGTATGTATGTATGTTTATGTATGTATGTATGTTATGTATGTATGTATGTATGTATATGTGTATGTATGTATGTATGTATGTATGTATGTATGTATGTATGTATGTATGTATGTATGTATGTATGTATGTATGTATGCATGTATGTATGTATGTATATGGTATGTATGTATGTATGTATGTATGTATGTATGTATGTATGTATATGTATGTATGCATGTATGTATGTATGTATGTATGTATGTATGTATGTATGTGTATGTGTATGTATGTATGTATGCATGTATGTATGTATGTATGTATGTATGTATGTATGTGTATGTATGTATGTATATGTATGTATGTATGTATGTATATGTATGTATGTATGTATGTATGTATATGTGTATGTATGTATGTATGTATGTATGTATGTATGTATGTATGTATGTATGTATGTATGTATGTATGTATGTATGTATGTGTATGTATGTATGTGTATGTGTATGTATGTATGTATGTGTATGTATGTATGTATGTATGTATGTATGTATGTATGTATGTATGTGTATGTATGTATGTATGTATGTATGTATGTATGTATGTATGTATGTATGTATGTATATGTATGTATGTATGTATGTATGTGTATGTATGTATGTATGCATGTATGTATGTATGTATGTATGTATGTATGTATGTACATGTTGTATGTATGTATGCATGTATGCATGTATGTATGTGTGGTCTGTATGTATGTATGTATGTATGTCTATGTATGTATGTATGTATGTATGTATGTCTGTATGTATGTATGTATGTATGTATGTATGTATGTATGTATGTATGTATGTATGTATGTATGTATGTATGTATGTATGTATGTATGTATGTATGTATGTATGTAATGTATGTATGTATGTATGTATGTATGTATGTATGTATGTATGTATGTATGTATGTATGTATGTATGTATGTGTATGTATGTATGTATGTATGTATGTATGTATGTATGTATGTATGTGCGTGTGTATGTACGGGTGAGGGCATGTATGTTGAGATGACTCCACTGATATACTCCACGTGTTGATAGACTATATGTTTATGCCCAATCATTTCTGAGAATATCCTTCGGTAACCATATATCCATCACCAAGTATAAATAAGGGCTGTGAAAACCAAATCCAATCACCGTACATATTGTTATGATTTTGATACGGTATTTGTAAATGGCAATGTATGGCAAGATCCATTTAAACACCATTGTACGTTTTACCGCTGACTTATCGTGATCGATCTTCTGTCTGCGCGACTAAATGTATGAGCAGTTTGGATATTCCCGAAAGGTAACATATGGACCGACAATGCAGTGTTCTTAATGCAAAAACATATCAAAATCAATGTCACATCAAAGAGGGCAAGGAAAAACACCAGATGATAATAACGTAGTGGACGAAAACTGTTTGTCACAATGCACCTTCTACAATTGGCAAAATCGTGGGGCATCATTTCGATAGAAATATGATAACGAAATTCGGATCAGCTGACCAAAAGTCACTGTTGCTTCTTGTGGAATCATTAGCGTATTACAGTTTATTGAAAGGAATGTAAATAAATATTCCCCATTTCTGCTAGGTGATGTAAATGACATAACCAGTGTGCAAGTAGATCGCCCTTCTGACCCTCTAGACAATTCCCCGTACACTTTGAGTTACAGCCCCCGAGCAGCAACACCAGATAAGAATGCCACTTCTGGGTTGCACTCATCGAGACTATCTCTTAATCAGGCAAAGATAAGCGTATCTGTGATCATTTTTAGTAACAACCATCGTCCATCCAGCACAATGTAGAAAGCATAACAAAAGAATGTATAGACATCCATATTTATTTCTTATTGTACAATTGTTTACAGTCTTGTACGCCAATAATAGAAAGCCTGCATGCTCTGTGGATAAAAAGACTTTTTTGACTGCACAAACAGATCAACCAATGACCTTACTGCAGTCGCAAAACCGATAAATAGTTATGCATTAAAATGACATTTGCTTATAAAGAATATTGTTGTTCTCTGTCCATGCACATGTTTTATCGCAATCATCACGTAATGCAATGCCAAATGATAAACGGCTGCATGTAATGTTCTTTATGCTATATGTGCATTGCATTAAGCGAGCCAAGTGCAAAGAGTAGAAAATATAACATTCATCAATTAATTATACATTGTGTCGAAAAATCTGATGATGCAACAATGGATCCTTTGGGAGCTATTATCGGCAGGTATGCATCCAACCGAGGCACTCTTATTAAATAAATAGTTTCTATTAATACATTATCCATTGACTCTAATATTGCAAGATATATCCTTGAATTTCGTTTGACTCAGTTAGCCTTATTTACATCGATATTGGCATCTTAATAAACAATTTATGTGATAGGGGAATATTACATGCGTCATAAAGTCTACTACGGTTGCAGTTTTTTAGGGCGAATTCTAACATACTTTTTCTGAGAAGAATTAGTATTTGACATGTGACCCATTGTCCACAGCAAGGGATCATGATATATTCGAGAGTGATTTCCATTAAAGTGCATAACGAACACACCTGTTAGAATACATACGCAGTGATGCATTCAGTGAAATAATAATCATGAAGCAATTACGACGGTTTAAAATTCGTCGAACATTGCTTTATTTTATATCGTGTATCGGACCTACAGTGTTTTGACATCCAATTTTCAGCTACCTCCATGTAGTCTTCTGGGATCCCACAAACATGAAGCAACCTTTGCATGCCTAATTACTTTTTTAAGTCATGTAGTATGTTGTTTCCTGAAACAGACATATACCCAACAGAGAACAGCATTTCTTAATGGCGAAATATATCGACCGGTTGCTCTTTATGTTCAATGCTGGATGGAAGTTAACAAACCGGAATCGTAGTTTATTACTTGCGGCACAATATTTATTGCTGCATGAAATCCGATGTCGTTTTCTCTTTTGTTTTGCTTTTTAGTGATCGATGATAGGTGTATTAGTGTATATGAGCGGAATACAGTCCATATATGATTACGCCCGCATAACTTCTTAACCACAAACACACTGGCACTATCTGTGCAATGTTTCAGGTTTTTGCCTTAGCCACTTTTGGATTAATGGATACAGGGGATAGCAAAAGATATTCATTCGTCATGCCAAACTATCGTGCAACGGCGCTGATTGATGTATAGAAATGTTTTTTGTCAAGACAAGCTGACCATACTGCTAACTATTCTAACTCAATACACATCATTAAACTTGACGATCTATCGTCGATTATCACAATACGCGTCTTTCTGGAATCAATAAGAGTCATAACGCTTTCAAAATGTCATAATGTTCACATTATATATTCGTATGTTGTTCACATGCCCTGCATGGCGGTCACATGACTTTTTAATTGCTCTATTGGTCGATAGAGCTTTTAGCACTTCCACTTGCTAATCAGACGACATCTTGCCCATACGATTGTAATTTCCATATCCCACGCTCTACTTCCCTTCTAATGTTCTCGTTTGTTGTAGTCAATAATACTTACAACATTTGCATTTTGGGGAAGTTGTTCACCCATTCCCCCACCCCTAACACCTTTGCTAAGGGGCATCACTCGTAGTCAACGATAGACGTCAAAATCATGTGACAACAGCGGAGTGTTTAGTTGCCGCCTCCTAATTTGTCCGCTGTTTTTTGTCAAAAGTGCTAACATGTACCCATCCAAATATGTAATTATAGTTTAACTTTGATATCATAGTTTCAAAATAATTGTTTACATTACCGTACCCGCAAATTGTCCTTCATGTTTGTGAAGTAAATGTTTATTTAATTGATCTAGTATCGAATCGGAACGCAAAATCTATATCAACAAGTAGACAAGGACAGGTGAATATATATCGGCATGTAACTGTAACACTTCTTGTATATGATGCAACCACTTCTTATTATAACGACGTTGGTCGTTCGTGATGATACATGCTAGGTACAAAATCAAGCTGAAGATTGCTGACATAGAATGGTTTGTGAGCAAAGAAACTGACGAAGCAATGGGAGGTGGATCTACATTCATACCTCCATATATATATAGATATTTTGAATAGGCACCTCATCCAAAACACCTTAATTCCCTAGTATATGATTGCCTTTTTGGAGATAAACCGCGACATATAACGACCATCTCACCAAGTACAACACATATTGCAGCTTCTGCCACGCACTCCGGAAAAGCTAATTGTTATTGTTGACTGAATTAATTAGATGAATGGAAATGTACATACTATTTTCAAGAACATATACCGTGGGCCACAAACATTGTTGTATCTGCTTTGTAGCTGCCTGCAATTAATCCGGAACATCTGGGCTAAGTCAATAAATTTTTGATTACAGAGGCACATATGTTCAAGTTGTATATCAAATGAAATATTTTGGAAACTATTTTTAACAAAATTTAATTTGTCATTTGCTTGGTTATTACAATCTATGCTCGATTGTAAGGAAATACAGCCATGTTAAAGGTAACGAAAGCCATGACGAAAAATTATAAATATTGCAAGAATATATATTGGTTTGTGTTCCAAACAAGAAGCTTGTTTAATTATAAATAACTGAAGAGCGTATTTACTAATGAGAATGAGGTTTTAACTATCATGTGCAATTTCAAACTATTGTGAGTTTCTGTATTGTGTAGGTAACATCTGTGAAAGACTAATATGAGCGGAAAAAAGCTAATAGCAGTAAGGGTGGCAACAGTGCCATTACCTTAGAAAGGGCCCTCGAGGAAACTTTTGGGGGTGACCTAAGAACTGATCAACCACCCCTTGAGAGTAACAAAAGACAAGCTGGTGAGGCCCGATTTGAGGCAGACTTGAATGTACTTATTTAGTAAATACAGACATATCATATCTCAATGTATTCCAGTGTGGCTTACTGGGTTATAATTAATGTTCTGTTGCTGGTACACAGACAAAGATGATAAAGATGATGAAGAAGAAGCATCCCAGGTGGTGCATGGGTGCATCTGCAATAAAGTGGAATTCACATTTATTAATTTTTGGAGATCCTGTGCCCTTGCATCACGCATCCTACCAAGGCATCCAATCGCGACACCTGTGAAGCAGAAGTTCTCTCTGCAAACGCCATGTAGGATAACACAATGGATCAGGATTGGTCCTTAGGTTTGCAATTGGGATCTGCGATCCATCTACACATCCTACAACACCTGGGCGAGTATGACTACCCAAATCGTTTATTGTGGAGGCGACGATGGCAATTTCTTCATTTGAGGGCCAACTGATATGTCGAGGCACCAGATGTTCCATAACGCTCTCGCATATTTGGCGACGAGATTTAACAAATGTTGATCAAGCAACATTTCACAGTTGAAACATGCTGACCACTGCGGCCTTGCTTCTAATAAATCTCAAGAACATTACCATCTTCTTGTCTGGTTTAACATGGTCACTTACCCCTCCTATTCCAAGTACTTTCGCATTTGCGAAAAAATCTCTAATATTGTTTCAAATGTAGGTGATTATTGTTTGGCTTACTCGAAATATACCGTCGGACAAACGAGGTACAGTTTTTTTTTCCCCAATATATTGTTTAGGTTCATCTTCTCTGACTTTGACAAAACCAAAGAACATTTTACCATGGGAATTATTTAGTATAATTGACTTGAAAGACTTTGTTTGCATTCGTTGATACTCACAGCAATGGTAAAAAAGCGGCATTAACATCCTCACGGTCGTATCCTCTACCTCGTCACCAATCTCGTCCAAAGGGAATATGATGACCAAATTAGTATCAAAATCGCTTGCCATGATGAAGACTGTCGTTCAAAGTTTAGAATCTCTCGACTATTTTAAGAGTGGAGCTATGAAAATAATGGTAGCAGTTTGAGTGCGGGAAAAGCTAGCTGTCAGTGTCGTCTGACACTTATCGTGAAAGTGTTAATCGCTTGGTGGTGCTGCTCATGCGCCGCAAACGCTCCATGTGATCATTCGCCGTTACCCGTTATCGGCTCGCGCCGCCCACATTACCGACTGATATTCGGCGTACGTCGGCGGAGACCAATCGACCGCACCTACTGCTTGGTCAGTTATACCATAATAAGCCTGCGTCAAAACACATATTTCTCTACAACAGAGTCGAATCAACATGCAGCTAATTGTACAGATAAACTGGCGCCTTTCAATTGATGTTTCGGTAGCTACACATCCAGATCTAACGATTAAGACGAGACGGGTGGCGTAAACGAAGAGCAGGTAATTAATTACCTAGTTTGTCGCTCAGAGCATCTTAAACATCTTCTCTTTGGGAGCATCAGGTTATCATAATGTGCCTTTGATGGCGGATGTTGTAGAAGTGGGATGTAAATGGATCCGTCAGGATGCTTTCTGTCTGGTTGAATGGGAGTAGTTACGATTGATCGTTCTGTTCCTGGCATTTCGGGAGACTGATTTCTTGGTTGGACAATACATTATGGCAACACGCTGCATTTTGTAGCAGGCAAACCCGCTACAGCTCGACATAGAGTTATAGACACCATAACAGGTTATTAAGCTTAGAAAAATATGACATGCCAAATGACTTGGGGGCCGGTGGCATCGAGGTTTTAGATGTACAATTACTCATTGTTTTACAGGCGATTCCTACAACTGCTCTATTCGCCGCAAACATCAGTTAAACATTATCAAAGGAGCAATTTAATAAGTTATGATGGGTATGTAAGTGCAAATTATAATAAGAATCATGCAAATCCCCTACCACTGTAGCGGCCATTTATAATGTAATTGACTAGTCAATTCAACGACAATTTATGTACAGAAATATTATCGATAACACTTCAAACTATGTGATATTTCCAGTCCAGCACATCCATTGTAAATTAGAACGTTAATTGCAATCTTTCCAGCGATATATTTTACTGAATATTGGCTGGTTCGTGGTTGGCGAGAGCGATAAATCGCACGAGACAATGTTCATTTCACGTTTCGATATTTTCAGTAACTGTGGGATAGCACTTCGCATATGCATGACAGATGCATTAACCCCCATGCAAATACCCGTACACTTATTTGCCTGGGACTGCACACAAGTGCAGTTTGGTTATTTGCAATGTAATTTCCCTGAGCACAGCAAGGAGATCTGGCGCGTCCACGTCTATATTTTACATGTGACAAGCAATGCTGGTATAGCTAAATGACATGAAAATCATGACGCATTGCTTGATCGAAGGTCCTGGGGAAAGAGACAATGTTGGTTACAGTATTACGTAGTGACCACAGCCCCGTTATATCGGTTGAATCGATAACGAATGCACTCTTGTTTCGTTTATTTTTTGAATTAACGCAACAATATCAGCCTTCCGAAAGCATCACAGGTCGCATGTTACGATTAAGGGCATATCAATGCTTAATGTGGTTGACTATTCTTTAATCAGCTTCTGTTAAAATCCGCGAAGGCGGCTAAACCAGGAAGAAAATGTATTTATCTGAAAAGCACTAATTAAAAAGACCCGTAAACATTTAATCATAGCATTTATCTTATGCAGAGACTCGTGATCTATACGCCATTTAGCATCACAGACGATGTATTTCACTAACTCCTTTCATGAGTAATAGCATTTCAGCCATAGCGAAGTATTGATAAATCGAATCCATAAGGTTGTTTTGTGTGCATTATCGATCCCGAAATATCAAGGAAGCATAATTTGAGGTACCGAATCTTATTCAGGAAATTTAAACGCTGTCCATATACTGCAGCAGTCATCATGTTAGGTAACAGAACCATCGGTCTGCCTGTTAAGTTGACCGCTACGTTGCTTGTGTTATCATTTACAACACACAATCGATTCACCCACACGAAAGGAAAGGTGTTGACATTAAGAGATGCTATTGCTGCTGGACGCGCACATGAAACTCATATGAGTTTTCTACCCCTACGCAGCAGTCTTCCCTGAACTGTTGCGTTATGTCCACCAAGCCACATGTTGACGTGGAAACGAAGGACACATGGCTGACATTGTTATATTCATTCTAATTACTGCTACTCCTGCCCAATGTCCGCAGACAGCGGCTGTTACTTCGGGACCTCCTGCAGTTATATGACGGTTTGCCACTGCTTGTTAAATAAATGCTGCTACTTGACGCAAATATCGCCCTAGGGAACCGGCATGCTTAAGCATCATTAAATCTGAGGATGCATATTCGTTAGCGACAACATCAGAATTGAGGAACACGGCATGTAAAATAGTGTAACCCCAGCTGACGTGCTCTTTATTTTTCATCGATGTTGGTGATAATCAATAGCCCTGTGCAGAAGAGCTTGAACGTCAGATGTGTGCTAAATCAATGTTCCTTATATCAAGCAAACTATATATAGAGCAAAGTATTGTTCAGATATTTGCCAGTTATCTTTTCATATAGCGTTAAACGTTTGTGTTACGTCTGACATTTCCATTAGCAGTCAATGCGACCTTTGCAGATA
>CM067350.1:77709839-77714839 GCA_034190875.2 Urechis unicinctus | reverse complement strand
TTTTCAAGAGCTTTATGTTATTATAAATAAAGCTATTTTATGTGCTCGATGTTTACAATATTGCGATAATCCCTGGAGATGTAAACCTAGAAACTAGGTCCTGTGTCATTCATCTAAATTACGACATAACGACAAACACGTTGCTTATTCAATAGAACGAAGCGACTATAGCAAATAATGAATTATTGCAACGCTTTGGGTCAATCATATGGTTGAACTGCTAATCATGTACTGTGCGCTGGTGCTAGCGTATTTATTCGATAGCCATTACAATATGGATTATTGAGCTTGTTTGGCTCATTTCGCATGTTCCTCTAATAATCATCATCACCATACATAAACCTCGCTATGTAACTAAAGCCGAATATGTCATTATTCCCGATGTCATTGTAGATCATCTAAACAACGTCAAGCGAACAACAATTCATGGCCCAGGCGGCGAATATGCATGGTAGCCGTATCCTTCCTCTACCTCTCATCGTGAGGTCAAGGGGCTTATCACTTCTATTATGGAGCGGTCAAATTCTCCACGCTTACCAATTAAACTACATGATACATTTGGCAAACAACAGGGATTAATTAATCTCCCTGAGTATTTCGCTATATCATTTTTATCCTCATGGTTGCCATTAACGCGATCTTGTTATAGTATTGGTAAGATCAAGTATGATCTTTTGATCAATATTATGTTACTACAATATAAGTCGGCAATGTGTATGTTCACGTTAAGCGACGCGTTATTTCCTGCTTTGGCATAACCATGGGCGACTCGATCAAATGACGATGACATTGACAAACACCACTCGTAATGCACGCATAAGTTTGTTCTTATTAGTAACTGGTCACAGTTATTTGCCACTGCCAGGATTTACACGATAAAGTAATATAATTTATTAATCTATTCTGAAAACATCTCATTTCTTAACTTATCATTCTCTTGTGTTCCAAACTTTATAACAATTACTAAAGACCGTATCAACGAGGTGTTGAAGGGAAGAGAATCATAGTTGTATGCTCCCGGGTGTACATGGCATTGACGAAGAGTATGTGTGATTTTGACCGGAGTAACACGTAGCATGTGGATGAGCAATAAATAATGATTAGACTATCTATTTCATTGCTAGTTCAAGACGTGGTATATTGCTTCCTGGAAGAGAGCGATTGTCAACCGAGAATTTCTTAAGCGCTTCTTATGGTTAAGCTTTATCGTACTGCGCACGGGTGTATAAACGACCTACTCACTTCTTAGCAACATGTTGTCTAAGGCCTTGGGCAAATTTTGTGGATTCATTTAATCGTGGTTAAATGTGTTCTTCACAGTGCAAACAGATTAGATGAGATGCTATAGGGCAGGAGCAATGTCTCTTAATGAGTAATAGCTATTGAAAATAAAATAATTGGTTTGATAAATTATAAATAATGATGGTTACGTCATATATGTGGAGTAAGAAACAGTTACCTCGTTTAATCTGACATCCCATATATTCATTTGATTATTAACTTGACAAACATTATATGTGTACTATGTTATTGTCTTTGTGCATTTGTTTCTTCATATACGAATACATTCCACGTCTGTACTGCCGATAGAATGCAAGGAATTTAATAAATGCCACTATATGTTTATAGCCACTTGCTAAGGAATTTTGACCACAAATGGTGAATGCGTTGAGCATACTAAATTAATCTATGACGACTAATTGAATGTGCAATCGTGGATCGGGAAAGGCATATATCTGGGATTATTTTGCTATTTTATTAGATTTCATCTTAGATTGTTGCTTCGACCATTTAATACCGTACATGGAGGAGGTGTCTAAAATACATTTAGCCGGGCGTATGTGATTCCTCTTAGCGTAGTTATAAGCGCTATTACCTTACTGCATAGTCTATTGTTATCAATACATCCCATCGCTCTTCACGCTGCACCTTGCATTTCCTCTTAGAAACATGAATGAAAATATGCGCCGTTAAAAGTACTATATCGACACCCTGTTATCCCACACAGCACTACAAACAATACACATTGCGGTATGAGTGCACTTACTATCAAGGAATTCAATGCCAAGTGTTTTGCAAAGTTCACCACACACCAGCAACATATATATTAGAATCCCTCTGTATTATTTATTAATCCCTATCTCAACATAATAATCGACGTTCATGCAGTCTAATTTAACCTGAATACACAAATGTTCCTCCTTGATATGTGCCAACAGATTGCTTCTTTTCTAGAAACTATATCACGACAATAACCGTTTTCATTCAGCTTGAATATGTGCATCATGTTGTTAAGTAAGACTGCCACGTCACTGTAGCTGCCTTTTTAAGGTCCGCGCAGGGTGGGAGGTCTCCATTGCAAGCAGCTTAAAGTGAATGGCCTAACTCTTGTCAATTTCGGTTCAACTTATTGAACGACTATAAATTCGTCCAAAGGTTTAGTTGTACTGTAGCCTTATGAAATGCTCACGTGATGCGGATTTGTTTATGACCGTGTTAGAAGAAGAAAAAGAAGAATTTATTTGTCTCCCGACGATAAATATACATACACATACTAATGGTAAATTCACAACTCACACACACTGTCAGGAGACGGGCGTGGTTTAGCCACAGATGGCTATCTTCCAACCACCCCGACGATCTCTATATAATATAATATTACATGAGGTATATTTAAAAACATAATAAGTCAACCAATTTGTTCTCAAAAACATAGTCTGTGGCATAACAACAAATATTGACTGTAACATAAATTAAGTTGGATCCTTCTGCATTAAATTACAATCAACACAATGGCTGTTTGAACAATTAATGTTACTGTGGTAATTACTTATGAATGTATACATCAAATATATTTTTACTTAAGATAATACTGAAAATGAAGTGAGTGATTTTTGCCATTTGTTCCGAGTGTTAGGGAACGTATATGGAGGTAACTTTTTTACAAATTCGGTATTCGGGATAGGCGTGACCATTAGATGGGCATTACGCGTGTTATAAAAACTGTTGATATTGCATTGTTGATGGAATGAATTGATGAATGATGATGGTAGCTTTCTTAGAGCACGTTTTTGTAGTATTTCAGTACGCTTTAAATTACTTTTGCCAGCATTTCCCCATGCAAGTATACCATATGATAAATGTGAGTGAACAAGAGCAAAATATAGACTGCGTAATGCTGATTTAGGGAGAACGTCTTTTACTTGTTTGAGCATAAAAAAGCCATGATATATCTTTTTATTGATATGATTTATATGTTTTTCAGGATAGTTTTCGTCTATAAATATGTCCAGAAATTTATGCGCACCGTTATTTGTGTCTATCCTGTTGATTACTTCATCGCCTTTTTTACCTCACAATTACTTATATTTAAGTTCTTATTGTGTCTTCTTATCACCATATAATTTGTTTTCCTAGTGTTTAATTTGGGGCCATTTGTTACTAGCCATATGTTTAAGTTGTTAACTGCATTGTTGGCCTTTTGAAAGGCTGTTTCGATATTTGAGGATGAAATAAGTAGTGTTGTGTCATCAGCAAAGGAAAGAACCGTTTCATTACAGGCATTGGAAATGTCATTGACGTAAAGTAAAAACAACAGAGGCCCTCAAATGGAACCCTGAGGGACTCCAATAGCTATATAGGATACAGGTGATTTAATGTTTTCTATTTGTGTATATTGTTTACGAAGTCGTAAATAACTTGAAAACCATTTATGTGCGAGACCTCTTATTCCAAGCGAATACATTTTAGTTAGAGGTGTTTCATGGTTTATTATATCAAAGACCACACAGCTGTTGAGCACTCAATGTCAGGCAAGGTGTTTTGTATGCACGTTGTTGCAGTATTTGAATAATTTCATGTGAAAGATATAACTATCGATTCTGTGGACGTACTGCCTTCACGAGCATCAGCTACATATATTACGACGCCCCTGTGTACCTGTGGTTCTTACCTCGATAATCGAGTGTTTAAATAGGAACGTATACGCGCATACGTATACAGACATATATTTTAGGCGTTTAGCCAATACTGTGCGTACGAAGGGTGGCTCGAGCTCATTGGTGGTAAGATCAAGGCAGCCAAGGGCGATGTGAATGCCGTCGTATCTCTTGAAATTATGCATGATTGAATTTATTACAGTTCATGTGCATACTAATATTATTCAGCTGTGGTGATGGATTAACTGTATGAAGGTCACTAAAGACCATTTTTCTGTTTTATGTGTTGGAAGTCGCGACGCGGAAAAGGTCCGAGCATATTGAATGTTACTAGGGCTATTTCCTAGGCTAAATTCTAGCCATATTGAATGTTAGTAGGGTTATATCTTCTGCTAACTGTAAACCATATTGAATGCTAGCAGGATAATTTCGTCCACTCACTGTTAACCACATTGCATGTTAGCAGGGTTATATCTTCTGCTAACTGTAAACCATATTGAATGCTAGCAGGATAGTTTCTTCCGCTAGCTGTTAACCATATTGCATGTTAGTAGGGTTATTTCTTATGCTAACTATTAACCATAATGAATGTTAGTAGGGTTATATCTTCTGCTAACTGTAAACCATATTGAATGCTAGCAGGATAATTTCGTCCGCTCACTGTTAACCACATTGCATGTTAGCAGGATAATTTCGTCCGCTCGCTGTTAACCACATTGCATGTTAGTAGGGTTATTTCTTATGCTAACTATTAACCATATTGAATGTTAGTAGGGTTATATCTTCTGCTAACTGTTAACCATATAGAATGCTAGCAGGATAGTTTCTTCTGCTAACTGTTAACCATATTGAATATTAGTAGAAGTATTTATTCTGCTAACTGTTAACCATATTGGATGTTAGTAGAAGTATTTATTCTGCTAACTGTTAACCATATTGGATGTTAGTAGAAGTATTTATTCTGCTAACTGTTAACCATATTGGATGTTAGTAGAAGTATTTATTCTGCTAACTGTTAACCATATTGAATGCTAGCAGGATAGTTTCTTCTGCTAACTGTTA
>CM067350.1:77522339-77702339 GCA_034190875.2 Urechis unicinctus | reverse complement strand
TATATATATATATATATATATATTTATATATATATATATATATATATATATATATATATATATATATATATATATATATATATATATATATATATATTCCTAGTTTGTTAATATTACGTCTGATTAATATCCGCAACACCATTTTTTTACACCCTCTTTATGTGAGCTGTCGCATAGATATTTGCTGTATCAGATGGATATTATGTTATTCATTCACTGTAATGGTTGGTCATTTAATCTCGGTTCAAAGAAAGGCTTCACAGTTGATTTGATGCAGCATGCACTTCAGGCACAATGCATGATGGGATTGGGGCAGTGACATTGACTTAAGAACGCACACTCGAAATCGTTCACTAATTTGGTGTCAAATGTTGTGATCGTTTGTGACTTATGAATGCACCACTGTGCATGTATCTCTTTCTGCATTACCATAGTACTATGCATAGTTAAATAACGCGCACTTCATTGATGTAAGCAAATAAGTTATTCCCTACCTGTGTTTAATGATACGATACACCGTGTTTGCTTTAATCAGCCAGTCTGGGAAAACACTTTCACAGAAAGTTAAGCGCCCCGCACGCCTTTTGGGAGCTGTTTCTCTCTATTTACGCGCCCTCGCATCCAGTGTCATCACCATAACTCCCGCTCTTTACAAATAGGCAGCTGCTGCAAAGGCCTTCCTAATGAGGGGCAACATGTTGCGTAGTGATTTGATATAGGACGTATGCTGTTGGTGGAGGTGCTGAACTATTTCAATTTGTTACGATGACAAATATAATGCCATCGCTAACAGCTAAGCACATCTATTATGACACTTTTATCCCAAGTTTGCAACATGCTATTGACGCCCACTTTGCTCTGTTGATATCATGCCGTATGATATGAATTAAGAGGAATCCATGCAATAGTTAAATTCTTAGTACAGGCGTATAATAACCATAATATTAGATCATTTATAATATAACATAATAGGATTCAACATTTACTAACTTAACTGGATAATTAGATTACTGTTGCTGCAGCAGCGGCAGCAGCAGAATCATCATAATGTTAGTTACATCTATCATAATGTCCTGCAAAGTGTTGTGTTCTTCGGTTGCGTAGTGATATTTTGTACTACTTTTCTCCACGCCCTTTGAGCGAAAACACCAGAACGCCGCGTCTTGTTTGTCGATTAAGTTGATTTACGTCTAAGTATTTTGAGACCTTTTGATATTGAAGTTATGTAAAACGAACGAATTTGTGCAGCTCAGGCTAGTTAACTGGCCCAAAGTCGGTTAGTAGTATTTTGCAATCAATGATTTGTTCGAATAACATTATGATTACCGAAGTGCGATAATCTGTCGAACGAGTTGTGAAATGAAAGATTAATATGTCAAGATCCATTGTACCGTCATTTTGTTGTTTCAGTTGACGGTTTATTGAGTTTGACTATTGAACGTTTTGCTCAAACAAATCAGTGCTACGCCAAAGCAACTTATTTCTAGCTGGATCACACAGCTACTATTACCTTCTGGCAGCCTGTATGGCCGAAATGATGCTTGTGGTATGACGAAGCGCCAGTCAGCATAAAACATTTACAACCCCTAACACATCCGCCCCCTCTCTAAACCCGTCGAAATGACAACAGCTGTAAAATCCGGGACAGTTTCAGCCTGTATTTAGTAAGTTGGAACACAAAATGCTTCTCACCAATTCAACGTCCCATACATGAAGGGTTCACCAACTCTGCTCGACCGACAGTTTACGACGCTCTCAAATGTAAACCTGATGCTGGTGGCGTTACCCGTATAGACTACTGTCGAGCATATCCCTCTCATAAGGTAATGGCACAAGCTTGCTATATCCCCTTAGTTTTCCTTGATGTCGTCTCTAAAACTGTATCAAATGTCTAGTCTTACCTCACATTTATACAGTAGAACCATAAACCTACCGCATTATTTTTCTAAGTCAATGACTGCGGTTACTGACTATGAATCCACTTTACAGACTTGGAATCGCTAATCATCAAGTGCAAATAGAGATAATCGACAGAGTCGTACACAATCATCTTTGGTAAATTATTGTCTTCAACGCCTAGCACAAAGGTTGTGACGCAAGCCTAGAAAATACATAGCAACAATCCAAATTAATTCCGGCATGATGAACTACCAAAGTAAGTAGACATCCCTGCATAGCAAGCACAAAAAAATGGCGGGCACAAAATGCAACGGTTAGTTGTATGGTGGAAACATGCGTTTAAGAATAAGAACAACACTGATGAACTAGCCAAATAGCGGCAAGTTAAAGGTTCCACCAGTACTAGCATATATCATAAGCATTACCTCACAGGGCTTATGGGATATTCTTTCCCTACAATAGAAGATAGTAGAAGACACCGGGAATGTCCTGACACGCAGGCGACAATGTATATGTGTCCGACGCAGGGAGTCGGACATGTGCCGATTAGGTTTCATTATATCATAAGGGGAAATGTCAAATCACAGTTTCCGCCACTGAGACCGAAACCTACTGGGCAAGTTTTTTATTGGAAATTTCCATACCGTTCAGAACTACCCTGGGACATGTCATAGTTATCAAAGCTTTCGATTATCTCTCCGGAGGATTTAGGTAATCAAACGTCACCTGACTGACCGCCTACTGACTGTCAGCAGAATGCTGAGCCTATTTCCCTGTAAACCATTCTGAGCCTAGTCCCTGCCCTTGATGTCGAATATTACATTGGACATGTTATGCGGCATGAACATTCTGTGTGATGGGAGTGCCATTTTGAGTTGGCCATCGTGAATAACGCAGTGTCGATTAGCGTGCGTTGTTCTTCAGCTACTGGGGGGAATTTTCAAAGCCATATTTATGCATGCCATACGGATGATGTGCACGTTTTTAAGGCAATGGACATCGTTGGCATAGCGATGCATGCCATCATGTACAAATAACAACTGGTGGCTACCAAACAACGATCCCCGCCATTGTCTCTCGCGAACCCAAACATATCAACTATAATCTACACTTAACAATTAATGGTGTTGGTGGGGCGAATGTTATTAATAATTCATACAGCATTAGACATGCTATCAACGTCGAAGGCTTGCTGTAGTTCGCTTTCGGTGCTTGTCATTGGTTAGATGGCGGCCAGATAAAGAGCTTTCATATTATCACCGAGAAGAGCCGAAGCTACGACATCATAGATCTCAACATTCCTGGTCAAGTTCAGTAGACCTTGTTCAGTTTTGCATGTCCACTACTTTTATGTTAGCTACTTCTATGACTTCGTACAGCGCTTGGGTATATCGCGATTAGGACTTGTGCATGTCGAGTGCGCTCTACGTGCTGGCATTGGTTTCCATCAATTTATCTCTATTGCTTGTCATACGTACCGTAGCTTTAAAAGAAATTAGCGTTTCCATCAGCAATCAGCTGCGTACATTGTGGCTAATGCGTATTACGGCTGTAAATGGTTATTTGTTGCATGTTGGCGCACTTCGTCTAATGGGAAAGTTGTAGGGAAATAATTAGGCAGTAAATCTCTAAGCAGTGGGCTAAATAGCCCCGCGTGTGGTTAATTAGCTGGTGAGAATGATTGGGTTCATTTAAAAATCATGTAACAAAACTTAGGTAGCATTTTTTTCTTACGCTAAGTATGTGTCTGCGCCTTCGGCATCCCGTTGTACTATACTTGTACATTTATCAGTATAAACTCCAATTGTGCCCTTATTTAAATTGCTCCTGGCATCACATGTAGCATGCTTTTGCTGTTAATAAAATCACTTTTTTTTCAATGTCTTTGAAATGCCAGCATAGAAAACATATCTCTTCAATATTTTGACGCAATTTAGATGATTTAAGCTTGTTAGTCTACACGGACCGGATTGAATTGTACGATCAATGTTTAAACAGGAGTGTAATTAAATATTTTCTTGCTTTATTTGCAGAAACATTAGACCACATGCAGCTTCACTCATTTACCATGCGCCCAAATGATGAATTGTTTGATTTGAGGATACAATACGGTCATTAGATAGTCAAGGTCCCCTAGCCTGATGGCTGCGGGCGCTGTTTACATGTTACTGATGTTAATTAGTCTCGCCTTCAGGTCTAGGGGACCATAATATCTTGAAATGGACAGGCATCACAGATTTGGGATGCTCCAATCACAAGCCGTGTCTCTCGGTCACTCTCGGGTACCTTTGAGTCGTTGTCTCTCATTGGTCAGTTCTACAATTTCCGGAGAACTTGTCCAACTGGCCGAGTGATTTTTATGAGCCGGGCACACATTCTACAACACTCCGATTTGTTGTTTCACGCTGAGTGGAACCGTTAATCATACATTCGGCGAGAGAAGCAGCCACACAACTGGTTCTTTTTAACTTACTATCACGTAAACATACTATCGTGCAGCTAAGCGATTAAAGCGCTTGTTTTGGTGCCAATTTGAACTTTTGAGACGCCCCATAATTCCAGAACACATTCAATGTGTTCTCATTGGCAGCAGACCACTACAAAGTCTTGACGTCACATAGAACCGAAGGTGCGTATCACAAGCCAGTTCCATGAGCCAGACACGTGCAATTAAGGTCAATCCGGGTCACAATCTTTGCGTTGATTGGTCACGAAGATTAACGAACGTGTCTAATGAATATTCGGACGCGCCACTTTTAGAGCTGGTCGTGTCGTAGACTCAAGGGCGAGAAGCGTAGCGGAACTACTGGAGTCTGGGACGCAGACTAGTCATTAGATTAAAATAAAGCATATAAGAACACAACGAGGGGTAACTGTGTCCGACGTTTACTAGTAGATAATCTTCATGTCACTCTTTTGGCAGTTAAAGTAGAATGCTAGACGTTAGACTAATCTTCGCTATCATATCTACCAAGCAAATGGGTGCAAGTTGGCAAACGGAATAATACGCCCATATCTGGCATTGTCAGAAATAAGTAGCACCTGTCAAATTAGTATATATAAATATATATATTAGCTGAGCGGACGAAGACACATATATCTTTATATGTGATTACGCTGCAATGTTATGTTTATGTTCATTGTGTAATTAATGCTGTGTGGATATCAAAATCCTTTCGAGACACAAATATTAAGTCTGACCGTTCAGGCGTAATATAATTATTATAACAAGGAGTGACAAATGTCTAATAACTGATGGTCATATTCCCAAAATGGATAAATCTTTATAATTACAGTCTACTTGCATTTGTCATAATTTATGATAAGGACATTGGAGGCTACTAAAGGAGGGATTTACGGTAACCATGACCAATTTTCATAGACCATCGCAGCTCCAAATCGCAGTTAAACGACCCAAGGCACAAAAAATCATTATGCTTATTTGCAAACTTGCTAAATAAATCAGAGATCATGTGGTTGCTTGTTGCAATTCTGAGGCATACTCGATCATATGGATATGATGGGTGTGTCATGTAATTATAGGGCTTTTCCAGCGGCACCCTAGGAAGCCGTATTTATATACATTCTTAAATGAACATGCACATGAGCATATATAACCATTGGAAGTTGGTATTTCTATCCTACATCGCAAATATAACGTTATTACAGTTTTGCCATATGCGTCGCATATATCGACGGCGAGAGACCCTTACAGCATAGAACCTGCACCGTTTTGATTTGGTGAATTATTGCAGGTTGTTTGGTAACTACGGGATGTTCCCGTATCTCGACATCGGTATGGACTAAATCGTTTTGTCCGCCCATACAGTACAACCATTGTCATCACCATAAATCCTACCCTGTATAATAAATTGTCAGGGGTTTCCATAATATATATATATATATATATATATATATATATATATATAGATATATATATATATATATAGATATATATATATATATAGAGATAGATATATATATATAGATATATATATATATATATATATATAGAGAGAGATATATATATATATATATATAATCTATAATATATATATATATATATATATATATACATATATATATCTATATCTACATATATCTCTATCTATATATATATGTATATATATATCTATATATATATAAAGAGATATATATAAATGTACATATATATATATAAATGTAGATCTATATATTTATATATATCGTATATTTCTCTATATATATATATATATATATATACATATTACATATAGATATATATATTTATATATATATAAATATATATATATATGTATATATATATATTTATATATACAAATATATATTCATATAAATGTATATATATATATATTTATATATATATATATATATATATATATCTCTCTATATATATATATATATATAAAGATATATATATATATATAAAAATATATGTAAAAGAACATGATGCTGATGTAGACGCGTAGAACTCTACAAATGCTAAGCATTTTATCATGAAATTATCCCATGTGACCGCCTGCTCATTCGCAAGTTTCAGCAATATGCTATAAGAGGATAAGTCATAGCTGGCCTCTTGGTGTCCAAACAGCTACATTGCTACATCTCTCGCCCACTGCTCGTGGGAAGCATATGTTATCTCAGTACCTTTTGCAAATTTATGACGGTATGAATCTATCCAAATGTTTATTGAGCCAAATTCCGTGTTTCCAAACAAATAGAAAACTATTACTAGTTGGATCTCATTCACGTACTAGATATGAATTCGTTAGCGACAGTAACACAACCCTAGAAGAGGATGTATGTGGACTAATGAACCTCCAGTTTCCCTACTAACCTTTTATAATATTCTAGAATTGGCATGCAAACGTTAATTGTTCCGGAGTGACCTGATGTACAGCATTGGAAAGTGACTGACATCGGGGGAATAAACCTTGGAGTGAATGTTTTATGTAGGGTTATTGTGTGCAGAACAATCTGCAAAGTTTACTCAATTCATTAAACTGTCAACTGCTTATGTTACACCACGCCACCCCAAGATGCATGTAAATAGTCATGAAGACAATGATCCTAGGAAAGTCGTAGCCATGTTTCTATTACGGACACTCTATGAGCGCCGCTTAATTATCCACGCCACCCAAAGATGCATGTAAATAGTCATGAAGACAATATGATCAATTGAAAGTCGTAGCCATATTATATATATCTAAATCATATATATATATATATATATATATATATATATATAGAGAGATATATATATATATATATATATATATATATATATATATATATATATATATATATATATATATATATATATATATATATATATATATATATCTATATATATATCTATATTTATATATATATATATATAGATATATATATATATATATATATATATATATATATATATATATATATATTGATATATACATACATATTGATATAAATATATATATATGTATAGCAGATATTATTTTAAAAGGGGCAAATTCGTTAAAAAAGGCAAATCATGCGCACACACAGATATATATATTTATATATATATAAATATATATATATATGTATATATATATATTAATATATGGATATCTATAAATAAATATATATATACATATATATATATATGTATATATGCATATATATATACACACACATATATATATATATATATATATAAATATATTTTATATATGAACATATATGTAAATATTTGTATGAATTTATATTTTTGAATATATCAACATTAGTATTAATACATGCATATATGCATATAAATGCATATTCATGCACAAACATATATATATATATATATATATATATATATATATATATATGTATATATATTTATATATATATAAATATATATGAATATATATGTATATAGATGCATATTGTATACATGTAAATATAAAATATACTTATTTATATATATCTACATGCATTTATATGGTTAGATATCCAAATATCCAATGTATTTGATATATCTGTATAATTATATATACACATACATGTATATACATGTGTACGGATATATATGCATATTCGTATATATAAATATATTTACTAATATATATATATATATATCTTTACATATAAATATTTGTGTATATTTATCTTCTTTTTTCACGTACTTGATCGTGATAACATGCGAAATATCGCCGTTTGGGGACAATTTCCTTAGGCAGAATACCAAATTGTTGAAGCAGTTCCCACAAGCATCATAAATGTCTATAGCAACGTACCATGTCTTAAGTGAAAGACTTATCTCGCGTGTGAATGAGGTGAACGTGAGTCAGCAGGAGCTATTAGCCGTTTGCTGCCCGTTGCTAGCGGCCGAGCACTCTGATGCTTTGCATTTTGCACCGAATGCCTGTGATGCAGTCCTGATACAGTAATGGACTTTTAACAGCATTTTAGCGGAAAAGTGTAGGTCATATAAATGATTTCGATAGAGTATAACATTTGAAATAAACATTGATGAATGACCCTTAGAATATTGACAATCCTGTTCGCAAGAGTATTCAAATGGGCAACATCCGTTAAAATGAAAAAACAAACTTCATTTAGGTGTCTTAGTGAGAAGGGTATATTACCCTGCATATATATCACGATTCAATGCGTTTGCATGGATTTTCATCCCGAGAGAAAGAGTTATTTATCCGACATTTCAGTATTAGCGTCATTTACAAACGGGTGTGTTCACCGGGCTTATGCCCAAGCATCACAATCAACCTAAAACGAGGATTGCCGGCGTCGCCAAGTATGATATTGAATATTTTAACCATAGTAAATAATGATATAACCTTTGATAGCAAATTCCAATGCAATGCATACATATATCCCTTCAGCATCATCGACCATTGCTGTAAATGTCGAATACACCCAACGATGTGCATTCGTAATTCATTGGGAGCGACAAAACCAGCCTGTATTGCATTATAAATCTAGTATTAATTGGTAGTATGTGCCACATAAATCATTGCTAGTGCTGCAGCCAAGGAAGATACACAGGCATAATTGTGCCTTGAATATTATGCACAAAGCTTATAGTCCAATATGCTGAAAATTATTTCCTCACATTATGCAGTCAACCATTGAATGATTCAGTCGAGTTTTTATTAAACATGACGAGTAAACAATCAATTGGAGTAGATAGAAATTGTTGTTTCTCCTTATGAGTTTTATTGGTTAGCTACATTTACGTTTATATATTCACCGAAACGTTCAACACATGGTCGAAGTAAGTTTCTCTTTCTTTCTTTCTCTGTCTCTCTCTTGTTCTCTCAACTAGACTATTTTTGTCATCTTGTCTCTCAATGGTTCCCTCCCTCACCACGCACACGTACTCATAGACAAGCACACATATATCGAAACAAACGTAGAAGCATTCACACGCACTCTTGATGCATGGCTATTGTGGTAAGACTATATACTCAGTTCCTGAGGGGTCGCGACGATGATTATGCATGAATATCAATGATTGCCTTTGGAGCTCGGCAATTAATTGTCGTATATTCTGTTACCTATTACTGGGAAGTTAGTAGAACGTTGTATAATTTCCCCAATGAAAATATAATTGTTTACCAGCAACATCACTTGGTGCTAAATAAGTCTTTGCCAGATGGAAATACAATTTGATGATAGAAACCAAAACCATCAATCGGAGTTGATAGAAATTGTTGTTTGTCCTTTTGAGTTTTATGGGATCGCTACATTTACGTTTATATATATTAGCCTCTGATAAACATAGTATGTTGGTTCACTGACTTTAACATCGTAACTGCTTTGACCAGCATACCATGTTCGGTATCTAAGTATCTAAGGACAACGAAGTTGCCCTTGATAGTTGTCGCACCCGTTCAACACACGCACGCACACACACACATTAGTTATGTGGATTATATCCCTAATAAGCCCTCATAGAACCATTCTGACTCTCCGTACCCTGCATTGACATAATTGCAACTCAGGGGAAATTGTTTTGCTCGCCATGATACACGTGTATTCATTACTGAGCATCGAGCAGGCTGTGTACTATTGTACATAGTTATAATTGTCATTAAGTTATTGTGATACGTTATAATGCCTCACAATTTCATATGCCGCCACTAGGCCATCAAGTTAAACATGGTGGCAATGAAGTAAGCTTTCAGATGCTTGTATTACTGCGCGTACAAACCCGTAATAACCATTGAACTACAATATTATGCCTCGTATATCAAACCTGATGTGTGCACGTGGCATCTGAGATAATGCTTTAATACATTTGACCACTGGGTACAGATATTCTTTCTCGTGGCAAATTTCTATTATAAGTGGAATGCGATGGAGCCTCTTTACTTAGGATAAATGCCATCATGACTATTGCACGTGAGTGCGCTCAATTCCTACAATGCGGTACCGCCTCACACATCTCATTACATTGAATCGGTTGACGTTTTCTTAGTACCCACAACGTTTCGGTCTTTTTGATTATGCGCTTGTTTCGAGCAGGGTAACTTCACAAATACATATAACAACACTTGACCAACATCAAACTCAGTTAAGAGGCTATGACTATGCAATTGCGATGTATATATTGTTATTATGGCATGGAAATAAGATATCACGACGTGAAATGAGTTCATGGTTCACATATGGGCCCTTAAAATGGGGGGGGGGGCGGGTAGGTATAGACATTATAAATGCTCAGCAGTGGTGGCTGCATTACGCTTTTGTAGGTATTGTTTTCAGTCATTGAGTCAAATTCGTCATATAACTATTCAAGCCCCTTATCATCACCCGAAAAATACAAAATTCAAAGCAACGCACCGTTGTTTAGGACTGTCGTCTTTTGAAATTAGCCGGCGTAATGACGGCTCGACGGCTGCCTGGCTAAGTCTTAGACAGTCACCCTTAAAGCGGTATGCAATGGAAATACACGTAGCTATTCCAAATTGACCATTCTGGATATCAACATATTACATATCTATTCCGAGATTACTTATAAGCCGTTAATGCCGTTATTTTCAGGCTAGTTGCAATGTGGGTTTTGCGAACAAGCATATCCTGTGAGACATGGTAAAAGCCGTATAAGCGTAGGAGCAAGGCATTCGAATAACGGATACCATGGGAAATGCATATCCGTGAGGCATAATAAAAATATATAACCATGAGCATGCCTGGTTATTTGTAATCACTTTTGGGATATAACATATATATCAAATGCATGCCATGATGTATATTTGGTTATTATATATATATATATATATATATATATATATATATATATATATATATATTTATATATATATATTTATATGCATATATATGCTTGTGTGTGTGTGTTTGTGCGTGCGTGTTTATATTGGAAACGCATCATTTTTTCACTGACATTATAACCATAAAGTAGGCACATCCGGTCAACTCAATATTATTGACCCTTCTTTCACTTTGCTGTAGAATGAACATTACCGATATATAAACTTGTCTTTGCAATATAATGTCATATAAATACTCATGATGCACCATTTGGAAAACTGAGATCGACTCGCACATTTTGTATTATGTATTTGCTATTGCTATCATCTTTTATGCTGGTGCATTTATATTGATGTCAGTGTCATACGCTCCGAAAAGCAGACAAACGTTTTAACATAAGTACCATTAGCACCGTGCAATGCTTTTCGTTTTAGCAGTCTCACTGATTCACGTGTATCATAATGCTCTTTTATCTCGAGTATTATACTTTGGTTTTATTTTTATTTCATTGAGCAGAAAATAAATGTTGTGATTGAACAGGGCAATATATTTGCGCGTGACATCAACCATATAAATCATATACATATTGTACAATTAGAGCACATGGATAAGGATGCATATCCTAGCATCACAGGCCTATTTAGGCTCTCAATGCACATCCTAGAACTATAGGCTTATGGGATGGAAGCAAACAGGTTATGTCCACCAAACTATATTTATCGAGGACGTACCAAGAGCTACTGGCTTATTCTGTCACCCACATTTCCGTTTTCAAGGTGAATAACTTGATTACAACGCCAAAATGTCTACAAAAACTGTTCAAAGCTTACGATCATATTAGCTGACAATGCCCCCACAATATTCTTGCAGAAAAGGATGGAGTTACGATGAACCAATGTAACACAAACCTTCGACACGGGGCTAGTTTAACCTACGTTAATCTGGAAACAAAGTGTAGATCATTCGGAAGCCTGAACATTACTTCATTGTTAAATGCCGTTATTATATATGCTACAAAAAGCCATCAGGGAACTCCGGCGCAATTGTGTCCGACTTAATGATGCAAATAAGTTTGGCGAATTCGTTATGTTAGTGGCAATTACACATCTTATGGGAATTTAATATGTGATGAATTCATTATTTAAAGGAAAGTTATGGCGTTACACTGGACAAATGGTGTATTGTGTCAATGCATTCTGACACATTACTACGTGATAGCTGATAAAAACCCAGAAAGCTGTTAAATTTGATAAAAATTCATCTGACTAAGCTTTAAGCAGATTTATATGCAGTAGAAAAAATATAATCCGGTCGGTCTATAAGACGGATCATGTAATCACCCTAGCGGTTGCTTGTAACTCAACAGCCTACAAAAGGCGGAGAAGTAATAACCAACCTCGGCGGACTCATCGAAAACTGGCTTTATTCACGTAACCGCGTCCCCGTGTCATGCACAGAGGCACCCGCTGTTATCTTGGGACCTTTTGTAGTCATATGGCTTTAAGCATCTTCCCATGTGTTATATGTATGTTAGGCCAAAACCGCTGTTTCCAAATAAATATCCCTCCAGGGTACTATCACTAATTTGACATCGTTCACTTTAGAGATACAAATACGTGAGCGACGTAAAAGGTCCTCATGAGATAGTCGTTCAATACAAGCACACTTATTAATCAGACAGATGTATTGACCTGGTTTGTGTCAAGTGGCTACTAGCCCTGAAAGTATATGTAATGCATAATGAATTATGATGTAACATTTGAGTGCGTGCTACTATGCAATCCATTTACATTTCCCTTCAACTTCATCGACCATCGAGTCTCATTGTAAATATTGAACACACCCAATTGTGCGCTTTTCTAACTCAGTCAAGTTGCATCATTAATGTGATATTCATGGGTAGTATGTGCCACATCAATCATTGTTAGGGCAGCAGCTCCAGAAGCTACACAGGCATAATGGTGCCTTGGATATTATACATCATGCCGATGACCCTATGTTGCTGTGGATGACGTGTTTTACATTTCGTCTGTAAAATAGCAAACAGTATGATAATTTTGCGCTTGCAGAGATTGCATTTGACTTGATGAGCTTTCCCCATTTCTTGCTGTCTAACTCTCTTCGTCTCTCTGACCTTCTCTCATAATACATTTATACCCATAGGCACAGGCACATCCCCCCGTCCATCCGTTAATCCATCCATCCTGCATCCGAATACACACACACAGACACACATGAACACCTCCAAAATTGCACGGCTTTTATGATAAAGGATGCTATACAATTAAAAAAAGAGAGGAGTAAAGTATTAACGCTATCATGCGAATGCTGTCATTTAGACTCACACACACACACACACACACACACACACACACACACACACACACACACACACACACACACACACACACACACACATTTACACCAACACACACGCACACTAACTCACACACATGCACACACATATACACACGATTTTATGAATATGTCAGTGAATTTGCATGAAGCACGCATGACGTTCGAAAAATATTAATTGCAAAGTTCTGCATTTTAAATCTTCAGTTATTTCTCCTAGAACCATGTTGACGTTCAGTTGCTGGCGCTCCTGATCGCCTTGCACACATGGATTCGCTTGATAGCGTATAGCAGATTATTATGATTACAATGCATTGTTGTACGCGCCATATTGTTGTACAAAGGACATAAAATTGCAGCAATATCAGGAACAACCTTGTTGATTTTTGCATATATATATCAAACCACTTTCTACGCTTTTGTTTATACGGCTAATATTTGTAAACTAAAGCGCATTGTTATGAGTTATCAGCCAGTGTCACAAAAGGATTTCTAAACTGAGGTCAAGTATATGACCTAAACTGAACGCCACTTATTTGATTGAGATTCTCATATCAAACATAGCGGTATATTCGAACAAATAAGCAAACAAACTATTCGTGGTATTCTAGTGCCTTGCCATTCGACTGATTTGTTATTTGTACTCTTGAGTAAAGGTTGGCGTTATCTGTCATTTCACATTATACCAACAGTATTACGAATGGAAACCGACCGCTGGGGAGCACCACTTATAGCCCTTGTCCTATCAAATTCATTGCCGTTTATCAGCACGGTCTGCCTTTATATTACTAAGCCATCATTCCGTCCGCTCTGTTACACTACTGCTGATGCCGTGGGTCATAAGTGTGCCAGCTAACCGTTTGTGGGGGACTTAATAAAGCGCTTTTTAAAAGGACATCTATATTATGCAACATCAACTGTGTCTCCCGTGTCTAATATTATAATTTCCAAAACATTGGTGAAGCAGGTGCCTTTGCTTAAAGAGGCATGTTGGCATGTATATATGTATGTATATATATATGTATGTATGTATGTATGTATGTATGTATGTATGTATGTATGTATGTATGTATGTATGTATGTATGTATGTATGTATGTATGTATGTATGTATGTATGTATGTATGTATGTATGTATGTATGTATGTATGTATGTATGTATGTATGTATGTATGTATGTATGTATGTATGTATGTACATT
Organism: Urechis unicinctus; assembly: GCA_034190875.2. Taxonomy (NCBI): domain Eukaryota; kingdom Metazoa; phylum Annelida; class Polychaeta; order Xenopneusta; family Urechidae; genus Urechis; species Urechis unicinctus. The sequence goes on along the minus strand of CM067350.1, from coordinate 77,687,636 downwards.
TGTATGTATGTATGTATGTATGTATGTATGTATGTATGTATGTATGTATGTATGTATGTATGTATGTATGTATGTATGTATGTATGTATGTATGTATGTATGTATGTGTATGTATGTATGTATGTATGTATGTATGTATGTATATGTATGTATGTATGTATGTATGTATGTATGTATATGTATGTGTATGTATGTATGTATGTATGTATGTATGTATGTATGTATGTATGTATGTATGTATGTATGTATGTATGTATGTATGTATGTATGTATGTATGTATGTATATGTATGTATGTGTGTGCATGTGGGTTCTTTGGTTTTGGGTTTTTGCCGAATTAAATATGTTACCCACTGCATTCAGCGCATTTTACATGTTCGTATCTTATCTCTTTGGATTCCAGCACCACAGAGTAAAAATTGCATGAGGTGAATGGTCAAACAACAGGCTCGTCTGCATAAACGACTTCAACAAATCCATCCGGATTGCTGAGTGTGCGATAACATTTATTACGCAAGACTGGGATATTAAATAGTGCCCCTCAATTGGCCCATCTCCGCCATTTGTCACATATAAATGGCATTTATATAAGGTTGATACCATTTATATGCGTTGGTTGGAGATCGGAACCCTATCGCGAACGCCATATACCATGCTCAGAAATATATACCATCACTTAAAATAGACTTCTCTGTTAGTAACATTGTACTACATAAAGTGCTTTGATCGCAACGGACAGGCTTTCTATTGGAATCATATTTCGTTACACTAGTGGGTAACAAGCAACCTTTTATAGCTTATAGCATGAGGTGGTTTTCTATATCGGAATTAGGCGCCGGGTACAATGTGTTGGATGATCTAATTAATGTGGTTTGTATACACTAACTAATGTTCTTATAGTAAAGCTTCTTCGTTTTTTAATTATTCAGCGCGCACCGAGAAATATGTATCACATACTCGTCTCTTTATTTATATGATTAGATATCATTCAATAAACAGGCATAAATTAATATTCCATCAGTTTGACAATATGTCGACGTCACAGAATTGTAAGTTATCCAATCAGTCGCCTTAACTCACTAAGTGGAGGTGCAGCGGCGATACAACACATTTTACATCTTGTGCTAAATACGCTACTTTGATGTGAGAGAGCAGATGCTTCCAGGCAGCGAGAGGTAGATGCATTATTCACTACCGTTATACGACGTTATATAATAATGATTGCAATTTAGGAATGCTGCCGGATATTAGCAGAATTATTCTGAATAGAGCGTGGTGATTCGCAGCAGAGATGGTGTAATATCAAGCGATTTACCTTTATATCGAGCCAGTTTGCAAATAATAGTGAAAATAACGATTTGCCTGACGAAATTGGTTTAGTTTCTGATATTTCAACAATGGATCGACTCAGTAGCAGTAATGTTTATCGACGAAACCAAGAGACACAAATAATCGTTCAGATAGTCATCATATATATATACTCGGTTCCATGCTCCTTTCTTGAATCTGTAGGCTAAACGCCTTGGCAGACAAACCTTTCAAAAATACACTGCGAGGCAGTTATAAGCAACATACCAGTCATTCAAATCAGTACGTTTTATATCATGCGTCGCAATGAAATTTACTCAGTTAATCAGCAAATATTGTCGTTTTACTCAATTTCTACAATTAAAAGAATTTTGCTGACAAACGAAGTTTGTCTAGTGATGCCAGCTTGTTTAGAAAATTTCAAACATAAATCGCTTAAGTGGATGACATACTTTTAACTACTGACGCCCTCCATATTTGTACGTATGTATGAACCATCTGAAGACAATTAGCGTTTGTTGACCCATCCAGCACAATACGTATTTACTCCTAATTGAAAAACAAGCATGCGTGGATCTGTTTATGGCATTCGGATGACCATTTTAGCACTTTCTAGGGACCCGAGCTGGCTTCCCCAGCCACTCGTAAGGTGTTTGTTTCGTGTTGCCTCTTCTTGCAGTATCCGTGTAAAACAAGGCTAGTTGATTGTGTCTAAGTTGAAAGATTGTACATTGATGCAACATATTTCGTCTTAATCTAGCACAGAGGTTTATTTAACAGACTATGCCGGAGCTCGGAACAAAATTTTGTTAGCTAAGTTATAAAGGTTCATTCCAACTAGCTGAGTGGTGAACATAAAAATTAGTAGAGAATATGCCCGGCATCGGGTGATGCTACCAGGAAATCTCTAAAAGCTGTTAATTTCCCGTCTCGTTTCCTGACTTATCGACAATTCAATAATGGTTTTGAGAGACGCAACGACAAAGCACCGCGCAGCACGCACGTGGGGTGTCCACATATTTTGTCGGGCAAAGGCGTGAGTGAGCCCTATTAGAGTAGCTGTATAGTACGATTAAATCATCTGGTTTATATCTGGTATTGTTAAACTTAATAGATTTTGGTATGGCCTGAAACGCGATGAGAGACCACTTGACACTAAAGATGAGACGCTTACGTCTATATAGTATTCGTCTCAGAAATGATGGAAAAGATAGCTTGGATAGCTCGCCTGGACAAACGGCCCACATGAACCATTTAGTTTTGTATGCTTAATACCGATGACCTTTTACATTTTGCAGCATTTATCAAACGTAATGTGCAGAGGTGACATCTGAGATGAAGCAGCGATATGACAGGATGTCACTTTGACAATAAACACTTTTCCTTAATAAAATTCTGCCGCTGAGGTACTAGTGGAGTGTGAAGTGACTTTCTGCTCATAACAAATTATGTAACAAGAATGCATGAATATTCACTACCAACACACATTAAGGCGCAAAGAAAAATCGATATTAGAATCAGCGATTCGAGAACCGCATCCCATTACCTAACGGTACCGATCGATATAGAGATCGATGCATCATCTGATAAAAAACATTAGTTGTCGTTGGCACGGACTCGAAAACAACATAGATGGACTTGTGAATCGATCATATGTGCAATCAATAGGGAATTGATTTATTCATGTTGCATGACTTAGTGACGTGCAGTACACATAGATGTATTTATAAATAAATATATATATATATATATATATATATATATATATATATATATATATATATATATATATATATATATATATAGATATATATATATATATATATATATATATATATATATAGAGATATATATATATATATTTCTCTCTCTCTCTCTCTCTCTCTCTCTCTCTCTCTCTCTCTCTCTATATCTCTCTCTCTCTCTCTCTCTCTCTCTCTCTCTCTCTCTCTCTCTCTCTCTCTCTCTGCACAAATGTAGCCAACACGGTCTGCACAAATGTAGCCAACCGCAGGGGCATTGAGTGCGCAACATTGCGATCATATATATATATATGATTTATATATATATATATATATGATCGCAATGTTGCGCACTCAATGCCCCTGCGGTTGGCTACATTTGTGCAGACCATGTTGTTCCATGGAGACCACAAAATTGTGATCTCCTCTTTGAAATACGTTCCACAAAAGTATTTACATATCAACGAGAATATAGGGTGGCATCTTGAGCGACCATTTTAACTGCAACGACCAGTACAATGGGTTATCAATGATGTACCAACATGAATACTATACCATGGCAAAGATCTTGTTATATTAAGATACCCGACTTGGCAGCTCGCCCGAAAAATTCCGTCACACGGCGTAGGCAGCGCCCCCTACTTTTGTGAAAGCTACTCGACGCGCAGCAGCCAACCAACTACGTTATGACTTGCGAGTTTTTCTGACTAGAAGTCAAACACAAATGGGCATTTCTGCGCTGCAATTAACTGTTTGAATTGGCAAAGGTCTTTCCACCCAGGAAGTGAATGTTCTAGCATGTCGATTCGCTGCTTAGCTTTGCCCAGAGGATATCAACGCATCTTCGTAAAACCTAAGACTAAGAGAGATGCTGGTGGTATTAGATTTTCTCAATGAGTTGTAACCTTATGAAGCAGTAAACCAGCCACGATGTTTTGAGCCAGCTCAATGAATTATTTCAAAACCCAGATATGCATTGGAGACACAGCAGGCAATAGTCGTGCCGTGCCGCTCGTTAGCACCAAGGTTAGGCCGATTGTTGCTTCAATCGGTGTAAATGTATGGCTTCTAAGTAAGCTCGATAACATAAGACCATTTATGAAGATGACAATTGAATAGCTTAAGGCAGTCTACGTATAATCATTAAAGTCCTAGTTATACTTGTTGTTTCATTCAGCCCTGTAACAGCAAATGAAATTGTAAGTTGTAAATGATACTGGTATTTTGAGGTTTCGTGTAAGGTAAGGGTGGCATCTCAATGCCAGTGGTATAAGAATGCAAACGATAAGTAATCAACTCTAGTGTGTACATATTTGTTTATTTGTTAGGAAGCATCCAAAATTAAACTTAGTAAATTCTCATGATAGCGGCTTTAGATTTACCACCATGTCTCATGAATCATTATTCATTGTTAATAAATACGCTGTCTCTATGTCAGAGAGGCTAGTTTAATTTGATTTTGAGTTGTGTTGGATTTGGCTAACGTTTCGTCGATACTATGATATTATGATATTGGCCTGGATCTGTTGCACAATATACATCGACAATCCAATCATTGAATGCATATTTGAGCTTGTATGTCCGTCCTTAATACACATCATCATCGATTTGTTGTCACAATATTGCCTCGACTATGATCCCCACAACACCCCCACAAGGCCGGGTAGCCTGGTTTTATTGCATAAAGACATTAAGAAGGACTATGAATATGTGGGGTCTAATCTCATGAGAGAATCTGGCATTCTTGGCTTATGGGTAGCAATAGCAGCTTCAATCCTCATTTGACCATATTCCTTACTCCATCAAGCGATAGATGCTTGGGACACCAATTTCGATGTGCTGTGTTCGTATTTTAATTCTTGCAACTCTGCAGAATGTTTCCCATCCTATGCATGCAATAGAAAACTGATTTTTATCGAATTTTTTTATGAACCCTTTGTCTTTACTCTGGGTTTGTCTCCAAAAGCAATTTATCTGTCATTGTGCGCGGCTTATATAACTGTTGATGGTGATGCCGCATCAATCCGGATTTTAAAAAAGCTACCTCAATGTGATGTGTTTAACGCAAATTATATGAGTTTTGATCAGTCATACATTTTTTGGTCGGCAATTAAACTTTCAGAGGCATAATGTAACGATGAGTAATAGTTACCTGCTTAAAATTGATATTTCCAATTATCATATTATACATACCGGTTTCATTACAGTCTGCAATCTCAACCACTACGTTAACTAACTTTGACGCCGTCTAGCTCCCTGATTTGATCCCTTGCCAACAATCTTGGGTTGATTGCGTAGTATTACGGCTGTTTTACTCGATTTAGCAACTGCGTCACGCTGTCTGATGCTAGTGGCTGAAACCGTACCACCATATATTCAAGTAATTTTACGGCAATGTTATACCCACTTTTGGACCGCATATCTGTCTTGTCTTGGCACCTTGTAACATTCGTCTCGTAATTCGCATCAGTTATTGCGTCAATCATGTCGAATTCGTTTCGCTCCTAGTGATTTATCTGGCTCCTCCAGATTTTTATTTTTAGATTGTAGTCAATTAAGTTAACCTAAAATCTATGAGAGCAGGTAAATCGGTCGACACAACTAAGCCTTACGGAAGGCATGAGAAGATAAGCTCGTGTGCATTAAGGCTGATATATAATCGATGCCTTTTACAACCATTTTGTTGAAGAATATGTCATCAACAACCGCAAACCATGGTCTACCAATTATTCGGGTCACAAAATGGAAACTGTTAACCAGGACACCTGCCAGAGGAGGCGATTCGCAGTCAGGAGCGACAATAGGCAGTCGTTAACTTGCGTTTGGGTGGCTTTACATTTTAAACTGTTAAGGGCATCGTGCCAATTCATTTCCAGCAACACGCCGTTGCCACCCGGATGTTTCATCTAAGAGTGTTTTGGTTTAAATTTGTTCATATTTATGAGCCAAACTTCTTCCGGTCGCAAATCAATCAGAATATCATTTTGGATTCATAAGATAGTATATTCGACATCAAAGCAAAACATCTATAGTCCCATACCTAATCCAGCTTTTTGCTCACTTCCCAAGATCAGAATTTGCAAAAAGTCTTGAGTAATCCTGCTCATGTCGCACTGTTTGCTTTCAAAACGCTCGTACCAACTTTGGAGAATTGAATCTACCAGAATATTGTGGCACAATTGCGCAGTCCGCATTTATGGCATTCATGGTGGTACAAATTGGTGTACATTGTGGCAATTTTTAACCATTCCGTTTCTTTAACTGGTAGTTGTAATGTTCCTATACAGCACTCTGTCATGGAAGTAAACAATATGCTTGCAACGCTACAGGGGCGTTTTTAACTAGTCGATATGACGCACTGTTTTATTTTATATCTAAGCATGCTCCAATTGCGTTATGTCATGCTCAAAGATATAATATATTTCCCACTTTCGCCGGGTGAGGTCGTCCAAGGGTCGTCATAAAGCATCTTTAATGTGACGTTATTATGCCCGTAATGTTTGGCTTGCGATGTATTGCTCCCCTGACTCAAGTTGCCGAACAGGTTGCAAGATTCATCAGACTTGCTTGAATTGCATTTACCTCGGGAGAGTTTGCTTATATTATATATCCGCAACAAAAAGACAACAATCACATTGCATAGGTCATACTTTCGCCGGCGCTTTGAATCGCGTGAGCGTTCCATATTTTTTATAAAACGGTTCGAATAATGGTTGGTTTGTCAATAATGGCTTAAATGATGAATCTGATAGGTGCGCGATTATTCAATTCCTACTACAGCTCAAATCAGAATAGGCCAGGTGTTAATTGACCTCCAGAAATATATAAGCGTAAAAATGTACTCGAAACGTTGTAAATTATAGTTCGCACGGTGAGTCACGCTGGCCAATATGACAATCGTCGCCGGACAGCAAATAAGGCTCCCCATATTACAGAATCTGTGCAGCTACATTATCGCAGGCTATTAATTAAAACCGAATAATCTTTTTGGTGCTGTATGCTGAATACGTGGTGTACGGCTTCCAAACCATGATTTCGATCGGTACATTACATCACTGTAGGTTAAATGTATTCGAATAACAAAGCTAGGCTTCTCTGGTGTGTTTTAGTGTTCAGATATTTCCAGTGAATTGCTTTTCATATGCAAAGTTATCAAGAGTCGATTCTTAGCATATGTCTGGTATAACCTTCAAACTTATCCTGACTGGTGTAACCGTCGTATCAAGTTGCAGTCAATGCTACTATGAAGGCAGGCTGTTCAACTTCCCATAGTTAACATCGTTACCATGAACATAATAAAACGCGCGCAATCATTCGGGGGTTTTTTTTCGAGTAGGTTTGGAAAAAACGAAAAACACTTCATTAATTCGACAAGTGACCGGCAGCAAGGAATTACACCCATCAATCAGTTTATAACATTACAAGGAAGCAGCGCATCTAGCTTATATATTATTCATGGTACAAACATCGATGTTCAATAACAAGAACTTGGAATGATTTAAGTCGCTCGGGAAAAGCAGCATTAGCTAGCGGCAGCATAGTTTGAATAACAGTGCATAATTATTGTTTGTGTTCTGAACAATGAAGAAAGGAAATTGTGATTAACCGCAATGAAGTGCAGCAGTATATCACAGACGGGTATTGATACGAATTAATTTCTTCATGTTACCGTTATAATTTTAGATGTCCTCTAATCACATTACTTGCTTAATATTTTTGTTGCGTTAAAAGTTTCGAAGTACATGTAAAACACCTGTTTACCAAGCCAACACCTGTAACTGTGCAAGGCACCACCCCAAAATCCCCACCGCAACACTCAGGAAACACAGAAAATTGATGCCGTTCTATGCCCGCGCACATACCACGATTGTAATAGAGAAATCTCACGTAATGTCAGATCTGCCATTGATTTTCTGCCCACAACATCATAGTGGTTACAAGCAAGAAAAAGTTCCATCCATCCGTTGAGGCAGTTTAGGTTTTGAAACGAGATGTGTTGCTACGGCGTCAAAGTCATTACCATATAATAGTGAATATTGTTAACATTCAGCGTGCTTTTGCTTTGGATGTCTTATTTTGTCAGCTCTATTTCACATCCTGCAAAACTCTGCCCAGGGACATTACGAGCGACATCCTACAGGCATTGTTTGGATTCAACAGTAGGGATTTTATGACAGAGGTGTTTTTGAAAAATCAAACGAGAAATATCTTTGTACAAATACGACGGCCACAAAGAAATGAGGGCTCTAGCTAGTTGCCAACCCAGGTAATGGACGCTTACCTTTCTAAGGTATAAGCTGTGTTAGCGAATCTAGATGTAGAACTCTTAATGAATACGTTACCATCAAAGCAATTAAACAAGAAAATTCACATTCGCGAATTCATATACCCTGTCCGAAGTTATTTCCAACTTGTTGTACCTTTTCTTTCAATTTATACCGTGTAATATTGTGTTCCCCTCTAGCGAAGCATAAAAATTTCATAAATGACCGCCTCTTTGTAACAATGCATCAATCCATGTCATCTCCAATTAAGCATGTGGAGAAATTGTGTGTTTGTACTTGGATAAGGTAGATACCCTAGGTGAGCGTTTTATATTTTAATTGATCTGGTCCGTTTCTCATTCCACAGAGAACATTGCATCACGTGAACATTCTCAATCTGCAAAGGCTCAGCATGCAAGAATAAAACAACTGAATTGGTGAAGTCATATCCAATCGCCTCAGCTCTATCGCCCAGGCGAGCTCGAATCAGCCAGACCAGACAGTTTGGGGCAGTCCTCAATCTGCGTCTTGCTGACGTGATATGGATCAACCCGCCTAACAATATTACGCGCCATTGTTCATGCCCATTTCAGGGAGGAGGATGTGATGATGTTTGTTCTCCTCTGTCTTATTTTGTGCTTTGCATTATGTTGCAATCATAAATGTTGGGATTTTTTTCCTGATACAGCTCTTCTGTGTAGCTCTAAAATTATTAACTTTGCTGGTATAAAGCACTGCGTTTGGATTTGTTCTGCAATGCAACTTTCAATATCATTGCGCATACATAGCCCTGAACCTATATATCGCACAGGGTCGTGAAAAGGAATTTGACGTACCTTTTTCATAACTACAAGTTGCTGAATGCGAGCAGCGACAGCAATCCTAACAATTGGCAATCTTAACCAAGTCACTTCTGGCCAAGGCGATAAATTATGGAATTGCTCGAATAGACTGATTCTCCTCATCATCAAAGGAGTATATTGACTAGGTGGATAAGCAAACCATAAGCAACATTAGGGTGATCGGAAATTAGCGTTGCCAATCATGTTTATACTAACTTTCCTGGAACAGTGATGAGTTTCTATCTACTTCAGTTCAATTCAATGGCAACTCACTGACGATTTTCTCTAAAGATATTTTGCTCAATACACCTAAAACATGCTTAGCCCATGTAAAAATGATAAGAGTGTGTAACAAGCCTAAGACTATTGAATTTAATGATATAACCAAATGTATGGCAACGCTCACGCCACCGAGTTGGCAACTTACAAGTTAATATTCATCATCAAAAACTTATTAAAGCTTAAACTTCCTTCTAGGCTTACATCAAATTATTAATGTGCACAAAAGTATATTACTTTCTGACTTGCACTGAGGTTGACAAAATGCTAACGCGACGAAAATGATTTAGGATAGGTCAATATTTTACTTATTTATTGGGAGTAGACTGTTATTTGTTACTAGCAGTAGGTATCATCACATAATTCTACAACGGGATTACTCCATCATTTTAGTCCGATATTGTGCTTGCACTTCTCCCTCGATATTGATATCTTCCGGTCAAATTGACAAATGATGAAAATGAAGTACTGGAAGCCTGGGTGAAGCCACTCTCTTCAGACACGGAAGTGACAGCAAGTTCTGGTAATCTCGTATATAAGGAACAGTAATATATCTGATAGGTGGAGACCATGCCCTTGACAGGCAGTGCAATGCAGTAAATATTCGCCAGATTTATTAAGCACATCGACCCGACTATTCGAGCAATGGCACCAGTACATAAGATTTTCCGTTTCTCAGCGCACGTGAGTAAGGAGGTGATAAATGGAGCCGTTTAGACACAATTGATGGCGATTGATGTTGTTGGTCGATGTGCTGCAACAGAAAGCTACCAGTTTTCCATTATTTCGTTATTATTGAGGTGGCTTACATACGTATCGTTCAACGATTAAGTGTTCAACCGCGGTATCCGATAAGATTTGCGCACAAGATGAAAGACTGCAGTGACCACCAAAATGACCATAATCAACGAGAATAAGTTGCTCCTTCTGTCATATTCATAAGTGAATTCACTAAAGAATTCGGAGAAGCGATGATCCATCAGTGGTTTATATAATAATTCGTTTGATAAACGTCGAGATGAAATAGCATCGGATGTACCTTGAAGTACTGATTATGTCGACAATTGGTAAAATTCCACAGCCTAGCCGACTCCAACCTGCAAACCCCTTTTTTATGCTGCGGAAATAGAGTAGAATATGCGATTAGTTGTATGGCAGGTTATAACTGCCAGAGCTAACTGTGCCTGTGTCTACACCCAGGCCTTGATTAAACGGATACCTTATTTAAAAGCATGCACATGCTGCTCGCTGCTAGAAACCGTTAATATATCATGCGTTACTTCGCCCGGGGAACTGGTTAAGCCACGAATAAATAATGTAGACACGAGCGTAATGAAGTTGGCTGTTTGTTTCGACTCACCAGCCTCTGATGCAATAAGGCTAGACGGATGGTTACATCAGAGGACGAGGAAGCCACAAGAGAGGTTAGGAGGCCGCCTTAGGCACACGATTGTCTTCACTCACAATGTTTGAAGAGCTCTCTGTGTTGTAAATGCTTGTAAAGACATTGATGCGCTCTAACATGTTAACGTTCCAGACCGTTTCTGATGGAGTTTGTACACGAACGATGATTAGATGAATCTGAAGAACATACATCCATCAGTATCGGGTTACGAACAGCTCAGACATGGACAAACGGACAATGTTGGCTGTGATGACGACCATCTGGTAATGTTGACGTCACCTCAAGCAACCCTTTGTTGGCTTGTCAACGATATGGCATAAGGTGCCCATGTTGGTTCAGTGACAAATCGTTGTTAACTGCGTAGTTATTGAATTGCACAAAAATTGATAATGTAAAGTCGGTTACTTAAATACAACGATTGTTCATTAGGAGAAGCGCAAAAATATCCCGTTAGGTTGAGCAAAATTGACGAAAAGAGATTGCGCAACTTATCCAGCTGAAGTTCAATGTGTTAGTCCCACTTTTTAAAGCCATTCGATACCAGATTGATGCTGACCAATATCGATGATGTAATATATAATACATGATAAACGCGTATCCGTTGTGATCGTATAACTGCATAAATGAAATCAATAGTATAATGACACTATGTGATACCACAACCCTTAATATTGTAACCGACTAACCAATTCTTATGGCAAGTTGCTTTTACGTTGTCAGCAGCGGAGCAGCGGTGGGCTTTCAGTGTTGTTGTCCCATTCCTGTGGAATAACCTTCCCAAATTAGCCTAAGACATACAGCTAATTTAGATGTCTTCAAGTCACTATTAAAATATCACCTGCATCCTCACTTGCTGCAGCCTGTATAACATTTTTTATTGATTGAAATATGTACAGACAAGCACCTTCTTAAGCCCGTGGTTTTTACTGCATTATTTGATAATCATGCACACCTCATGTATATGCTTTTTTCTACCAGTGATAGCATTGGTTCTTCGATTGAAAGCCGCTGCATAAATAATGTGAAATATGGACCACAACTGCTTATTGATTTTGCCAAGTTGCCGCTGGGGCCTGATGATGTACGAGCATAAACTGCATGACCCCGGCCGTTTGGGGCGTCAGTCGTTAACCTGCTCTTGCATGGCTTTAGATACATTTATTGATAAGACAAAACCGCCAATATCGGGACTACCAACGCTAGATATTGTAGTTTTGCCTTTATGCCAAGACAGTCTGTACTAAACTTGCATTTCGTTGGTTGCACCCGATATTGCGTGGGCGACTTTGGCTTATCGATAAATGAATCTGAACGGGTATACGTCATTGCGTATTCCCCTGGGTGCAAATGAATTGCGATATCGGCATGTTGCTGTTTACGAACGGGCATGGTATCCGAGACAATTAGACATGTGAAGCCATACCAGCGCAGGTTAATGTCTGTCCATTGTCGCCCCAGACTGCCGGGGTCGTGCAATAAGTGCGAATACATCACAATAAGTGCGAATACATCATGTTTTGCAGTCGCCATTTTGTATGTAAAAGCCCAGCCAGGCATCCAGCATTGCAGGTTGATAAACACGCTAACATATGTTTATACTGCAACGATCGATATCTGACTGTCTTCATTTTCGATTATATCTTTCGTAATATTATCCTAAATGAGATGATTGCTGAAATTCCAGATTTGCGAATTTGATTATTACATTGACAAATATCGGAGCTCATATTTATTTACATTGTTAGTGCAGCATTACTACTCCGCTGAAGCAATAAGTAATGTGAGTAGCGTGTTACTGGCTGAGGAACGCATGAGTGTAGCTGTATTATAAATGTCAGGGAGTTTACAATTGCTGACTCGTATACCGGGTTATTCAGGAATTTCCAATTATCATCATTCGAGCAGCTGAATGAGTACATTTGCATCGTACACGTTATTATTGAATGAATCTACAGTGATCAGTACAAATCAGCGCATCTCAGACAGCACCTCAACGCTAAATATAAAAACTCCGCTTCTGAGGAATTGGAAGAGCACGTCTGTAATAGGAAAAAAAGACCACTCACTGCTTTTTATCATAGACTGGCTAATCCGTGTTTTATATCTCAGTTAATGCCAGTAGATATACGTAAGACGCTTGATATAAGGAACATTGTCTGTATGACGCATCCTGGGGAATGTCAATGATAACATCTAAACTGCAAAATATTTGTCGCGTAACAAACGTATATTTAGTTAAATGCTCCTGTTTAATAAAATTTATCAAGATTCCGAAACAATGCGTAGAAGTTTGTAACGCAAATTCTTGGACTTTTTAAAGCAAATCATGCGTAAATTATGAATACACATCTATCAATTGACATTCAATTGCCTGTGTTATGTCTCTATCGGTCAGGCGAGCTCTTCTCGGTCAGACTAGCCAATCAGGGGCAATTGTTATTTCCGGCTCGCTAGCCTCACATGTCGATTTGACTATACCCTCGTAACATTATCTCATGCGACACGCCGTTATTATAGGCCCTTAACACTCGAGAGGTGATGGGATGATTAACGATCTCTTCCACGGCCTTGATGTCCTCTTCTCTTCCGAGCAGACTTAGTGTGAACGTTAGTCATGTAGGCTTACTGGTGTAGTGCCTACATCTTCTTAAATGACGTGGATAAAGTAAGGTGCTGCACTATAAAGCAATGCAACTTGTGTTGACAACAACATATGTCCTTTGCAATCGTTTATAGAGAGTGCTTTCAATCAAAATGCTGACATGTAATGTCCAATTGCTCGTTACGAACTTATAACACATCCAGATAAAAATCCTACCCTTTTTGTAATTATAATTTGACCATTCTTCTCGCCTATATTTTGCTAACCGTCTATTTGCAACGGCTCGCAATATATGCGATCGACGGGAGGCATTATTAGATCACCATTGGTGCCGTCGATGTGATTTTGCAGAATGTGTAACGATCTAATCACGTCAATACATGGCAATACAGTCAATAGCAAAGAGTGGGATGTAATTTAGCCCGCTTTGCGGCCGGGTTAAGCCTCAGCCCCAAGTAGACCTGATATTTTGCAAATACAGTTTACCGAGTATGACCCAGGACGCAAATCCATAAAAACGGCCTTGTAGAAGTTGACCAACCTTGATAAGTCACGCCAGGCCGTGGTTTAACGGCACGTAGAGCTGGGCCCCGATACTGTAGCAACAACCCAAAACGACTAGTAGCACCTCCATGTTCAATTATGCACGGATCTATTTTCTGCGTTGTGTATAAATAAACAATGCGAGAAAGTATAAGAAGTAGAAAATGCACACTGTGAACTATATGGAGGATTGTATCGAAACTGACATAGCGTAAATGGGATATTGTTCCTATATCCTGGTAATTAAAAGGAGTTTTGAAAATGGGCTGCATTTCATCAAACTTTGTGCAATAATGTATGATCATTTTTGGCGAGTGTGCAGAGAAGACCGCAAAACTTTTATTGACAGGACTGTTGGTAACAAACTGATGCTTTTGTATTAAGACGCGCCAGGCATTTCTTGATTCCCATTCCTGTGAAGTGGGTACCCCCGTGATCATTCAAGCTCATTTAAGGACGCAACTCGCAATAAATATAATCAGAAGATGTCAATAGGATACCTCTCATTATCTTAGACATTCTAAAGAGAGGCAAACAGTATTATAAAGAAGCACATGATCGGTTATCTCGGGAGATATCTGCTGCTGTCGACCCTCGTGCGAGGCGCCATAAAGCGCCTTTATCTGATTTTATTTGCAACTCTGCTGCCCATCCACCCCAGGACAAAATTGTCGGTATACTAACGAGATACTATGAAACATATGATGCGATGATAGAAAGCTAGACGTATTGCATTATATCTGTGAGATATTTATGAGCTATGGTTGAATTGTGAGCGGGGATACGCTTTTATGCTTCAGCTATGGTTGACATTGCAAAAGCAAAATTCTGGATTGTGCCCATTCTGATACATATTGCATTAACATTTTCAGTTACCTCGCTTATGCTGCAAGGTAGTTAACTTGCTATAACCGTGTATGATGCTAGATAACTCGTTTTGATGGTCCAGATTGGTATATATATTTATGAAACTCGTGGCGCATCAGTGGTTATATTAAGTGGTTAACATTTACATGAACCGCAGATGGCTAGACTTTGCGCCTTGCCTTATCTCTACAATTGTTACATGCAACACGCCGTTAGCAACCCCGCGTCACATCCGATAGTTGCACGCAGGTATATGGATTGTACTAATTTGTTTTGCTTTCCGCCCAAATAATGTTTTGCCGTCTCTGAAAGTAACTGTAGGTGAAATGTTTACCACATGTGGTAAGAGCTTTCGAAAGTATATTTCAAACATCACCGTGCCCAATGCAGCAAACAATAATTCATCCTTGGTTTTTCGACCATCCTTTTGCAATTTATACTGGAAGTTACAGAAAATATACGATGTGAAGCTGATTCACTAGTCCCTGTGATTCCCTCGTTTAGGTGTCTTAAGCATCACGTTTTATGCATCCTAAATGTGAAACACTTGCCAGTCCCTGGCTATTGCGTGTGTATTTACTGTGCAATGTTAGCACTCACTTCCTTAGCTCATACACATGCATTTTTCACATTAGGAATCAATGGCTAATATGCATTCGCAGCATACGGCTATAGGCATTACCATAAAACATCTGTTTCCGGCCAAGTCCGTGTGTTCAACCTCAGCCTTTTATCTATCATCATTATGCAGGCTGTTCGGGTAACCTAGGCATAGCGTGATAATTAGCCAGCGTGGTAGCAAAATGATTGCCTCATAAACACTTTTCGTCCGACTGATATGAGACGATTTGCTGATTGGCAAGCGTGTAACCACCGTACCTACCATATGCTTGTGCTGGCTCACCCAAATAAGCATGCGTGTCAGCATTCAACGCAATTTATTTATGACGGTGTAAGTATGCCAGCTTCCACCACAATAGCGTCACTGCTCCTCAATAAGGATGGTATCCATTTTTGGTTAAAAAAGCTGCCACGCAGAATCGTGAAAAACCACACCTGTTTTATATAACCCAGTACTAAGACGTACAGTATTATAAATGTTTCCTGCGCTTGTGGTCATACAAGCTTTTAGACATACCTTTACGATTGAGTATCCAAAGGTATGGCACACAGAAACGTTTTTGTTTGAGATATTCCTTAAACCTAACATTAAATGAGGCCATTTGTTATGTGGACTGAGTAGAATCTAAGAGAAGAGGTATGTGTGTGGCGCTGATCATTAGACGTAACCAGATGTGCGATTGCCGTTAGGATTCAACGAGCAGTACGCACGAATGAATAACGTTATACAGCCTGGGTATCAGACTGGAAGTTGCGGGTTGTCCACAATATGACACACGTTATTCATATCAAAAGTGTAATCAACAAAACTACCCGCTATTCGTCAAGTTAAATACTTATGCGTTACAATAGTGGTCTTCTTGCTTTAGTGTCGTACATTGTCTCAAAATAACAATTTATACTTTGCGTGCACTCAATGCCAATATCGATGAATGTTGCCTACCCTGAAATATTATTGTACCTTTTAGTTAGCCGAAGGTAATTTAAATAAACCCAGCCGACTAGCGCTCTGAGTGATTAGAGTCGATAGGGATACAAGCTATTGGTTGTACTGTGGTATATCTAACATTTGTAGCTTGAATTTTCTCTATCATTGGTCATTAAAGTACGAAATTTATTAGGAGTCTCTGAACATACATCTGGCTCTTCATAGACCTGTTCACAATGAGCAAAAACCACATTCAAATGAAAACGATTTGAACACACAAGCCTCATGTTGTAATCCATGGGTTATGCAAACAACTTGGATCGTATGCTATCAAATGCATATGACCCGATTAACTAGCCAATGATCAGTATTAAAATCCACTTCAGTTGTAATACACTAAAAGCTCAATATGGGCAGCTGCATAATCACTTGGCCTCTCCCTTTGGGCTTTTAGTCCAATAGTGTGAGCATATGCGCGCTTGTAATTTGATGTATATGCGCACGTAACGACCAAAGCATATGACAGCACCAGCACATATACGGCAAATCAACCATTTGTGGAATTATTTAGAAGCTATAATATTTGCAATATTAGCACCACCTCCGTGCACCTATCCATTCGTTGATATTGATGGTTGCAGAATTATAAGTCTGTACATAATTCTAGAGCAATCCTGCGAGTACCCATTATGATGTACACTCATATAAATGCGTGCATACAGTTGTGTGCGCATGCTCTGCATTAAATGCAGATGTGTACATCCGACTGCGACGAGAAAACAAGTGAATGTGTAAATGTGATGAAGTCCAAAAAAACAATTGGCATTAAATCCCAAATAGAAATGCTCACCGTATGGGCCGCCCTATCTAGCAAAACCGAAGAAATCATTAACTGATAAGCTGCCATTGCGTATGAGTTCAACCGCAGCTACTGACAGAAACACCTAAGGGCCACAAAAAACAGGAAGTAATTTCATTCAGACTTGCAGTTTGTATCATTCGTATTTGTTGGTACTTATATTTTCTATTCTTTGTACAGAGGGTCGTGTTTATGATTGTGCATTTCCTAACCCTGGTTGACTTTGGATGCAGAGTTGATGGTTTTGTGGTATACTAGAAGATGCTTCAATCATTTTGTAGCCCAGCAAATGTTAGTTTTGTCCCTTGAACGTTAAGTTATTAGGCAATTAAGGCAGAAAGCAAACAGTTACCAGGGGACGTCGATATAGAACAATGGTGATCCTTATAATGCACTGAAATGTAGAATAGATTAAGGGGCCAAAACGTGTATCAATCTGTGGTCGGGCATGTAAAGCTATAGGAATGACGATATGTCCACCAAGAACGAATGCTGCGTAGTAATGTAGGATACATTTAACCTCAGGCTTTGTTCTATGTACGTGGTGCTATCATATCTACTGGTCCTATAAATGCTAACAACAACATCGCTTATTGTGCCTTTATATTCAATGAACCAGCACTATGCAAAATTGCATACTACGCAATGCACAATACAAACTTGACCTCTTTTGATGCATTTTAAAGGTCGGTAGAAATAGTAGACCAATGCGTTTGTCACCGCCGATATAACTGGGATATAATGGCATGTCCAATGTGATAAGGTTATGAGGTCTGAAACGCCAGCAAAATATACGTTTTCCCTATCCCTGACTCACGAATCTGGATGAAGTATGCTCGATGGACGATATAGCTTTTAAGCGACGGATTATGTGTCGCAATTATATTAGTATCGACTACTAACTTATTGTTCATGATTGCTGTTCTCTTTTAATATGGCAGACATTAAGGTTTAACGTCGCTCTCAACAATGAGTTGATATGGAGACGGTGATGGAGGATGATGCTTGGGTAGCACACATAATGTGCCAGTGACTACATGGCATTTCTACGTCCGGTTGCATGAGCATACCACTTGGCCGGAACTCCAACTAGATGTTTTGATCCACTGTCTCGGGGCGTGGGAGTGGGGATTCAAAGGTCAGTTGAGGTAATAATTGATGAAATATGGCTATAAGAATGGCTATAATAATGTATACCGACACGGGAGAGCTTTTTAAACTTGACAGAGAACGTTCATTTGTTCTAGATTATGGATTGATAGTGACAAACCAAGGTACGACGGTGTGTGCGGCACAAGGAATTATTTTCGGCATTAGCATCATTATGACGCATGCACGGCCTTATCATAATTAGTTTGACATAAGGAGGGCAAAATATGATCAAACCTGGTGTAGTAGTTATCGCGTGAATTGAACAAAAAAATAAATCCTAATTTAAATTGATTTAATACTTCCGCTCGTGACGGCTATTGCAATGTAACTGTGCACTACGCAACGAATCGAAATCGCTTTCGTCTACAGTAATGCATGTCAACGTACGAAGCGTATGAGAAGAAGTGATGTTGATCTTGCAATAGCGTTGCTAGTTAATCAGCACAGCACCTTGGCGAGTTCCGCGGCCTTGCACGCGCTAGTAGGTCGTCCGGAAATCAGCGATCTAGAAAGCGTTCGCCGATTTTGATAGCCATGACTAGGTTCTCTGACGTCAAGACAACTCGCCGTTGTGTCCTAACATTTGGTCATCAAGGCTATATCAGCAGAGTATCCGAATTCTTTTCATCTTTGAGTCTAACCGATGTATCTGGGGAACTTCAAGCGTAAGCAAATTACACTGCAATAACCAGACGATCTATTTGACATTCCCATCCCAAGGATAAAGGCACACTTTGCCATGGTTCAGTACAGCTGTGGGTGCGAAGCAATACTGTTGGTGACATCAATGACGCTTGATCTGCAATTATGTGCATCAGCACACATTGAATGCGATTTCGGGATCATCATTGCTTTCTCTCTCAATTCAATAACTAACAGGGGTGATATAATTGCTTATATTTCTATGGGCTTTATCAAGAATGAGTTAGAAGTGCCCGCATTGACAGAAATATAGATGATTAAACATGGACAGCAAAATGATATTTTAAATATACTGCGTGAGACAATCATCAATCATTAACCATCACGTGACTGATCACGGAAAGGACGTATTTATCTAGTTGTATAAAATAATATACTCTGTATAACATTCTAAGTTGAAACTGTCCCGCACAATAATTGAGGCATATGAGCTGCAGGGGCTTGATAACTGGCTAATGCTTCCCCGATTTATCGCATGTTTGCGATTCGATGACGACATTCGATATGAGTTAAGCGAGTCATTCAAAACTTGAAAGAGGTAAATTTTGATGATACACCATGGGAAGTCCTCTCCTACATGTACCAGGCACATTTGATCGGTGTCCATAATATTGATATGATAATATGGGTAAATGACTCCTGGTTATGCGACTGTCACTCAAGATGGATGAAGATGCTAGAAAGAAAGCGGCGCAGCTGTTAATTACAAACCGGGGGTGAAGACCCAACAAACAATCAAGGCAGTTGATGGGACAATTTCACCATCTAAGACGTTACAAGAGGTAATGCTGTTTTCGAATTGAATACATTCTTTAATAAAGTTTCAATTAATGATTTCTGGGTACATTTCCAGAACTTAACTTGTGATTTTGAGTTATCAAATTACCTGGCGTCGAATCAAGTTTCAATTTAACTGGCTATGTTTTCTGTCCGTTATATTACAAGATGAATAGCATCAAACACCCGCCTTGATGCAGTCGCTGGTCCTTTTGTGACACCTCAATACGCCCACTCATGTTTTAAACAGCGTAGGCATTTGAAAAACTTCCCGACTTGCTGCACGTCCAGCCCGAAACAATTCCATAACTGATGCACAACATGCAGGCGTATTCATGTAATAGCTGGAAAGACAATTATATTGGTGCGTAAAGAAATACATATCCACGATTCGCTACCTCAGTGTGATCATTTCCCGTAACCCTTGGTAGCTAAGCAAGCCATAAATGCATTATATATATTTATATATATATATATAATATAGATTTATTATATATATAGTTAATAATATGTATCACATTTATTATAAAATACTATTATATCTATATGTAATATTTTTATAGTTATATATACTATATGCATATATCTTAAGTGTGCGATTATTTTAGTTCCGCATTTCCATCATAGTTGGCTAGGCAGAAATGGTGACATTGATGATCGTAGCCATCTCCATATTTACATACATATTGTACGAATGCGCACCCGAAGCGCTGTTACAATTAATTTTACACATGTGAGTCATGCTCGACAAATATTGCAGACGGCAGGACATGGAGTCAAACATTAGGCTCCATACAGAAATTTTAAGTCACACCTTCCTCATTCGACTGATTATCAAAACGCCAGACATCGCTTGTCCTTTGAATCTCATACGCCTTACCGAATGCTTCTTTTGGTGCGGTTTTCTAAATCTACGGGGTACAGATACCAAACAATGTTAGTTGTCAGTGCTTTAAATCACTATAGGTGGTTATAATTCCCCCGAATATAAACTGCGAGACTTTAACTCCCCATATAATTTACCGATAATTACAACGCCATTTAGAATGCTATAAATCACTATGCAGTATATATCAAAATATTGAATTGCATCTACATAAGCCATACTACCATCAACTACAATGCTTTTTTTTTGTCTGATCCCGATAGATGAAACAGATGTATCAAATTTCAAGTAATGCTACTGTATGCCAGCACAAGCTCCCCGTACTCAATTTGTTACCATGTGTACTTGTGAACACTACAAATTTGTGGTGTTTGTGCTACGTGGTAAGATAAAAGCGACCGGGTGCCTAATAGATCAACGACTCCATATTTTAAGTAGATGAAACCACCCATCAACAAGTTCAATGAGTGTTGTTCTAGGCTCGAGTAACATATCATTTATGGTAAAAGATCGGTAAATATTGCAATAGCCAGACCCACTCAGAGCACATAGCGAAGTTCATCCCCTAGCTCGGGGAATTCAAACATAGCTATCGATCTAGCATAGGGTGAATATCAGGCTATTTGTAATTGTTTTTATTCATCTTCTTGCCCAAACGAGAACGTGCAAATCGCATTATAGCGCTGATCATAATCGACCCAGAAAGACGCGCGTGGAACGGTATAGAAGTTTGAAGATATCCGCATGCACCACTTTCAATATTCTCCACGGTTTTACGTGCTCTAGCCGACATGCTATGTGTATATCCTAGCCGCGGTCCATTAATCTAGTACAGCAGACATGCGTATCCAATTGGCTGTGTAGCCAGTGGGTATCATCGCCGACAATTAAGAAGTGGATCAGATATTTAAACATCAGCTCACTCCGGATGACACATTATCTATTAATCAATGGTGATCACATACTGGTTGTTAAGCTACAAGCCACGAAATGTTCCAGACATATATCCTGCTGCGACGGGTTTCGATGAGTTCTCCTGCCCAGATTCTCATCCCACTCAACCATTGTTAGGATATATTACTTTGATAAAGTCAAGTAAATGTCGAGCTTATCCAAATTCGAGGCAGGCATGAGCCACGTCCTTTAGTCCATTTCTCATCCATTAAGTTAATACATCTGAGGTCGCTTACGTATCTAGCATTATAAAGCTATTTGTATAAATCGCTTCCCACGAATCTGTGGTATTCCTTGCGATTTCTTATCTATCGAAGTGGTTACAGTTTCCTGTATGTCTGCTAGGTTAGAATAGAAGCTCGAGCTAAGACTTGTTGCTCACGCTGGTGGAACTGCCTCGCACCGCCGTTCTTATCTATAGGGCTTTAGTATCTCTGTATAATATCACAGCTCGATTTTGCTGGCTGTGTAGCATGGCGTGTAGGCCATGAACATACATAATCTTGATTGGCTACTTTGTACAGTATTTAATGCTATGTGCTCCTGATCTTTTCTGTGAGGTTAGTTAGGCACATAACGCTATGTCATGAACCATTAAATTTTTGTCACGCTTGCTATGCCTGGTTTTTGTTATGTATGTACTCACAGTTGTCTAACGACCCCTTATTGAGTGGTTGTGAAGCCCATGCCACGTGTTCTGGCCCGTTTACATCTGCGGGTGGTTACATTAGGTCGATGCCAGTTGCCTTAAAAGTTGGCACCATCGGGTGGTTTTGGTATTGTCATTGCACAGCGGCACCATGAGCCATTAGTGAATTACGAGGCGGCCATGCCGTAAATGTCATGGCATCGCATTTATATGCAAGAGAAGGTAAATAAGCATCAGTGTAAATCGAAAGGCTACCGCGGATCTACGCATATAACGACTATGTTGTTAATCTCGTCTTTCCATCGCCACCGTCCTCTTGTAATATCTCGTCAGCAATGACGACCTTATTCAAAGCAATTTCGTCAGGGAATCGGGAAATGTAGTGTTGAGAGTGATTCATCTGACTTTTATAGATTTTGATGCTCACCAATATCGATGACTAAAAATGCAATAAATATATAAGATACAAACTAGCGATATGTTATATATCAACTCATTTTAGCAAATGTGATAGATGGACCAGGCGCATGACATCACAGTTTTTCACGCATCATGTTTAACTTTGTCTATTATTTCTCGACATTCATTTCGGCATTCCACCGACATGTACAGTCGTGATGCCCACGTTATAAGCATATTAATGCATTCATTCCCGACGCTTAAACGCCTCTGTTGGCTGAGGGATCCGTCATAAAGGAAAAAAAACTGCGCGCATTGAGGAGACTACAATGTTGCCTGGAATACATTGTGTAAGATAATGACCAAAAAGCATGAAAGAAAATTGAAGCCGCTGTAATGACATGAGCTCCTGTTGTTTATGGTATCACCAAAAATATCACTATCCAATTGCACAGGGGAATACTTAATGATTCTTCTTTACTCATTCAGATGCATATACCGATTAACCAAAGTCGCCTTAGAAATATCGGGCGCTATCCACACTCAATGTAGTATTTGTATTCTTTATTCAAATACTACCTGGACATAACTATCTATTCTTTACAAAAGAAAAGAAAAAACAGGACCAAAATTAACAGCAAAGCGCTCATCAATGATAGTATTTCAGCGTTAATAACATAAGCAAGATCATGCTAGTTCTATTCGTATCAGAACACACATGGCGAACGTGTCCGGTGAGATTCGTAATGCAAAAATGCTCGGCCAAACCAACAGCCACTAACTGTCCTTTGTATGACAGGTAAAATATTTCTGTTGATTTTATTTTAAAGCAATCGTCTTATTGGTACCAATAATGGAGAACAAGCTATGACGCAATTATTGTGACGTAGTGTTTAATGTCCAGTCATAACAGTGTGCATGGCTTGGCTAGTGCTGTTGATATTTGTGACTTTGTCCGTGTTCGCATATAACGTGTTTGCCTTCCATAATGCACGACAATATTGCCATGCCTACTCAAATGGCATCACTGATGATGCTGCCGCAAAAAGCACCACATAAGATCCTGGTGGGCTTCAAAGCAATATAACGAAAACCGGGTTCTCCAATCAGACGCTCTATGGCAGTTAACTTTTAGAGCATAAGAGTACCACTGGGTGTTGCAATCAAGGTGAGTGTTGGTAATAATACTATTGTGAAAAAATCGAAACAAATATTTAACCAATCAATATTTGCCATTGCATTCGGGCAATTGATAGTCCCAATTGACTTATCGTTCTTGTGCAATTACATGCCACATATGGGACAATGGCACCACCCTTATGTGGAATTCATTCCTATTTCTGCTCTTCTGCGCAATATCTAACATACCGAATCGGCAAAAAGGCTTTGATAACAGAGCAAATACTGCTTCCAGAATATGGATGCGGCGTATTCGATTATCACCATGGCGTACAAGGTAATAAGAATTTATGTACAGACTGAAGCCCGTTGAAAGGAAGTGTCCTGTTCGATGGACAACATTCGAATTGAAACCGAAGCATGATGCACTCCAAAACCTTACCACTGAGTGACTCGCACTTTTTAACTAATTAAATCATGCTTAATGTTATTGACACAACTTTAATGCGTGGCTGATAGAGCTGAGCAATCAGATCAACCATAATATGTAGCAGCGAGGGCTACATGCGTCATAATCTCCCAAACGGCTGCACCCAGCACCTGACTAAGGGCAAACAATGCAATAGGATATTCGTATTGTTTGACGGTGGTGATAAAAAAAGGATGAGACCACGATTGGAGATGTCGCCAGTGGTTGTGTTGGTGTCAAGTCAGTGATAAAGGGATCGTGCTATCTACATGCACGCAGCACCGACTCGCCGGCCGGAAAATGCCATCATTTACGAATCTCTGGGGTATTTATACCGACGTCATAGCCTAAGCGACGCGGGGAATAATTTATTCATATTAAACACACTGCATCATGCACGCAATCATTGCCCATGCATGCCAAATACGCAGTAGTATCTAGAAATAATAAAAATTTGGTTGGTTGCGTTTAGTCTATTGACGCTTGTGTGGTTACAATGAATATACAGCTGGCATTATGTATGTACCAGCCCTGCCAGACATCCAGCATTTTAGTTAAATTAATATGCCAGCATAAATGAAAGGCAGCATCCAATATCTGACATGTACATGCTACCATGAACATTTCTTTGTTTGATTATTACACGAGCAAAGAGATTTGCCAAGTATATAAGTAAATTCGATTTAGATATTTGCAGCTGCTTATTGCACATTTGTCGTCATGCATCCAATTGTAATTGCAGCCCCGCTACCCTTTGGATGCAATCGCAACAGTCGTATTAAACACGGATGGAATTTGAGTTGCGTGCAAGTCGTTGATGAACGTGTGAGTTCAGCTGTAATGTGAATGGCAATTACTTCGGACACATGTACATAGAGTGAGGCGAGGATTATTCAGTCGTCACATTCAAACTATAATCAGTACTGCAAGCTTTATGTATTTTTATATATACCCAGCCCAATCTCTACATTCCTCCATCATGATTTGCAGTTTTGTATTCTACCTTTACTCTTTTTTAAATGACAGAGCTAACATATTGCTTCTCGGAATAATACGTACAGAATCAAACAGGAGTGTCAATTGTAGGAAAGTAGCGTTAAAAATGTATAGACACTGACAAAACGCGCATGAATAATCTTGGCTATTGGACGGTATTCAATAGGCTGCAGTGATCTAAGGCTATTATTATAAACGTGCCAACTTTTCACAACACATCCACGTTCAAACAAAAAGAATGACCAATATTTACCATCAGCGTATACTGTTCCCCATGGGACATACATAATATATATATATATATATATATATATATATATATATATATATATATATATATATATATATATATATATAGAGAGATATATATATATAGAGAGAGATATATATCTATATATATAGATAGATAGAGATATATATATATATATATCTATCCCTCTAGAGACAGAGATACTAGAGATATATATATATATAGATATATATATATATATCTATAGAAGGAGATATATATATATATAGATATATATTTATCTCTAAATATATATATACATATATACAGACATATATATATACTCTCTATATATATATATCTATATATATATATATATCTATATATATATATATATATATATATATATATATATATATATAATATTTTATTTCAAAGTGATATTACACTGTACATTATCTCCATTACCTTTCATCATTTCAAAGTTTTGGCCTATGCTTCGCGCAGAAATTAGTTCGGGCGTTTGAAAAATTCTATATATTGGACTAACGACCTTTATGGTACTGGGTCTTTAACAGCATGTTTCTCGTTATTTTCCGGTATATCATTACCCCAAATTCTGGTATATTGTTTAGAATTACTTCCGTGATGAATGTATACTATCCCCGTGACATTCGATAGAGGGAATGAAAAAAATATATATTTGGTTCCGACGTTTTTTGGGATCTGGAGACAGATTTATATTCGCCCGGGCAAACCGAGATACTAAGGCAGGTCGGATAATTCGTAAAGTTCCCAGTGTTTTTTCAGACGACGTTGCGTCGCTGGTCGAGAATATCTTTTGATTTGATAAGAAAAATGATTGGTTTTTTGTTATGTCCCAAAATGATTGTTTTTTTGCTAAGTTCACAAATTGCCGGGTTTTTTATCTCTCCCTTATGCCCGAACTATTTTGGAACACCGTTTTTGGCACAATGATAAAACAATGAAAATCAAAAATAAGTTTACGAAACCGAAACATGTTACTGACAGACCAACAGAAAATAAGAATTGATCATCTTATTGAATATATGTTTGGTTTACATGTCCATAATAGTCGCATTCGTGTGGATATACATATATATATATATATAGAGAGAGAGAGATATATATATATAGAGAGAGATATATAGATATATATATATAGATATATATATATATATATATAGATATATATATATATATATATATATATTTAATTATATATATATTTAATCATATAGATATAAAGATCTATATATACATATAGGGAATTATATATATATATATATATATATATATATACTATATATATACATATATATATATATATATACATTATATATAGATATATCTATATATATATATATATATATCTCATATATATACTAGAGTATATATATATATATATATATATCTATATATATTTGGTTCCGACGTTTATATTCGCCCGGGCAAACCGAGATACTATATATTCGTAGTTCCCAGTGTTTTTTCATATATATATGCCCGAACTATATAGAGAGATAGATATAGATAGAGAGAGAGAGAGGAGAGAAGGGAAGAGAGAGATCTCTATAGAGAGAGAGGAAAGAGATATATATCTCTATATATCTCTCTATCCCTCTCTATGCACATATATATCAATATATATGCAAAGTTCATTCCAGCTTTACTGTAATGTGCGATCGATGTCCCAATCGTACCCTTAACGTGGAACCATCTCAAAGTGGGACCACTAGTGCTCCCACATGTGACTACAGAGTGGGTCCAGTCAGACACTATTTAAATAGAGTTGTCTTAATTGCTTGCAGTGTTCTTTTCATCATGAATGCGATCATCCTTTGTTGTCCTTTTAAAGAAATTAAAACCTGCTTATGCAAATGTTATGGTAATAATTATGAAAAGAACGAGATTATTGTGATACATGTTTTAATACACAGGAAAATAGTTACTTTTACACAGTAATATACTTAATATATCGTGCTTGCAGGAAAAAGAACCATGACATAACTGTAACATGTTACTTCTTAGCACTTAAACCCGACAGTCTTCTTTCCTTTTTGTTCGCCAAATGTCCAATACATCTCTGCATGCGGAACTTACAGAGAGGAGTCAGACTGTTATAAGGTCATCCAGTCTTTGTTCTCCGAGTCTGTTTCTGAAGTTGGACTTTATGCACTAAACCCCCTCTCACACTCTGCAGTGTGATATGTGGCTGTCAATGCAAGAGCTGCTAATTTGCATAGAATTGGGAGCTGTTCCCTGTGGAATCTACTGATTAAACCCCACAGTTACCTGATCTTGTCTCTGGGCTAACTAGGACTTCTAACCAATTTTTGAGATCCTTCCATTCATTTCTAGTTGCCTGTGTTATGCCTGTGAATCTACAATAGTCTTCCTGTGTATGTTATTCCTGGTTGTCTGTTCACCGTACTGCTTCAGGAGAGTGTCAATATTGTCAATGCCCCATGAATCCAGCTCAGTGTTTGGCAAGAAAGTGATGGGTCTCATGCCCAATAATCCAAACGCAAATATTTGGGCAATCCACCACTTCAATGAGTCACATGAGACTGGAGTATTTATGCATAGGCAGTTGTTCTTTGGCAAGCCACATCACAGTTTTAATTGCTGTCAGTATGCCCTTTTCCTTCTCGGATATATTTTTCGGGTTCATGTTTTGTTCATAATATGTTAAGTAGCCTCCACGTGTTCAGTGGTTGACACTATCTTTTCATTCTTCTTCCCACGCTTCCTGTAAATACCGATGTGTATCCACACCATGTAGGTTTTGAAAACACGCTTTCTCAGGAGGTCGTTACCAATGACTACGACTGTGACACTATATTTTGCGCGCTTACTCCCACAGCACTCAGGCATCAGACGGTGACGAAAACGTAACAAAACAGTATGATTCACTGCGTGTGCAAGCCACTGGTGAAGAGGACACGATGCTGTCGGTAACCAGCTTGCCAGACGCCTTGCAACGGAAAAGACGAAGCCGTCTAATTTAATATTCGGCACTTAACATGCGTAGTGTGTAGAGCCATTGAAAAGACACGATGTGACTCCTTTCTGCGTTAACTGAATATGCATGAAGATTACTAAAATGTTTGTTTTGGGTCCAAATGGTTGCATATGTGGGTCATTTGGGTAAAAATTAGGTCAAACGACGCATGGACGCACTCCGCAATGAACTCTATATTATATATATATTATATATATATATCTATATATATATATATATATATATATATATATATATATATATATATATATATATATATATATATATATATATATATATATATATATATATATATATATATATATATATATATATATATATATATATATATATATATATATATATATATATATGGGAGAGTCATTGTTTGTGTTTAAATTCGTTACTGGCTATTGTGTTTGGGGATTCTGCCCTGATTAATGCATTACGGATCAGAAACAACGTGTTGGACGTGTTCATGCACCCTATTCCGAAATCGAATCATGGGTGATTTATCAATATACTTTATGAATTTATATTACGATCGCTACAGGGCTATGTGACTTTCTGTGGGGCGATCATAACTGGATCTGATTAGGTCAGAGGCAATTGTGATTTTCGGCTCATTGGCCTCACATGTCGATTTGACTTTGCCCTCATAACGTTATCACGTGCGACACGCCGTTATTGACGGCCCACTACACATGAGTGGCGATGTGGTGATTGACGTTCTCTCCTGCGGCCTTGATGTTCTTCCGTTCTCCTAGGATACTTACTGTTAACGTTGGTGATGTACGTTGTCCCTGATGAAGCGCCTCTTTTCCTATATCACGTTATATGAAGTCTATAATGTAAGGTGCCGCTTTCTGATATTGAAGTATCTTGAAATGTTGATATGTTTACACCACCGCATCTCAAATGCCCAGTAAACGCAAAAGAGTCAACAGGTTCCAGACAAACGGACGGCTCGCTTGCAACGTACTGTGCATGTTACGCCAACTAGCATAATAATAGTTAATGTACACAGAGGCAATATTAAGATACACGGCTAGAGGTTCTATAAGTACACTGCATCTTAAAAGAAAACTGCGGTAATCAAAACTGTTACAACTAGGTTAGAGCTGTGCATGACGTTTACCTCCGTGTTACAGAATATTCACAACACGACTGACTTAACCATCAGTGATTACTTTGATTTCGTTGATTGCTAATACAATACAGACATTCACAGGTTAACATCGGACGCCAAGCAGAATGAAAACAATTTGCTTCGCTAATAATAGGTCGTGGTTGTAGTCTTTAGGTAGAGTAACAGTCAATGTGCGAGACGTTTGCTCTTGAGATGGTTTGACCCAACCACATCCCTCTACCATGCAAGCGTGATCATAATGAGTGGCCTGAGCCAACATTATATGTGGGGTGAAGTGTATTGGCCTGCATTGAGGTCAAATCTCATCCAGTGGTCATTTAGTGTCATAAAATAACAGTTTTACCGTCATGTTAAATCTTATCCTTTATTATCAATTTTATTATTTAACGCGTGTCTTTTCTTTGAAACAAAAAAGAAAATTAAATGCCTGTAGTATATGGCATAGATTTATTATTTCGAGTTTTTCTGATGTATCATGATAATAATTAAACATATTATGTCAACAGGATTCATTAGACATGTCATTTTCAATGCAACGTATTTATCTCATCAGGTATGTGCATTAGTTAGATGAGCCTGCTCTGATAGTTGTTGCTCCTCAGTAGGATCTCATGAGCGTTTGAGAGCACTCACGATATTTGCGTGACACACTGTACAATATGATATCATCGTCAAGGCATATTCACAGTGATACACTTGGCACAAATGAGGCAATCTACCCAAATTTATATTACTGTGCAGTTCACATATGCATGTAGGACAAAGCTTCATCGCTCCCGGTAAGTTAGTACGGTCATTTGCAGTGCATTATTATTCATATGCAGAGTTATCAGGAATATCATATCTTTCATGTGTACCATCCGATTGCTAGATTGCTTCAGATCCCTTACGTTAGCTATATCTAATTGTTATAATTGTTATTATGCTTGTACATGTGCTGTGATATATATACCACTATATAAATTGCACAATTACACCTCATGCAATCACGTCTAGGCCCGATTATTTCTATGGTTACTTTTCGCACATTTTGTATTCACCAATCGAATTGTGTAACTTGGTTAAACATACTGATGAGATTAGAGAGCTGCTTCTAGTTACACAAAAAGGATGGTCGAGATCTCGCCAACTCCTCATCTACTTCGTCACCATGTATGAAATATATAGAGGTATTGCGCTGATGAGTTCGCATTGATGGAGCGCGGCGATGTGAGTGATTGGCACTGGCTCATGATTACACTTGTAATATTAGCACCGCTACTGTACGAAGATTGGCTCCATATTACCCGTATACCTATTTTACCATTTGGAAGCTAGTAAATGTATACAGCATTGCCACCTGCATCGTCTGAGAATACTGAGTCACCATTTCTATATTACTAAACTCTCTACACAGCTATTATTGCTTGAATTATTTCCGTCCATTGCATATTGTATTGGTCTCGCCATTTTATTGGATTGTCTGTAACGATCGATAACTGGAAACAGAATAAAGAGCATCGCTCCAAAGAAGCCATCGCCGCTAAACGCAACGGTTCAAATGCAAACATTGTTCTGTCAGATAACAGGCAAGTGACCGATATACGCTTGCGGATGAGATTCGTTTTTGAAGCATTCATGAGCAGTGGCGGGTCGTGTCGATTCTAAGCTGACCAGCTTGCAACTAGAACGAATCAGGAATCGGGGCCTGTGTATATTGTCTTGTATTCTGGATATTGGCCTGTGTATGTTATCCTGTATGCTGGATATTTGATTCACTCTCAAAATCAGTATTACGTAAGATAGGCTGTATGTAAGTAAATATGCTGCCTACATCAGCCAATTGCTTACTTTAGGTTAGTGATAATTGCTTTCTTTACCTTGTGCTCTATGTCTTCACTCTACTGCATCTTCTGCTGAACAAGCGTTCAATCTACGTCATGACCGGAAGCAGTACAATTGTTGCTTGATTTCCAAAAGGAAGTTAAGGCTGATGTTTATCACTACTCGCAACATAAAAGGAAATGCTGTGATTGATTGTGATGGTTGGACATCGCTGATTAAGTACCGGCTTCCACACCTATGATGTGAGATATTTGAACCCATTGGTTCCGTTCGGAACTGTTCTCCTGTGTAAATCAGTTTGGCTAACAGTACATCTATTACCTTGTCACTGTACAATTGATAGCATATTGGATTAAACTGTACATAAAAGTATGCTGTTTATCGTCAATATGTTCAGTAGTTATAGTAGTAAGACACGAGGAAAGAGCAATCGAAAAATGTTACAGCGACTTGTAGAATGTGTAGAATGAAAGTGAACCGTTGGTGACTTATTGTGAATAATTAATATTCTGTTAAATAATATTTGCATTTAATTATTATCACTATATAATAAACATTTATTGTAAATATATAATTACGCTTTGCAACTTTGTTTAAAACATAAGACAATGCTTAGTCCACACATAATGAAACAGTAATCGATTTTGTTGATGATATTGCACATGTTGGACATTGTTTGAGGGGATAATGCATTTAAATTGCTACCTCATAAGGTTGTCCGCATCTAACCTTGCCTGAATGTCATCATTGTAGGATACTTTGAAGCTTTATACGAAAATATGCATGCTCTCTCAACTTGAGCTGTTATTTTGTTATAGCATAATAACAAATACAGCCATATCTTTTGAAAGCATGCGGTAGCTCATTATTACATTGTGAAAACATTGGAATAATATATACCTAATTCATTTATAAAATGCTGGATGTGACCACTTCTTATCTACTCCTCTCAATGTATCCTACAATTTAAACAAAAAAGGAATCAATTAATTTTAAATGACTATTCTAAAAGCTTGCATGACAGGCACTTTGCCGCGAGCAGCATCCACACTGTTCGGTCTCCCATATGGCGAAAACCGCATTAATCAAAGAGAAGAGGTAATATACCTAGCATAAAAGCATTTTGTTTGGCATCACTTATTACCCCATAGTTGGAAATGTCAGAATGATCACGGAAAACTGGAAGACGCGGTTGAGAGGCAAGAGGCGTTATGATCGGCTTGCTATTGGAATACAAGTGTTGTGTTAATAGAAAAGACCTAATAATATAGGCATGCAAACACTAGTTACAAAATGCCTATAAAGTTCTGGCGGCGAGCTGTGCTGGGCGGCTCAGGTATATGGCCGCATCTGCGCCTGATCATAAACGCCACCAGGGGCGCTGTTGTCATTTGTAGGCATTGTTATTACATGAGCCTACAATGGAAGTTTGGCGTCTTATTATATCTAAGGTGTTTGATATGGATATAAGTAACCCTATGGGCGCTCAATTGCTCGTGTGTTTCCGTTTCCTGTTATGTGTTATTTATCAACAATAGCGGCGCCAACTGCAGTATTGATGAAGTATTATTAACCAGCCAGTAAACTATGCATGCTCGGCAATATACCATTCCGATCTTGCCTGATAAGCAGGTATTTGAGTCTGATCATGGCGGTTATATTGACTTGTATCGGGGCGTTCCCATCGCATCTTTATTGCTTGGATGTTTCCATAACCCAGCTATTTGGACGTTGTTCCATTAAAGTAAAAAACAACGATTCAAATATCTCTTGTGTCACAAATGTTGAGCTGGTTTTGTAGGAAACGAGAACCAGCTTGCGTGACTGAGCAATTGTTCACCAAGAAGGGTATGTGGTCTCATCTACCAATGTCAAATTTGTCGTCGAGTTTGAGGAACAGCAACAAGTACAAATCATGTCTGTCCAACTCTGGTGTTGTATCAAGACGCAAGTGACGTTTCTTCAGATGTGCCCGCCTATGTTACAATACGCATGTAACCCTTACATTACAAACAACCTAAAATGGTCTGCCACAGATGAAAATGATTTTAGCCGTTTTTGTCGACCGGAGATAATACAACCTTGTTCAACACGCGCACCATAATCATTATGCGAGGACGTGTCGTAGAGGCCTATACATATTCAATTCTAAGGTTATTGTTAGATATAAATGCTGCTAGACATCAATACAAATTTTGGTTGCAATTGCCAATAGATTATCTGTTGTTCTTGAACTCTCATCCACCATATATTCCGTCATAACCGTAAATCAAGAAGCAATCAAGTACATTTAACTAGCATCGGTAATGCTAATAAAACAGAAGACGAAATTCATGATGACAAAAACAGGGATTTTTGCACAGTGTTTTCATTCTTGCCTTTCAGGTAACCGGCCTGGATTCCGATCCCTAGGTGTTCCAGATTGCCAGGGTATGGAATCATATTTGTTGTTTGTCTCAGCTGGTAGTGTTTTGCATTCTGGTCTTTCCGAAAGGCTTATGCTATGTTGACGGTGGCACCCAAGCGGAACATACCAAGCGTCTCAAGCAATATTATCTTCATCCTCTTCCTGTTCCTCCTCCTCATCATCATCATAATCATAATCATCATCATCAATATCGTCGTCCAATATTGTTGAGGTGAAAGTGACGTGAAAATTATAAGTCGCATAAGTTGAATGGACATGATGCTTCGCATACGTCCATTATTAAAACCATCAATTCAAGAGTATCTGACAAAGAGACAAACAACGCCACTAGGCGTGTTCGATTTTGGATGCTCTTAGTTTTCAGCCTAGTTCTTAACGAGAGTCTAATCGCATCTAACTGGCATATAATGTTTCGCCTTCGCATCACAATTTGTAACATATCAAATGAATATTATTTAAAGATCACCCTGACTGCTTTCTATTCTACAAGTAAATGCTGATAATATCTGGTAGATCATAATTGAAACAAATCTTGAATTTAATTCGTATTATTCAACGTCATTAACGGATGCTCAACATACATAATAATTAGCATCAATGAGGACAATTGTGAGTGCTATCTGTTACATCACCTGTTATGAAAGAACATTGATTTGCGAAGGGTCAATGATGATCATCAAAATAGCGATAAGAATAGATGCATCACAATGATCTCACCTTAGGCGTATTCTCTTACAGCAATGTGATGCAAATATGTTCAATTGGTTGTTATCTCATATTCGGATCCTGAGTTATCTGCTACGATTAGCCACAAAATTATTGATTATGCTGTTGTTCATCTTTGCATACTGGATTTCCGCTTGGGTTATTTTATTTTGACCATTCATTGGCAAAGACTGATGCATAAGAGATGCCAATTTCAGAAGGCGGAATGTTTATCCTCCAGCGACATGTACTGCTCAAACGCTACTCATAATGTTGGTTATTTAAAACAACCTTGCGGCAATATATGTTTGACGCAGTACCTGCCTTTTGTTAACTAATATCTCATGCACACTCGTGCAATCGCAACCAGTGGTAATATATGTTTTTAACTCAACTTGCGCTTGCGTTGACGAAAGGATGAGTATAGATTAAAACTAAGAACGACGGCCGATATTTTGTTGATCAGATCACCATCTCTAATTGTCAAGGGTTTTGCTTATACAGAGCCGAAAATAGTAAGCTGTAAGACTAAAAAACAATTTGTTTGTGGCAGTCGATTTAATATAACGGAAATGGTTGAGCACTGGGATATCAAAAGAATAATTTGCTTCCTTATGCGCGTGCTCACAATTTTGGATAATATAAAGTACTTTGTGACACTTCAGATACCATATATTGAGCGTTTGGTAAAGCACATTCTTATTCCGAAAGTAATGTACAGTTTATATGAATTAGCAGCCACTTTGCACTGGGATGAACGGAATGATGTCAGCGGTCTGTTATTGTGACATCATTAACATCTGTCTACTATTGCAAATTTGGTCAGCCTGCAGCTGTGATTGGAGGGCCCATTGGCGCTCAATCGACCCATGATACACTTCTTTTAGAAGTGTCCGTGACCTTGATGTGACAAGTTAACGCTTTGAACTGTTGCAAACAGATAACCACCATATATACAAGGTGATATAGCGTGTCATGTTTTTGGTGGTACAAAGGTTTTTATTGTTTTTCTGAATCGATGCCTTAATGCTGTGTGTGTAGGATATTTCTTGATTACATTTGCCGTGAAGCATATCATCACGGTACATGTCGCAATAAAATATTGTTGCTCTCTGGTCATAATTTGCGTCCTCTGAATCCCGGTTCGCTATTCTATAGAAGGCGCTGGTACATTATCGCCTCGGACCCGCTACAGCCGGTGGCCTCCGCTGGTTAATTGAATTATCTGTCCCTGCCTTTGCTGGGTGAATGGTATTGCTTGAACGTAATAATATTGACAAAGCAAAATGGCACCTGGTCAAAAAGTCGTGTGAAATTCAGGTTAATCATAGACAAACCGCTGTATATTAAATGGGGGAAGGAGACATACCCATAATAGGGATGTATCATCACTGGTCATAATTGGCGTCCGCTGATTCCCGGTTCGCTATTCTATAGAGGACGCTGGTACATTATCGCCTCGGACCAGCTACAGCCGGTGGCCTCCGCTGGTTAATTGAATTATCTGTCCCTGCCTTTGCCGGGTGAATGGTATTGCGTGAACGTAATAATATTATCAAAGCAAAATGGCACCTGGTCAAAAAGTCGTGTGAAATTCAGTTTGATCATAGACAAACCGCTGTATATTAAATGAGGGAAGGACACATATCCATGATAGGCATGTATCATATCTGCTAGGCAGTTGTGCTCAACGCATCTTAATGAAAGACAAACACTATATGTAAAAAGCAGATAACGTCACGATACATTTTGTTGGTAAATGCCAATTGTTCGGCACAAGTATTCCCACCAATCAGCTAAATGACAGTCTTCGAAATACAAGCTCCAACACATGAATCTCATTTCCGGTACTGTATTGGTGACTGGTGACCTTTCTATATTGGCATGCTGTCAGTTAGTAAAGGGTTAATAAAGATCTATCCCGGTGTTACAATCCATGATATAATCACTATACTTAGAGCTAAATGACAAGCCACTTGATATTTCCAGGGTGTTCTGAAAAAGAATATTTCATAAATTTCTGTTTTGGTTAGGCTAGTTATTATATGTTTCCTGATACGTGCCTCAACATAACACATTATTTATTGACTGTAAATGTAGTGATCACGTTGCCATTCATTTTCAGGTGCAGATTGTTGGTAATAGGCTATGTTCATATGCTTCACGACTGTGTATAAGCTTATCATGGTCGCTTCAAGATTGACATTGGCTACCCTATGTCTTGTTCTTGTCCTTTCACGAACCATTACATGAACATGCTCCATATGATCCACGCGCGTTTTGTACATATCTAGGTGTTAACCTGCGTATGTAAAGGCACACAACATTATATAGCTAACCAGCTTGAGAACTGTTATTGGCTTTACAAATAGAATTGTTGTGTGTGCTCTATTACGATAATAATTAAATAACCTTATCTTAAATAATTATGATATGTTTTATCCAATTTAATGAAATGTATGAATATGACCCATCAGATACCTCCGAACGTCTCATAACTCGGAGGAGCCTGCTGGGTATAGATAAACGTATATCACATTATGTAGATCATAGCCTAGCCTCTCGAGTGCAATGGGATAGCGATAAAGGCGTGTTGCTGGTAATTGACAGGCGAACGATCGGTGACAGTGTGCTGTGTAAAGTCATCCAGGCGCTAGTTAACGACTGCTTATTACATCTCCTAACTCACAAGGCCAAGTAGTTTTTGTTTCGACGTCATTAGTGTCAGAATCATAAAGTACAGTGCAGCAGTTCCCCTGAGTGAGACTACTTTTCTTATATCTAATACCTTTCCAAGCCAATACATCAGCATGCGTCACTAATCACATCTAATTTTAATCCAGAGAGTGGGATTGAGTTAAATTCGTCCATGAATGACGGTGCGTTCCCTGCCATAAGAAAGCCAAATATAAAATGGATTCAATATATTTGCTCCACAAAATATTATTCGTACTTATTTGCAATGGCCGAAAAGAGCGTCATTGACATCAATTACATGGTGTTATAACATTTTTGTATGGATACAAACTCGTAGTCAACAATCATTACGATTAAGGCGTATACACGTAAGCATAAACATGGATTGTGGGGTCAACTGAGCTATCAATGGCTTGACTCTCTGCCCATCAACGCAGGGAACAAATTTAGTGAATGAATAACAGCCTAGTCGTCTTTTAATGTTTCGTACAGTTTCAAAATAAACCAAAGTTAATGTAACTATTTAGCTTGCGGTTGTTTATTGCCTGATGGCTCGCTGTGCTCGATATTAATGATGCTGGCTCCATTCAAAGGACAGGGCGACTTGACAAGATATTTAAAACCAGCTAGCCAATTCATGCATCTCCTTGATACAATACAGTAGATAATGTACTGCGCAGTCGTACTTTGACGAATGGGGTGGACTGGCGCTGTTATGCACTAATTCGGGTCAGCATGAAGCAGGTCACACGGGGTCCTGTTCAGACAGGGGTGTACATTGGGGTACAACAATGAAATTGCACAAACACCCTCTTCAACAGAAGGCCTACAACGTCTATACGTGTGGTGTTTCGCAGTATTTCTGGCAGTTGGGTAACTTGTGCATTCTACAGAGCAAGATACTGTCAGCCTCGATGTAATTTGGACACAAAAAAGAAAGAATGTCTTTGTTAGATCATTGCACAACCACCCCCTTGCTGTATCCGCTTTGTGTAAATAAGAAATCAGAGCTATCATTGGCGTGAAAAAGACCGCTTAATGCTTGGTACTGGAAGACTAATCACAACAACAGTTTAAAAATAGACTGTTTTTTTTAGTGGTAGATAGAATGAGCTGCCTGCCTCTATCAGTTGTTTCTGAACAGGCTAATATCTTAATTCCTATCTGCCGTTGGAAATTCTTCCCTATTCGCAAACCTAGTATATTAACCTTATCATGTCAGAATTGCAGTGTTCTCATATTCAATACCACCCTAGAGCATGCATCTAGCTGACTTGGCAAACCTTTGATAAATGGTATTCTCTTTCTGTTACTGTATAAGGTTGACAGTAGATGCAAAGTCATCGCGTAAGCAACAATAACGCTTGGGTGGTTATGTTGGCGTTGCTGAAAATATTGTGTAGCCATAACATTTGCGCCTTGTTACTTGAGTCAGAGAGCAATCATAAAGAGCCCTTCGTAAGTACGCATCAAGATGATATGCATATCACTCTGGCGACAAGTTATGGCCAGCATTTATCGATGGCGATGAAAATGATGAAACGTGGCTAAGTAGCATCCACCAAAATCTCGTTGGCACGACTCGATCCCACAAATGAATATATGACGACTTAACAACGTACACATTGTACACGCACGTGTCATATGCGGGGTTTGATAATATATGGCTCTTTCAATTCAATATGATGGAACTTGAAATGGAAAGGAATGTCGCATAGTATGATCGCACGTGTATGGCCCACTGTCGTTTGTAACCATGAGGTATGAGCTCTTGGGTGTCGAAATATGAATAGCTAAAGAGCATTTGTGGAGTGTATCTGATTTTACTCGTCAGAGTAATAGGACATTGATGTCGTTCTAGACAGGATATTTTGCTGAACGGTCTTCATGTTTATAAGTCAAGCAAAATGATAGTGGTCAGTGCATAAAAATATACACTAAAAACGTAAATCTAGGCAGCTGTGTAGCCAACTGGCCTTTTGCCCTGGCTCATATGTCCTGATTATGTAAGCGTATGTGCCCACGAGAGCGCACGTGTTCACTAAAATACGAATACCATCCCGCATCCCGCATGGACGCATGCAAGCATATAAACATGCACAAATAACGGCAAAAGCATATGCAAAAGCAGCGTTTGCAAAATCTCATTATGAGCATCCCTTCGTTGATATTGACACGTGCGGATAGATACGCCTATAAATAGTTCTAATTTTATCCTGCCAGTATGCAAGTTATATGCCAAACTTTACCATTGGCAATTTCTAAGTGCAGCACTGATTACCCGTTATGCGTATGCATCTATGGTGTTTATCGGGACACAAACGCTTTTTCATATATCAATCGCTATAGTACTCAAAATTGTATGTAGCATTTATCGGTTGTAATTGTTCTTCTATTACGGTATGTTTGAATAAGTTAGAAAAGATGTACATTTTTTACTATTAAATGCATTGTAGTTGATATCAGCTCCAGATGCTGATGCTCATGCTATGAGCCCTTTTAATACGACTGCAGGTGAATGAGGACATTGTGTTTGGTACCATAATGAGCACAATCCAATGCATTCAAAATGTACAATCAAGACTACCTGCACTTCGAGTGACACCCGCTCATGACACTGTGCCAGAAGAATGCTGTCTACACCCTCGCTGATAATGACCACCACGCAACTTCAACTGCAAAGATAATTTATTAGAATAGATTATTGGTCAAAGATGGTCAAAGTAGATGTTGTAGAGCCTTGTGCAGGCAGTATCAGAATAGGATTGATAACTGAACAGGTGCGTCGTGGCTTTATTGTCGCTGAAGTATTTAGGATTTTCCTGTTAATTTATGGAATTATCCATGTTGATATGCCTTAGTTGACTATATTTTCATGGCTGAGTATTTCAGTCTTTACTCGCAATCGAACACTATGGTAACTTGAATGGTATTGCAGAACAAAGGAACGCATCTTTCAAGAGGAATGATAATTTTTGCATTTTTATTCCACAAAAGCCCAATGTGATCACGTGTGTTAATCTAAACAAATAACTATACATCAATTATAGTCGGCTATTGGTACCTCGTAAACAGGCAGCTTAGCCGACGTACGCCTGTAAATGTTAGTCAAATGTTAGTTTGGTTTAACCATGGCTTTTCATTTGCATACAGATCATATCATTGAAATACATCAATATGGACAGGCAAGCGTAGTAACACTGTATCTGTTTCATTAGGATGACGCTCCAAAGGACGCAGAAACAGCCTGCATGTATTCAGTCAAATCGGGTGTGTACATCTATAATATGCGCGATTTCTCTCCAATAGTATTGCAATCATTACACACTAGCTCATATTTTAGAAAGATTTTATTATGATTTCTTAGACGCCATCCTTTGAAGTTGGTTAATGTTCAAGCTATCATAATATCATCTCTAACACGGTTACTCAACACTTCAAGCGAACATATAACGTGTTAAGATTAGTGGTATAAATTAGCGTTTCTCAACTATAATATTGCGATTTTTTCTCCCATGGTAATGCAATCATTACACACTAGCACATAGTTAAAGAGAATTTCTTGGACGCTATCATTAAAAGTTGGTTAATGTGCAGGCTATTACAGTATCATCTTTAAAGCAGTTACTCAACACTTCAAGCAAACAGATAGCGTGGTATAAATTAGCGTTTCTCAACTAAATGCCCCGTGGTGCAGTGTTCCATTAGATATGGCTGTGCATGGCTGAATCTCTTTGTTGCTCTTGTCAGTGGATTAACACTGGTTGTAAGCATATATTCATAACGAGTATTCGTTACCCTTCTGTACCCCGCAGAGTGAGGACAATATTTGTGCATCTTATACTCAACGCTTGTGGTATCAAAGTAATGACACGAAAGTAGCGTGGTGAATTATTATCGATAAATGGAAGTCGCTCTGTAAATACTTGAAAAACAAAACAAAGTAAGACACAGCAACGATTGATCGCATGCGCCTGATGTAATACATTTGGCATATCCAGCTCTAATTATTGTATCTTTCATAGCAGAATGTACTTTGGAAAGACGAATTGGCACACCACGCTGCAACCCATAGCTAAATTTATAACAACTGGACACAAGTGTTGCATCTATAGGGATGAGGCTGTACGGGATGCTCGTCACCAGCCAGCGAAACTGATGCCGTTCCCATCATATCGCACATCAACACGTGTAAGCACGCTTCTACATTTTGCTCCTGACTACCCTTCGATGTGCATAAAACCCAATGATTATTGGCCTTCAGTTGACATCGATAGCTTCATATACTGTAATAATGTGACTGTGGCGCTGAATTAATGTTAATGGTGCATTTTTGTTTGATTTGTGGAATTTTGCTGTTCTGGTTGCTAACCAATTTTGATTATAGTCCTTCTCTGCAATTAGGAGCACATAATATATGGCTTTTGAAAATAAGCTGACTGAAACGAAACTGAAATTTTGATTGCAAAAATATTCAAATAGCAGCAAACGGTTTCAATCTATATGCATGCGCATTGTCTGGCATCACCACTTACCCTACGCCTGTTTTGCAAGTTACAATGCCTTACACTTGATATATAACGCTTACTAAGCAATCAGGACTTCATATTCGTCGTGAATATACATCATGTCATAGATTTGACTCGTAAGTACACATATCAATAAATGTGCACGCTGATCTTTTATATATATGCTTCTGGTATCGTTTGTATCAATTGAGTAATTCTTAGGCATTCAGCCGGCACATATATTTATATATGTTATATTCTTAAAATATTGCAGCAGTGATTTTTGTTTGCATTGGCTGAGCTACACACCGCGCATTTTATGAATATTAATTGGCTAGTAACAATTAACTTAGCTGCCAGCTAGCAAAATCATTCAACACAGTTAAAGGGTACATTACCCTCTACCCAATGCACAGTGAAAATCAGTTCTTCAGAACAATTTGTAGTTGTCTTATGATAAAAAGACATTGCCTCATTTTGCTTAAAACAACAATATCCAATATGTCCCCAGTACTGAGGCAGTATTGACATTATGCACGAGCGAAGAGTAAACATTAGCTATGCTATGCGTTATATTACGCTCGTGTAAAATAGAATCACATGTAGCAAGCAGGTAATGAAGCTTACGGAATGCTACCAGGAATACGTTCACGGTACGCAATGTAGATAAACATTGAATTAACAGGACCGAGCTATGAAGCACTCGTCTTCGCCAATCCACCCTATACAACAATCATCGCTCATCCCATCCCTTCCACCCAACAATCATTGCTCATCCCATC
The DNA here is from genome assembly GCA_034190875.2 of Urechis unicinctus. Classification (NCBI taxonomy): domain Eukaryota; kingdom Metazoa; phylum Annelida; class Polychaeta; order Xenopneusta; family Urechidae; genus Urechis; species Urechis unicinctus. The sequence continues at coordinate 77,644,926 of CM067350.1, read as the reverse complement.
CATGCCAGACAACAACCATCGCTCCTCCTACCCATCACTCACCAGTCAAGACCACCGCTCCGGATGGCCCTCAAGTCTGTGGTCTGCGAGTGTTCTACGGCGATTACCACCCAAAGACAACAACCATTGCTCCAACAGCCCAGGCATCGGTAAACGTATTTGGACACACGGTGTGCTAGTCAGTCGATACATTCTGCAATTGTGCAGTTGTTCTCAGTAAAGCGCTTAGTGCTTATTGATCGGATGAAAATAGCTTTGTCGATATCGTTCCTTTGTTTATTACACTAAAAGACAGTGTTCAAGTGCTTAATTGTTCATCACTCATTGATGTATACATTGTAGGCGAGGTGGTCACATAAGCCTCATGGGACAACATTGACGTCTGGATGTTTAAATTAGGCCTTTCGGTAGATATGTTACTTTAATATCTACGTTATGCTATATAGGCGAACCGAAAATCATCAAACACCAGCTAGTTAGGACGAGGTGCAAAATAACTTATTAAGCATTATGATTTTGGATGGTCCGCTCTCAGTAATATATATTCAGTCATGATTTGAAGACTGCAGGAAGACAATACTCCTTGACCACAACAACATAACCAACATTAGCCATGCAACTGACAATGAGTGAAAGTATGGACAGCTGAATTCAAACTATCTTTCGCAAGAAACATGTTACGAATATGTATGATGACAAACCAGTGAACCTGAAGACAGCAGCATACGTGAGCGACCAATCGGACCATATCCGGAGATCTTATTGAGTTTCCACGGTTTTAATGATAATTATGATAATGAGGATGATATAATGGAATTTTCACTGTTTTAATGATTATGATTGTAAAGGTGATGATGATGATGATGATGATGATGATGATGATGATGATGATGATGATGATGATGATGATGATGATGATGATGATGATGATGATGATGATGATGATTGGTTAGGTAGAATGCTTAGGAATTACTAATTCCGGCACGTTACACATATTATATGTGCAAACCTTTTGCTGTCGGCAGCGGCCTCTTGAAATCTGTGGGATCTCTGGTATCGTATGATTCACTGTTACTTGCACAATGACACCATAGCGCAACAAACTCATCCTGTTAAATAATTTTGCTCTTCGTACAATCAATTCAATGTTAACGATGTCTTTAAAGAATATCTGTTTAAACCAAAAAAACCTAATGTCATTCCTATTTCCATAAATGCGATGGGCTATTGAATGACATATATAAGTATAGCCTGACACACAGAAGATATTTTGTGAATATTGCTTTTGCTGCATGGCTAATATTAGCCAGCACGCATGTAGAAAAGGCAAGCAGCTTATTCTTAAAAATAGTTAGTCAGTGCCCTGTTCCGGAGTGAAGAGGGGGAATACACTTTCGGACTATGCATTTGCCTTTTCGCTCCGGGAACGGTTTTTATTGTGATAAACCCTACAGTTCAAAACGCCTTAGACGTTGGCGCATAAATAAACGCATCTGAAAGTATGTAGATCATAGCTTAGTCTCTCGTGTGCTTAAGTCGAGTCACAAGATATGCTTACCATAGGAACAATACCCATTCATTCCGCCCAATAACAAGTCCTTTCTGATGACGCCCGAACGAATGCTTCTTGCCCCTGGGAGTCAGGGGAAACTGTAAGCAGCAGTTAACCAACGCCGGAATGACTCCAATCTATCGCCAGGCAGTAACTATAAACTCGCCCCTATCGCTATGTAATAGCACACGAGAGACTACATGTTTGATCATGAATATGCAAGCATTGATTAACAAACCCAACCAAAACAGCAATTTACAAAGCATTCTTGTTCAGAATACACATGGAAAATCATGTGGCTTGTCATTTAAACCTGCACAAAGTATAAAACACAGTTGAATGTATGTCCATTGAGCCATCTAAGCATAGCTGCTGATAGTCAAATTGGATAAAGTAGAATATGCGTCAATGTTGTCACAACAATAGACCGCTGACATCTATCCGTTCATTCCACCACATATATATTATCTGTATACTATCTTCGGAACAGGAATAAATTTTCAAATGTACCATATACGGTTTCCACAGTGAAACTGAATAACTGTATATTTTAAAAGTAATGTACGCTCATAAAGGAAGCGAATTATCCTGTTGTTTAGTCCGGCGGCTGAATAGGATCTTCTCCTGATATCCAAAACTCTTCAGTTAAAGGGATGATGACCAGATCAACAGATATAGACCAACGATCTTAGTTCATGTATTCTATACAGATTTAGGCAATACGGTAAAGTATAAGTGTTTTGAGGCAGTTGATATTATATCCCACAGCTGGTTGCGGCTCTGCGATACGTGTGCAAGATTTACAAATTAACAATAGACTGACACTGCGTCAGACATATATTGTTTGGCATTACTAATACAGATTTTGAGCCATAAAATCAATATCGCTGGAAGATGATATTCCATCTTCTCAAAGTGTAATACATCAGTCGCAATATGGCTGCATCTTATGTAACAGTTTTTGCAAAACGATGGTAAAAATGAAGCAACCCCATTACGAACCACCCAGTGGAAATGCAATTTGCAAGGTTGAATGATCGCATAAGTAAACTTGTTATGGATATCATTGCAGATAACTCAGGATCCAGATATGGGTGACAACAAATTGCACTTATTCGCATCCCTTTGCTGTCAGAGTACCTAATTATTCCTTTGATATATTTTTCTATCTGCTTGATTTAACCCGCGAACTGAAACACATCAGGATCATTTAGCGTCTGATCACAGCTTTCTTTTAGCTATTCATGTTTCTATTTCATACGTTTCCACTTTCCATAACCCTAATGGCCAGTTACTTTTGTTTTAATGGTCAGTCACGTTTGCTTGTCATTTGATTGTTTGTTCTTCTCTGTCTGTATGACATCAAACATTGTGATGCATATGCTAGACAAAACCGGTATTTCAAGAAATACATTTACCTTAACGGTAGTGTTCGTCGCTTAGAAGAGATGTTATATGTAAGACGCCGTAGCGTACGCACCGCATGCTGCATGATATGCTCTAATTTTGCATCGCAGCTTTTTGCAATATGTCTCCTCCTAAAATATTGGTGAAGACTACGTAACCAGGTAACTATACGCCGTGTGCTATTGGTTGGCATATTAGCCTTTATGCTGATCTATGGAAGACGCGGGCTGGGACGGACGCTGAACTCTCGGCACTGGTTTTGTTTCTGAGACAGGGCGAATTTAAGGCGGATTGAATCTTATGACTGATATTTCGTGGTTGGAGAAAAAATGAGAATCTTGGCGCGTGTTCAGATCAAGTCTTTATCGTTTAGGTGAAACGGGCAGTCATTTATTTCTCCGTATTGAACGTATTTGGCATTTACCACATAACATTAACGCATCGAACACATTACACTACGAAGGGGAGATAGCAATTAACATACCTTTCTTCTTTGTTTCCTTTCCTCCTCTTTGCCAGACAGCTTTATTCGAAGTATCGGTGACGCGGTTATTAACTAATGTAATTCATTTATATTCAACTTCTATATTTGACAATAATGACGAAAATTACAACAAAATGAGAATTTAAAAAATTACACCTGGTAGTATAAACGTATTTACTGAAAACATTAAGTCATATATTGTGCCCATATGCCTTTTGAAAACTGTGTAAATATACACGTGACGGTTCCAACTAAGGCTTTGCCGTCCGTTTTACATATTTCACATCAATGTATGCATTTCGTGTGAAGCTGTCAACAATAACAGTTTTTAGCTACGGGCTGTGTCCATACTCATCCCATATCATTCACAATAGATCAACCTCATTTACTGGTACTTGTTTTATTGCGGCGTTGTTTTTGCTTTGGTCTGCACTCCTCATTAAATTGATGGTTAAAGTAATGAACGTAGGCGAAGCGGCATGTCCCATTTTCCTTGTCGTAAAAAGGTTTACTTTTAATATGCAAAGCCATCTTTCGCACATCCGACTGATGATACTTTATGCAAGATATTAACGTCTCCCGATATTATTGTGCTATTTTGGTTTGTGGTAAGCCACTCCGTATAAGTACAAACTTGCTAATACAAAATAAAGAGAACATTCCCAAACATGATATGAATTTGTTGGCCTCGTGGACACATTCTTGTCTCTTGAATGATATGCGAAGCATTGGATATTGGCACGTGCCTAGCTCCAGTAAAACTTACAGGTGGCGAATCTACATGATGTTGTAGCAATATATATGATATTATGTTCGTACCATGGTTTTAGCACAAATGGATATATCAATTTCAACATGCAATATGTATAATTTACGATTACTTATCACATTGGCGTAACAACGCATGAGTGTGTCTTGATACTGAGTGATGATTGCAGAATAAAATGATATATTCTTTGATGTTAACGTCTCTTTCATCTCGATTGTATAAATGCTAGTTAAAAGAAGGCCATGCACAATGCAGGCTTACTTAGCAATGAATTCCTTGCCTCGCAACCAATAATATCACGCGTTTGGACAGTTGATGTGTCATTTGCAAGCGGGAGACAAATCAACAGAACAAGTTAGTGCATTCTTACTAATGGCAATGTGATGCGACTTGCATTTATCGGAGCATTTAAGACAGTCGTATGGTTGCAAACTATTTAGAGGTAGAATGAACAAGTTACAACCAACTTTTGTTTGTATCCCTTACTACTTCGGAGTGCACAATTTCTGGTACCTTTTCTAAGCAGAACTAATAACAGCCAATTGCAATATATGTGAAGTAGGACCATGTAACTCGCCAAGGAGAGGCTGCGTTCTGTGTGATACGCGGCTATTACTTCGTATATTTTCAATGCTCTACATCAATTTGACTCTGAGTTACTCGGATGAACCATTTCTCCGTGAGTAAACATGTTATAACGTTGTCGATTGCCTTCGTTTGTCTAGATTGCAGAGCTCCCAGTGGATTAACAAGGCAACAGTATCATATTAAATCCAATCTCCTGATCCAATTTGCCCTCACTAAACACTATGGGGAGGATAAGGCTTTGATAGGTTTAGGCATAGGTTCTTCTTGCCACAACCCTTACCTTACATTTGTATTTGAGAGATGCTCTGGTATGGTTACTGCAGCTATTGAAAGCAGTTGTTATAATATTCACGATAATCGCATTCAACATAACAGTGCAAATGATATCACATGACCTTGGGCAGCAGGTAACAGGTATGCGGTATCAGGCAAATAGTATCCCTTGCCATTTAGCTTGAAATGTTTGTTGTCATGTGCAACAGGGGCGGATAATTCCAAGACGTATTTGACGCAAGGGTAATGCTACATAGGCAGAGAGAAATACAAGTTTTATTTGTTGAGCCAGTTTGATGTATGACTGATGTATGACTGAGTTGAACAAGCTTAGTTCGAATACAATCTAGATAATTCGAACACTGTGGTGTCAGGAATTTCTGGTCAATTATCCGTACTTCTGTACTCTTTTCTTCGATTTCTGCGATGGTATTTGGTAATTTAATGCATGAAGGTTTGGGGCGCTTAGTAATGATGCAGGTATAATCCAATCAACACACTGAATAAACAAGATATTTTCCAAAACTCTAGCCCGTAAAAGCATGTCTTTATTTCAATACAGGAAGTGAGCCGCTTCATTGTTTAGGTTAATAGGGATAAGCGAAATAGCAAATCGGCGACCAATTGAATTATCAGGCATTAATGTATTTGGGTGTAAAGCTGCGTGCGTGAGGTGATGTGAGGATAGGGGCACGGAGGGCTACGAGGGGGAAGCAGACAAAATAGGGGATGCATGACTGATTAAGTCTCTGATTTTCTTCCCGTAAAGCGTGAATGGGCCTGCAATGTGGTTGACATGGGAGCCTCACAAACTTTCCTCATGACATCGTTCTATCAAATTCAGCAAATTATTATGCCAGCAGATTCGGATTATCCCCCAATTACCGTTGCTCAAATTCACGGGATCACCGTTGGTCAAATTCAGATCACCATTTGTCACAGAAGGAGAATGTGCATAATTTTCTTCAAATTAAGGGAGAAAACGTTCAAACATTGTACATGCGATGAGATCGCCTCAGGGCAAGTCGCTTTAACCGCAATGTTAACCCCAAAATACCTGCTAATACGGCAGAACCGGAATATTATATTGCCGAAAATGCATAAAGTGCGTGCTGGTTAATTACTTCATCAATATAATAGTAGGCACCGCAATCATTTATGAATGACAAGTAATAAGACAGAAGCAAATGAGCAAATGAAGGCCCTAGGGGTTACTTATACTATTATCAAAGACTTTAGATATAATAAGACGTCCAATTTCCATTGTCGGATTATGTAATCAAAATGCCCGCAAATGACAACATCGCCCCTAGTGACCGTCGTGATCAGGCGCAGCTGAGACCAACTCTCTTAACCGCTCAGTGCAGCTCGTCGCGAGCTCAATCGTTTTTCAAGAGGTAAAACTATGTAAACATTTTGTAACTTACATAGTTGAATGCCTTTAATATACTAATCTTTCTATTAACACAACACTTGCACTCGCAGAACTAGCCGATCATAACGTATGTTGCTTTCAAACCAACAATGGAGTAATACGTTAATGCTCCATGATACCGCAAACCTACTGCTTTATGCTAGATATGGTTCATCTCCTCTATAATTCCTTTGGATATTACCATATGAAATATTGAAAATAACGAAGAGCGCAGATGCTGTCAGAGGCAAAGTGTCTGTGTCTACTGTTGGCAAGTTGTTAGATTGGTCGATTAAAATCAAGATATCTTTGTTTAAATTTGTAGGGTAAAGTGAGAGGATTCGATAGGAATTGATCACACCCAGCGTTTTATAAATGAATTAACACCGCACTCATGCAATAATGGAATACCACATGCGTTTCCAAGATGTGATATCATTTGTCCTTTTTGCTGCACACAAATAATAGCTCAAGGGGAAGAGGCTGCATATTTTCGTAAACAGTTTTGAAGCAATGTGCAGTATTGACATTCAGGTAAAGTTGGTGGCGGACAAGTCTTCAACAGTTTATATAACCTAACGAGCGGGCAACTTAAATGCATTGTACCCTCTGAAATGTCCAACTTTTACAGCATCCTCTACCAGTCGATTAATGTTTCCGTTGGGTGGGTTCAATATTGATTGATGTTTCATCTTGAGTTTCAAATCAAAATAAAATATTTAAAATAAATCTTTATTAGATATTGACAATAAATAGATGTTAACATTACTCACAGTAGTATATTCTCAATATATTACTAACAGTTCCCTTACATTCTACAAATCACTAAATACACAAAGAACAAGAATACATTGCGATTCAAAAATGCTTTTACTTAAGCAGTTTTTATTATTTCTCTTCCCTCGTGCCTTCCTGCTTTGCCTATGGAACAGAATGACGGCGTGACTCATGCAGGACTTTTATATACTGTTTCATCAAATTCATTAATCATAACTCAGTTACAGGGATAGATGAATTGTGAGCAAGGCAGATTTCAGTAGGGAGCAGTTCCGGAAGCAACTTATGTGTTTATATACCATATCCTACGTGAGCATGTCGTGTGTATCATCACGAAAAGTTTTCTGGGTGGTACAATGTTTGAATTCCATCATAGCTAGGGGAGTGGGAGCTGGCGCTCAATCAGCGATGTCCAACCATCACAATAAATCACAGCTAATGGTAATAACCATCAGCCTTTACTCCCTAGAGGCACATTAAGCACCAATTGTACTGCTTCCGGGCAGGACGTTGATTGAACACTTATTCAGCAAAAGTAGTGTGAAGGCACACAGGTTAGAAAAGATTAGTAAAGCAATAACCACTAGCTAAATAAGCAATTGGCTGATGTAGGCAACATATTTACTTGCAACGAGTCTTTTTTGCGTAATATGTAGGTGCTTTTATGCTGGATCTTACAATGGAACATAGATCCAGCATGCAAGAAATCATACACAGGATGCGGGCAAACATATATTTGTACTTAGATGGCATTAAAAGGGGGCATCAATTCCTGTTTCGCTCGTGCTGCAAGCTTGTATGCCTGGAAACGACGCAACTCGTCACTGCTCCCGAATGGTTAAACTCCTATTCATGAAGATATCGGCCACTTCCCTTCCTATTATCCGACAGAACATCGTTGCGTTGCGTTTGAGCCATTCCATTTACCGGCGATGGCTTCTTTAGAGCCAGGCTTTTTTTCCAGTTATCGATCGTTATCTTATAAAACGGCAAGACCAATACGATAAGCAACGGGACGAAAGGATTGAAGCCAGGTTGGTTGTGTAGCGAGCCTTATTGTGATAATAATAAATTCATTCTCTTGCGTAAATTAAACAACAAAAGTGCTCTGCAACGTCAAGTGCAATTCTTAAATTGTTGGTATCTATTTAATGAAGCTACGACCTTTCTATAGTCACAGCAGCTTGGTTAATTAAAATACATATGTCAATAGGTGACTAAATAATATGATACTCACACAAAACTAACACTACCTTTAACTGCTACAATAAATCGATATATTTTGATTATTGCCAATTACGATTTTTGCTACGCATAACAAAAAGATACATGGCAGCACAAACTACTAAACATAGCTCATTAATTGATATGATATCATGAACCCTGCTGGTAACATCAAGCAGTACCGATTGCATTCTGCATGTAATTAATATCGGATAACATTATCCCTTTCAGAGAATTGTACCGAAGCCAATTAATCGGAAGGCGCCACGAATGATAACTGAAGCCAGCAGCATACGCGAGCGACCAATCGGACCATATCTGGAGATCTTGAGTTTCCAAGGTTTTCCTGATAATTATGATAATGACGATGATGTAATTTAATTTCCGCGGTTTTAATGATAATATTTATAATGGTGATGATAATAGATGATGATGATGATGATGATGATGATGGCGATGACGACGATGATGATGGTGATTATAATGATGATGATGATGATACAAATGAGGGTACAAATGTAAAACCTACTCAGAAAACCAAGCTTGCAATTAACTGAACGACGTCAGCCCTCGGAGCATCAATCCAAGCATTGGTAAACACATTATTGGCCGATAACAACTGTAGTTTATTGATGGAATCAATATAATGTTTTGGCATTTGTTTACAGAAATCGGTAACAAGCCTAATGCAACAAAGGGCTACTACTACAAGTCCATAATCAATCTCACAGCTTGTATTGATCAACGTCAATAATACCCAATTGCCGTTATAGGCAAAGGGAAGCAGTAAGCATTGGCATGATTGGTGTGTCACAGCTATTAGACGTTCCCGGTCTTTATACCTGCCTGCACTTTCAAAGGCACTGTTCCACCCAAAAGAGGAGGTGGTAGGTCGATTTGACCCCAATTTACACCGGGATAATCGCGGCGGAGCACTTTGCAACTAGGTAGTTACACTGAGTTAGGGAATTGTCACATAATCGTAAAGGCTTGATGACGAGAACACTGAGGCTTGGAACGTTAGAGTAATAGAATTTATCTCGCTCGACGGATATATGTGTTTCGTTGTGAAGGTTAGAAGACAATGGTCAAGTAAAGGTAGCAAAACACAGGTCAGGATTCATAAGCATGAGGTAGCTAACAAGATGAGTATTGAAACGCCATCGCGGCGGATATAGGTATATATATTGTCATATGCGATATATATATATATATATAGCAATAATAAATATGATGACGAGATACTGATATGGAAATAGAGTAATATATATCGCTCGACGGATATATATGGTATATATATCATAAGCATGAGGTAGCTAACAAGATGAGTGCTAAACGCCATAGATATATATATATAGATAGAGAGTAGAGAGAGAGAGAGAGAGAGAGAGAGATATATATATATAGAGAGAAGAGATAGAGATCTATAGATATATAGATATATATATCTATATATATATATATATATATATATATATATATATATATATATATATATATATATATATATATATATATATATATATATATATATATATATATAGTCAAGAGATGATTGTACAATATACACGCATTTTGGATGCATCAGCGTTGAAATATCTCCGCATTGAGATTGAGATAATGGCTTGCCATCCAGGATTTGGCAACACCTTATGTTACATAGGCAAAGAAGCAGAGCACTGCTGATGATCTTCCCAATGGAAAAAAAACCCAAACAGACTCATGTGGAACGCCACAGCTCAGATGTCTTGTTGATGACATGCATCCACGCACTCGAACTTCTCTTTCTCAGCCTGAATGGTAGTTTCTGAGCCCTTCTAGTGCGGTGCCTTACCCAAACATATCGTGCTCCAAAGTGTGAAGTTGAAGTGAGTGGTCTTTAGTATCGAAGGCACCACTCACCTCACAAATTATGAGAATACCACCAGAATGTAACGAATGTCATTATTATTCCTTGTCATCGTTGTTCTGTAGGCTTTGCAACAAATATTAGGTTTGACACAGGATTAATGTTGCTGAGAGACTCCAAATCGAGAGTAGGTTTTTGCAAAATTAATTTAACTACAGCCTTTTTATAGCTGATGGTACAGTGCCAGACAACAGCCACAGGTTTTTCCGTTTAGTAAGTATCGGCACTAATGATCCCATCATATCTCTTATCATTTAGATGGGAATGAGATTCAAGGCTGCATGACGTGCAAGACCATGACACTAACACGCGCCATTATTTACAAGTTTTCATGCAAGAGTAGAAGTGTGAGCCGAGTCTGCCATCATTTTTGACCCTTATTTCGTGCTAAACTTAACCAGCTGGCATCTGAATATGACCGAAAGAAGGCTGAAATACTACTATGCGTAAATAGACAAACACTATTTGCATTTTTAACAGTAAGGAATAACACAAGACAGCAGGATTCTGTCAATATCAGTGGAGTTCAGGCTTTATTTCCGACAGTTATGTTGGCCCAAACACTAGACCCCCTTCCCCGTAATGTCACCATTTCTGATATTGATGTGTGTGTGTGTCTCTCTCGCGCGTCTCTCTCTCTCACTCGAAGCGAGGGGGAGCTCCTTCTCTTTTCTCTCGGGAAGAGAGAGAAGAGAAGAACGAGCTCTCGAGAGAGAGAGAGGAGTCCAGAGCGCGAGCGAGAGAGAGAGAGCGAGAGCGAGAGAGAGAGAGAGAGAGAGCCGAGAGGGGGAGAGGGGAGAGCGAGAGAGCGCGAGAAAGAAAGCAAGAGGGGGGAGCGAGAGCAAGAGAGAGACGGCAAGCGAGCGAGAGAGAGAGAGCTAAGAGAGAGAGAAGGAGAGAGCGACCGAGAAAGAGAGAGAGAGGAGAGAGAGAGAGAGAGAGAGAGCAGAGAGGGGAGAGAGAGAAGAGAGAGAGAGAGAGCAGAGAGAGGAGAGAGAACTCCATCCCTCTCCATCCCTCTCGAGAGAGAAGAGGGAGAGAAGGATCTCTCGAGAGAGAGAAGGCTCTCCCTCCATCCCTCTCTTTTTCTCTCTCTCACTCTCTCTCCTTCACTCTCTCTCTTTCTCTCTCTCTTTCTCTCTCTCTCCCTCTCTCTCTCTCACTCTCTCTTTCTCTCTCTTTCGTTAATTCGCTCTCTCTCTCTCATATCCATAACCTAATCAGATAATTTGTATTCAGTGGGTTGAGCAGCAACCTGCATCTACATCTAGGCCTTAAACCGGATACCTAGTTTAGAAGCATGCACATACTGCTCACTGCATTAAGAGCGTCAATATATCATGCCTTACTTCGGCATGGGAACTGGTTAGATCATGAATAGATAATAGAGGCACGAAGGTAATGGAATTAGTGGTTTGTTTTGACATCACCAGTAACTAAATCAATAAGGCTAGACAAACGATTGTTGCGAGGAAGCCACTATCGACGTTAGGAGGCCGCTTAACACGCCCGCTTGGCTTTCCGATTTTAACACTCCCTACTTACCCTGCATTAAAAACCCCCACTGGGGGACTTTTATTGAATTGAAGCAGTTTAAATCGACTGAACAACATTGTGTTCCCCTAACAGCAACACGGATTAATCATGTTGGCCTAAGAGGTATCATCTAGGGAAAGCGAGTACGAATATGCGCCATGAATTGCTACCCAGGTCATTGAACGTGTTTGAATGGGTTTTGCATTTATAAAACGAACGAAGATATAAGTCGTAAAAGCAATGCGAACCAAGGATCTACTCATATGAGAAATCGTAGTAGATAGCCTATATCACCAAAACAAAGTTTTCATTGCTGCTGTGCAGCGTAAAACATCATGCTGGTATGATCAGGCACGTGTTTATGCTGTTATCAACTAATATTATTCCTAGGGTAGGCTTTAACGATTGTGCTGAACGATTATTGTTTACCTCGTCATCGTACGAGCAATGTAATCAATCAAATGTTATTTTAAGCAATTACATCCGGGAATCCTGTAATGCAGTGTTGAGAGTCAATCATCTGGCCGTTATGTATTTGGATGCTGACTCAATGATAGATGACGTAATTTGCAATTAATATGTAAGATACAAACTAGTGATATGTTTTATATCACCTCATGTTAGCAAATGATATAACCGTGTTTTAGCTTTGTTTAAAATTTCTCGACATTCATTTCGGCATTCCACCGATATGTACAGTCTTGATGCACACGTTGAAATCGTATCAATGCATTCTTTGTTTTAAAACCCAGAACAAAGGAGTGATTGTAAGTTGTGATCTGTGCACGTCTAACAATACCACGAATAGGCCTTCCTCTTTGTTATCCATAACATCTGTGAAGTCACTGATGTAATTACCATCAGCTTGACGAGCCCAACATCAACTGTTTTTGCAATTGCCGATATTGCGAAAAAACAGAGAATTTAGCTTCTAGGATGATTACCAAAACGCATGTTTACGGTATCACAAATGAGCCATCTCACAACGATAGTGAGTTAAATACACACACAGGCCATGAACTTATTAAGGTGATTCAGCAAAATAAAGACAAGCAGCGGCTGCTTATCAATGTATAAGTATACTGAACAGGAGTTCCTATTTTCTTAAGAGTCGTTAAATCAAGACTCTTTGCTAACATACAGTGAATACAGTAAATCGCTGAATGTCTTGATTGAGCAGCTTTTACATGTCTGACGATGTACGAGCGTATATTGCATGACCCCGACGGTTTGGGGCGGCAATTGACAGTGTGACCTCACATATCTAACTGTCTCGGATCCCATGCCCATTCATAACCAGCAACGCGCCGTTATCTCTACCCAATTACACGCAATGGAATACACAATGATGTATGCTCGATCAGATGAAACGGCGACAGCAAAGAGGTGGATGTGGAAACGTGCAATGAACAAAACATGGACTTTATTTCTCTGTTGATGTCTTAATTACATCAAGGCTGACAGCAGCTTCCTCTGCAGAATGCACAAGCTTCCTAACTGTCATTAATATTCCGATACGTCACACGTATATACCATTTTAGGCCTCGCAAGAGTGGTTGTGTTACGCTCTCGTGATAAATAGGCTGCGTATACAATTACAACGGTAATCGGGACAATCATGTGTCTTCACGGGTAATGCATTCTCTCTACATAAAGTACATCACCATCTATATCCCTGTCCAAACAGCACCCCATGCTAGCTTTTTTCATACTGCCCCGAATTAGTGCATGGCAACGCCATGTTTATACTAAAGTGCATAAGTTGTAGATGCCGACCTAATTTGTAATAATTGTTGACTGCAAGTTATTGCAATACGTGATTAATTTCAATACTGACATTCCTTTCGGACTCTCCGAATAAGTCTGAATAATATTTAGCTTTGTCGCCTTGCATACTTAGCTCAATAGGAGAGCTTTTCTGTTAGTGAGATCACAAAATCAACGTACAATCATTGGAATATTGGTTGAATGACTTAACAGTGCAATACAAGGAAATGGGATATAATTATCGGTTTATATTTGTCTTTCCATTGGCAACGAAGTGTTTCAGAGCGGTTATCTCAATGTCATTTATGGAAGAATTTAACTTGACCCCCATTCTCTTGGGGAACATCAAATATGAATAATGGCGCGTGCTGATGTATCGGCTTAGAAAGGGATCACATCATAGTAGATATCCAGAGTCAATCAGGTAACTCGCTACACCTTGCCTATCAGGATAGGATGGTGTCTTGTTTATTGACTTTGATCGTCTCAAGTTGATTGAAACGAGCTGTTGCAAGCAAATACGGCTTGACGTGAATGCTTAGTGCTGTATGAGGCTGACAGTTGATCATTACACTGATGACGTCGGAACATAAACTGCTCGTTCCTGGGAGTTGGGCGCAATAATAAGCAGTCGTTGACCAGCGCTTGGATGAGTTTACATGGATAACTGTCTCCGGTCGTTCGCCTATCAATAACTAGCCACACGCCGTTATCGCCATCCCATTGCACCCGAGAGGCTAGGGTGTGATTTACATCACTTATATACATTTGTCGATACCCCGCCGCCTCCTCCGAGATTTTGGGCGCTTGATGTAATCGGGTGGGTTATATTCATAAATTGCATTGGATAAGTTAAACATTTCATAATGACTAAAAGTAAGGTGAGTTCTTTATTATCATAATAAAGCTCACACATCACTCCTATTAAAATATGAATGAAAAACAAATACCAGTACTCAAGATGGTTTGGATATATGATGTTGTTTGCCTTTTCTCGATTCTATATACGCCGGTTAACATATACAAATGGACAAACATCGCGTAGATCATACGGAGCATGTTCATGATTGGTGTATGTTCGTGATTGCGTGGACAAGACGTAGGGGACCTATATGTCTGAGGAAGTTTCTTGTCCAGAAGCTTGAGGCCCAACGATTTGCTCTCAATCGTGCGGTGACCAGGAAAGCTTATACACAGTCCTTGAACATCTGAATATTTGGAAAAGTGACGTGAGCTACCTACAATACAGTACACGAAATTAGATTAATGTCTAAAGCTTACATTTTGACGAATGTAATTCCGCTGATTGGCGGAAATGTTGTAATGTGCCGAACAATTGCCAGTTGCCAACATGACGTACCGTGATGCTTTTATAAATAGCGTAGGTCTATTATTAACATAGATATGGTAAATGACAATCATGTGGAAGTGTACTTCCCCCATATAATATATAATGAAATGTCCATAATCAACTTGAATTGCGCTCGATGTTTTCACTAGATGCCACTTTGCTTTGTTAAAATCATTAAGTCTACCGATGTTATTTGGTTATTCCTTGCAAAGTCAGATGCAGATCACCGGTGGCGGCAAATCAGCTATAGCGGATTCAACACATTAATGTACTAGCGTCGAGGATACACACCATGACCAGTGAGCAGAAATATTTTATTGTAACATGTACCGCACTGATATGCTGGGCTTGCTGTAATCATTAACTGTAGCTGGCATAGTGAGCTGTATCTTAATCAAATGTAATCAACAAAGCTCCCACACAAAATGAACGGAGAAACATTTGTACCAACAAATACATGGCACGTAATATGTCGTTTTTGACAGCTATCAATTAGCTGCAGTTCGAAATGTTGACTTGTCACCCCGAGGAGTAATTCTTAGATAAATTGAAATACAGCTGTGCGACAGAGTTAATTGAGTTGACCGTAATATTTATCATTTATTATGCAGCTAAATGGTATCGATTATGATAAACCCTTATTTTGTGGCGTTAAAATCAAAGACAGAAGCTCTGCTCTGACACCTCTAAAAAGATGTGTAATGCGTCAATTGTGCGCCAATGAACCCTCTATGCATAGCTACTGACAAGCCAAAATTGCTAAAGTAGAATATACGTAAATATTATCACCAACATTGACAGCAGACATCCATCCGTTCATTCCATCACAAAATTGATGACAATTTATGTAAACTGTATATTACTTTCGGAATAAGAATGCGCTTTTACAAATGTAGAATATACGTAGTGTAACGGAATAACTTTATATTCAAAAGGAAGCGTACGCGTATGAGGAAGCGAATTGTCCTTTTGTAATCTATGTGATTAACTGGTTTCGTAATATTGAATCATCTGCACGAACTAATTAATGTTCAGTCCAGTGGCTTTATAGGTTCATCATTTGAGAACCTCTATAAAATAAGAGATGATCAGATCAGCAGATATTGGCTAACATTCTTAGAACACATTATTCTATGCAAAATTAGAAAGTACTATGAAGTAGTTGTACAATGAATTAGACCTTTTCGATATGACAAGTAAATGAGCTGCAATACAATTAATGATAAATGCGGAGGCATCCGAGTGCTTTGAGGCAGTTTGCTTTCAGTGCCCGTCGCCCCTATGAATATGAGAAAAGTAGTTTGTACAATAAACGATCGATTCAATGCACATCACATGTTCATTAGTTGGCCAACGTATGCCACATGCGATATCATTTGTTGATAATATATCATATCACTGACTTCGGCTGCCTGGCACTGCGTCAAGCAAATATTATCATTAATTAGCAATTAAGATATTGAGCCATATAATCAATGTTGCAGGAAGATGATAATCCATCATACCCCACAACGAACTACCCAGTGGAAATCCAATTTGCAAGGTTTAATGATTGCATCAGCAAACATTTTATTAATAATCCAGGTAAAGGGTGACAGCTCATTGAACTTCTTCGCATCACATTTCTGTCAGAGCATATAATATACCTAAATATACTTCTGATATATTTTGCAATCTGCTTAATTTAACCCGCTAACTGACAAACATCATGTTCATACAGCGTCAGGTCATAATTGTCTTTTAGCTTTTCATGTTTCTATTTCCTACTCTTCCACTCCATACACGTGTTTTAATGGTCTGTCACTTTTGCTTGCCATTTAATTGTTTGTTCGGCTCTGGCTGTATGATATTCAGCATTGTGATGCAAATGCTCGTAGAAACTGATGAAATCAAGAAGTACAATTGCCTGCACGGTTGTAGTCGTCGCATATTTTCACCAGAGATTAAAGTGAAGAGATTTTACATGTAAGACGCCGTAGCGGACGCCCAGCATGAGAGCTAGGTAACTGCACGCCTCTTGCCGTAGTCGGACACGCTTGCCGTTACGTTGATGGGAGGCGCTGGGTTTTTTTCTGAGGCAACGCCAGTGCAAGGCGGATTGAGTTACCATCAGCCCTTTGCAAATAAAACTTACCCAATCAGTACCACCTGTTATATAAACTACACATTATCTGCTCTGGCAATGCCAATCATTTATGAACACATAGCTCGGTTGGTGAAAAAATTAATCGCACATCCCAGTGCGAAAGGGGTGGCCATTTATTTCCCTGAAATGTCTCGCATATATTTAGCTTTAACTGATAACATTGACTAATCGAACACATTGCACTAGGACAGGAAGATACCCTATCTCTCTATCTTGTTTCCGTTCCTGCTCATTGCCAGACACCTTTACATTACGTAGTGAACCCTTTATACACCTTCTATATTGGACGATGCTTACGAAAATTACAACAAATAAAGAATAAGGAAATTTACGGTTTATAAAGTAAACCCATTTATTGCATACATCGAGTCATATATTATGCCGCTATGCCTTTTGCAATCTGTGTGAATAAACACGTGACGAGAAGATTATCACAATTAATGAGGCAAACGTTCCGACCGAGGCATTGCCGTCCGTTTTACGTCCTTTATCTCATTGATGTATTGCATGAGAGAAATAAGATAGGCTTAAGTGACGAACATCATGAATTGTAAATAATACATTGTTTTAGCAACAGGCTGCACCCATAAGCTTTGCATATCAATCACAATAGATTAAAGCCATTAACTGGTACTCTCTTTGTTTTATTGTAGCGTTGTTTCTCCTTCTGCCGGCACTCTTCATAAGTGGATGGTTGTAGTAATGGACGTAAGCGAAGCGGCATGTCCCTAACAATTTATGTGAGATGCTATCTCCCGATATTATGATTCGATTCTAGTTTGCTGTAAGTTACTTCGTTTAAGTACACACTTGCAAATAAAGAATAAATAGAACATTGAGGAGGGAGAAGAAGAGGAGAATCACGGTTTCATCATCATGAATTTTAGTCACCTGCTGGATGTGCAACCCATTTTACATTCAGCTGATCATGCTTCAAGGTGTCAGTAGCATGACCTTTGCTTATTAAGTTTATCTGCTTGTTTATAGATTTGCAGGTATAAACTGAATGTACAAATTGATGTACCTTCTCTGGACAGAACTAATAACAGCCAATTGCATTAAATGTGAAGTTGAAAACTCTGAAACCCGCCCAAGAGAGGCTGCGTTCTGTGTGACACTCCACTGTTACCTTGTCTATTTAAATTAGTGTGCTCTTGGTCAATTCTACTCAGTGTTACTCGGATGATCAGTTGCACCGTTAGTACACATTTCATATTGCCTCTGTTTGTCTAGATTGCACAAGTCGGAGGAGATTATCGAGTCAACAATAAATCTAATCTCTTGGTCCAATTTGCCCTCACTGAACACATTAGGGAACATAGTGCTTTGCTAAGTTTGGGTCTCGGTTCTGCTTGCCACAACCTTTACCTTATATTTTTATTGGAGAGATGCACAATAATCGCATCGAACATAACAGTGGAAATGATATCTCATGAGTTCGGGCAGCAGGTGACAGGTGTTGGTTGACAGGCGAATACTATCCCTAACCATTCAACTTTGTGCGAACAATGTTATTGTCGGGCGACAAAAACTGTCATGTGTGACTGCGACAGATCATTTCAAGTTGCATTTTACGTAAGGGTATTTCTACATAAGCTGACACATTAAGTGAGTATACTCGGTGTGAATGTTCATACAACATGTGGATAATATGAATACGCGAAATAGCAAATAGGCGACCAATTGCGCATCACGAATTAATGTACTTCGGCGTAAAGCTGATTGCATGAGGTGATGTGAAGACAGGGGCATGGATGGCTACGAGAATGGAGCCGACAACAATGGGGCAACTTGTTATGCCAAGCCACCCACCCACCGTTGCTCATTCACCTAAGATGGGCCGATGGTTCTCGGTTCTGACAAAACCAGCCGGACATGTGTGACAGAAGGGGGATTTGCATAACTGACGTCATGTAAAGGCAGTAAACGTTCTAGTATTATATATGCGATGGGAAAGCTTCGGTACAATTTGCTTTAACCGCAATGATTACACTAAAATACCTGCTAATAATGGAAAGGATGGAATATCATATTTTCATAGCGTACGTGCTGGTTCATTATTTCATCAATATAATGGCAGGCGCCGCTTTTGTTTATGAATGGCAAGTTATTTGAAACAGAAGCACATGAGCAGCTAGGGGCCCACAGCGTTACTTATACTAATATAAAAGACATTAGATAACAATATGATGTCCAACTTCCATTTTCGGATTATGTTATCACAATGCCCACAAATTACGACCGCGCCCCTGCTGGCCGTCGTGCTCAGGCGCTGGTGAGGCTTTATCTCTCAACCGCTCAGCGCAGCTCGCTATGAATCCTATCGGCTACCTAGAGGTTAAACTATGTAGGCATTTTGTAACTTACATAGTTGAATGCTTATGTGACGAGGAGGGGACTCGTTGGCACTCCGCGCCTACCCGTCATAACGTAGTTTCGCTTTCTATATTCATGAATGCCAACATCCGGTAATGTTGGCTGCGCATTTGGATGTCTGTGAACAGGCCAAAGTTAGACCGGGCCACACCGGTTTGGTTTCTATTTCCACAGACTGTCAAATAGTGCAGCCTGTTTTGCCTGTGTCTTTATTTCATTTGTAATTGCATGTTTGACTGTCTCAGGTGAGATGGTCTGTTTTTATATCATTATGTATTTCGCCATAAGTTCTGTAACTTTTAACAGATGGCTTTAGGTTTGTATTTAAATGTTGACGTGGTAAAAAGTAGGGCGGATAGCGTCCTTTATGTAGTTTTCGCGCCAGTTCCATTTTAGTCTCGGACCGTGGAAGACGTGTCTGAATATATCGTTAAAGTTTGACTGATTGTTTCGTCCCTAGAAAGGTGAGCCTGTGTTGTGGTTAGGTGGTGAAAACAACCCCCAACCCGAATAAAGGCTTCATTTTATATCTATATACTCTTCCTCAAACCTGTAGTTTGTTCTTCTGGCTGACTTGGTAATCATAACGATCCAACCTTTGGGGTGTTACACTTATAATGTATGGTTATTGCTATTAACACAACACTTGCATACACAAAACGAGCCGATCGTAACGTATATTGCCTCCAAACCGCGTATTCTAAACATCCGAGGTCAATTTTGGAGAAATACGTTGTTACTCCATGATACAATAAGCCTGCTTATTGTATTCTATGTATGTTACCTCTCATCTACTATTGATGCAGATATTACCACATTGAAGATCCAAAAGTATGAACAGCGCAGATGCTGTCATAGGCGAAGTGTCTGTGTTTACTTTAGGTTGGTCGATTAAAATATATATATTTATCTTTTGTTTAAAATTGTAAGATAACGTTGGAGGCGATGATAGGAATTGATTACATCATAGATTTTAAAAATTAAACATATATAAAATTTCAATGCATTTGCAATGCACTTAGTTCCTCAATATTTCATATAGACTGATGCTTCATACGGGTGGACTAAGCATTGTCTGACGCTTGATTTAGTTTCAAACATTTTACAAATCACTAAGTATACATAATACAAGAGTAAATTGCAATTCAACAATGGTGTGGTACAATGTGTGACTTCCATCATAGCTAGGGGTGTGGGAAGCATGACTTAACCAAGGGGAGCTGGCAGCGATGTCCAACCATCACAATTAATCACAGCATTTCCTTTCATGATGCTAGTAGTGAAAACCTTCAGACGTTACTCCCTAGAGGCACATTTAGCACCAATTGTACTGCGTCTGGGAAGGACGCAGATTGAACAGTTATTCAGCAGATGATGGAGTAGTGTGGAGCCATAGAGCAAGAGCTTAAGAGAGCAATTATCACTAGCATAAAATAAGCAATTTGTTGATGTAGGCAACATGTTTACTTACAGGATGAGGGCAAAAATCAATTTTGTTAGATGCCATTTAAGATGGGCACCAGTTCCTATTCTGCTCGAGATGCAAGCTTAACAACGCGACTAGACTTGTCACTGCTCACGAATGGTTACAGAACTTATCTCCTCCTCATGCATATATCAGCCAATTAGTGATAAGGCGCAACGAATAGTTCCTTTTTTGAAATAAAGACAACTGCTTAGCGCAGCTAGTTACGATGATTGCTAATTACATTTTGCACTGTAATGTTTACAATATAGTTAGGTAGTTATATAATACAAATACAGGAATAGGTATAATATGTGAAAGCCATAGCTGATAGTTTGTGATACCTGAACCAAACAAACCAAACCAACTTAATCATGCAGTGGCAATATAGTTCCCTCAGTACACTACCAGCATGTAATTGAAACCAGGTGTAAAAAGTGCACTCAATTTGGAACGCTAGATTCGATTCGGCGTTTTATTGTCCTCTTTGTAATCTTTGGGGACGTAATCTAACCAAGCAGACTCAAATCGAAACGTCGTGGAAGGTGATATCATGTAGGAACGTCTCTCGCATGAAGTTTCATCAGGGTCAATTGATGGGATGGCGATTCCAACTAAACCTTACGTTGAAATGGACTGTTCGTGGCTGTGACCACTATCTAACATTGCAAATATAGTCTTCTGTTTTTTTCTCTCAATAAGGAACTTCCCTTGAATAAGCCACGATTAATTTATACAATTATCATTACATCGATTAGATTCGACACGTAGTGTCTTGTTGGTCAACGAGGCTAAATTTTTCCGATGTTATCATTATTAAGCTGCTCTCAGTTATTATTTCGTAGAATGCACATTGCCCTATATGTGCCTTGTCCACCATGAGGATTTTATAATAAAGGTGACGATTGTGTACAGAAATAATGCTCACATAATTATTGCGTAATGCTTGTTGAATCCCAGTGGATATGGCCTCTCTGGTAACCTCAGGTGCACAGCGCATCGCATTAGCCTCTTCCACCAGATTCAGTTCACTGTTTGTTTGCTTTCATATACTGGAAAACTACGCGGCATCCCGGAAACCTGACAATCTCCACGATATTATTGTGCGCCATACCTTAGATATCATGTCTTAAAAATAAGCCCCCACCCCCACCTCCCAACGCACGAGAAAAAAGGTTACTGCCACTGATGAATATTGCAACTATAAGTACGAGATTATATGAATGAAACTTTATTCAGGAGCAGTGACGTTATCATGGTCTGAACTGTAATATCTCACAATATACCTTTCAAGGCGCTGCATAACACATTAGTGTTGGTATGCCGTGTACCCTCTCGCTCATTCCAGCAGTCCATACATTTTTCAATGCTGTTATCTGTGCCCAGACAGCCA
The DNA here is from genome assembly GCA_034190875.2 of Urechis unicinctus. Lineage (NCBI taxonomy): Eukaryota > Metazoa > Annelida > Polychaeta > Xenopneusta > Urechidae > Urechis > Urechis unicinctus. Next base: position 77,622,495 of record CM067350.1, on the reverse strand, counting down.
ACGGCATCCGTCTTGTTCATCACACAACAAGATAACCACGACACCACAAACAGCCTTATGTCTCGTCTTAACAGATCCCCGGTGTACTTGCCGCAGTGCGGGCGAGGAATTCCAAAATGCATTATGCTGCCGCATTGAGGCAAGCTGACAACAGTATTATGCATAACTAGATAACATACGCTGTGCCCTCCGTTACATAACTTGTTCACGCTGGTGCAAAAAGTAGTAAGATGTATCAAGCATGTCAAAACCATTAGAGCTGCTACCAGGCATGCGTACACAGCATGCAATGTTGATAACTATTACACCTACAGAGCCCAGCTATGCAGCACTCATCCATCCCTCTAGACAACAACCATCGCGCCACTCGTCCAGTCAAACAATGCTCTACCCGTCAAGTCAGGACAGCCATCACCGTACTTGTGCAGACAACAATCACCGCTCCACTCGTACAGACAACAATCACCGCTCCACTCGTGCAGACAACAATCACCGCTCCACTCGTTCAGACAAATCTCACAGCTCCCCCGGGCCAGACAACAATCGCCGATCTACCAGTCCAGGCCAGACAGCAACCACCCCAAGACAACAACCATTGCTCCAAGCATTGATCACCGCTGCCACCTGTGGTCAGCAGCCACCATCATCCTCCAGTCTAGTCGAACGAAACATGACACCACGGCATAGAGTTCACTACACTCTCGTGACTTCAATTCACTTCAAGTATGTCAACAACAGTAAGGACATGTTCAAATGCTTAACTATTCATCATTCATTGATGTATATATTGTTGGCAAGGTGATCGCATCAGCCTCATAAGGCAACATTGACATCTGGAAGATTTACTTTGGCCTTGCTGTAGATATGTTGCATCAATATCAACATTATGCTGTGTCTGCAAAACAGCAGCATATTCCCGGATTATGGGCTCGATTTAGAGCGTGACAATTGGCCAGTTACTGAACTGGACCCGTTGGCTAAATGACATCGCGTGAGACTTTTTGCCGGGGTTTAGCATTTTGTCCCGGTTAGCGCAATGGTGGCGGCGGTACCTAAGGGGAGCTATTGAAGTATCACATTCCCAATCGTCCTCTCTCAAGGATGGCTTCAACGTTGTTGAAGTAGGCGTAAAACGCCTGTGGCTCATTACGTTTGCTGTGATGACATCATTTTGCAGCATAATAAAATATATTCACAAGCAGTATTGCTATGACGGTCAGTATGCTAAAATGTTGTAAATAGATATCTCCATCTGTGATGCCGATTGCTACCAGCATGTCACATTAATTCACTTTTGAGTCAATCAGACGACATATGTATGCTTTATTGGCGCTATGAGCTTGTTATTACCCTAAGTGTCCCACATCATTAAAGTTAAACGTATGCGCTCATGAGGTAGTCACATAAATATTACACTATTTAGTTTTCTGGTTAGGTGGTGCCGTATTAACAGTTTGCTTAAAGCGAGAATATTAACGGCTCAATTTATATACAGCGACTTAGCCACTAACTGATGTAGCAGCAAAAGGTCGGAAGGAATATACATATTGAATGAAGAAGGCATTAGTTACACGTGAGGGTGTTAGGGGTGTACGATTAAAAGTAAACCTTATTGAGCCAGGAGCATTAGCATGCTGTTTTGACCAGTCAATGTATGCAACCTTCACCTTGATATAGAGAATCTTTAGGGACAACAACATATGTAGCCCTTAATGACTGTTATCACATGTGTGGTGCAAAAAAGGCAGTGTTTGTTTAGGAGCGGTATACCGATCACCAAAAAGATAAACCAACATAATGATGAATCGATGTCATTTGTTGCACATAAGTTATGCGATTGCTGGAGATTTTAACATTCCAGATATTAACTGACAGGACCGCTCTGCGCCACAGAGTACAATTGGTTTTGTATCAACATGTATCTGAAGCAACAAGAGGTAGGTATTTTCGTAACCTTATTATTTCGACTGAAGAAGGCATGGTTAGTGATGACAACAGCAGAGTATCATGAAGGGCCAGTGGCCACGCCAGTCTGCAATCTGATATTGTTTCAAAAGTAAACCATCTAGCCAATAGGTCCTTAATTGCCGTAGGGAAAAATTTAACTGTCAGAGGGAATATATTAGTTAAGTTGAATGTGTAAGAATCAAGCGTACAATAACTTAATTTTGGTTTTGACCTGGTAAACTATTTTCCAGTCTAGGGAATTTATGCTAATACCAATCCGAAAGAGGTGTTTATCAGAAGGAATGGTTTCGAGCCCTGTACATTTATATATGTTCATATATTAGTCTCTCGACAAATATTTTAGCTATCAGCGGCAAGAACAATACATCATGACTATCTAGTCGTACTAGTATTCCGTCTGAACACTGGTGCGCATTTCCAAGGCTTTTGAATGGAGGACTTAGTACAATTGAACCGTCGGACTAGTTGCAGCGGGTGGCAGTGGGTGCCGTTTGCTGGAGATGCAATGGGTTGGTCAGCTATGGGACTGAATTAGACGGAGAAGGAGGGTAAAATAATGATACGGTATTATTATGGTAAAAAGAAGATGGCATTAAGTCAACAGTGTTAGGTATCGATGGCATCCGCAATCCATGTACTGCTGCCCAGTTTACACCTTCTGTCACTGTTAGTAAAGTAGACTAAACACTTTGATATTGTACATTTTATTCGAGAATAATTTATGCGTCGCAGTATTGACCAGGCTGCGCAATATTGTGCCATTAGTCATTTATAGTTGTGGGGAGAAATCGATGTTGACTTTCGAACGTTACTCAGCAAGCAGATTATGAAGGAGAAAATGTTTCCAGTCTTGTTACATAAAATATATATAAATATATATTATATAAATATATATATATATATATATATATATATATATATATATATAATATATATATATATATATATATATATATATATATATATATATATATATATATATATATATTATATATATATATATATATATATATATATATATACATGTTGGACTGATCTAAGATCTAAGATGGAGCTAACAATATATCCAAAGAGACGTCCACAGGGGTCTAAAACAGCCAAAAAACTTGATGTGTCTAAACTAAAAGACACGTCATTTCAAAAGAAACTCCAGGATGAAATGGCGGCTAAACTGGATGACCTCCAGCTAAACTTCATGGATATCGAAGAAAACTGGTCATCTTTCCGAGGCACTGTGTATGCCACATCACAAGAAGTCCTAGGACATCCACGAAAACAACATCAAGACTGGTTTGGTGATAATAACAATGACATAAAGCTGTTACTAGAAAATAGAAAGACATCTTTAAGAAACCTTAACAACAATCCTTCAACAGAAAATAAAGATGCTCACCAGAAAAATTGTAGTACTATCCAACGCAGATTAAGAGAGATGGAGAACAAATGGTACCAAGACTGAGCGGCGGAAATTCAGCATTATGCAGACAGTCATGACATGAGGAATTTCTATGCTGCCCTAAGGACTCTGTTTGGGCCTCAATCATCAAGCTGCTCCCCGCTTATCTCCTCTGATGGAAATACTCTCATTACAGACAAAGATGGAATTTTAAATAGATGGGCTGAACACTTCGAAAGTGTCCTAAACAAACCCTCTCAGGTAAATTCCGATGCCTTAAAAAAACTCCCACAAGTCGATAAAGCAATCAAACAATTATCAAGTGGAAAAGCACCTGGTTCAGATGCTATACCTGCTGGAATCTACAAATTTGGAGGTGCAAAACTCCATAGAAAGCTCACAAAATTAATTCAACAAATGTAGAATCAATCTAAAATAACTCAGGAATTCAAAGATGCAAACATATTCCATCTATACAAAAAGAAAGGCAGTAGCATATCCTGTGATAACCACAGAGGCATTTCTCTGCTATCAATAGCCGACAAAATACTTGCTCGAATTCTTCTGAACAGGCTCATTAAGCAACTAGAGCTAGGGCTCTTACCAGAAAGCCAATGCGGATTCAGGAAAGACCGTGAGACAATCGACATGATATTTGCAGCCAGACAAAGGAGAGATGTCAGGAACAAAATGTTGATCTGTACTTCACATTTAGATGTCAGGAACAAAATGTTGATCTGTACTTCCCTTCAGTGTGGTCTTCTCAGCAATGCTGAGCCTAGCATTCAAACCAGAGGATCCGGGTTTTGAAATCAGATATCGAACTGATAGAGATCTCTTCAATCTTCAACGTCTCAAAGCTAAAACATCACTAAAGTAAGAGACTTCCTGTTTGCCGATGACTGTTCCCTTGCTGCACCAAATGAGAATGCAATGCAGCATTGCATGGACAGTTTTGCAACATCTGTGACAATTTTGATTTAACCATTAATACAAAAAAGACTGAAGTGCTTTACCAACCAGCACCAGGAAAAATATGTTCTGCACCAGAAATAAATGTAAACAACCAAATGCTATCAAACACTGCTAAATTCACATACCTTGGCAGCACACTCTCTAACACAATCCATATAGATGACAAAGTACTCTCCAGGATATCCAAGGATAGCCAAGCTTTTTTTGCAGACTTTCAGTATAGAATAGGAAGGGACTCACCCTAGAAACCAAACTCAAGGTCTATCGGGCTGCAGTTCTTACATCTCTCCTTTATGGTGCCGAGTCCTGGACTGTTTACCAACGCCATGCCAGGAAGATTAACCTTCACCTTACTTGCCTGAAAAAACTCTTAAACATCAAATGGCAAGATATGATTCCTGACACTGAAGTACTTGCCAGAGCCAAAATGCAAAGCATCTTTGCAATGCTCAAGAGGATCCAACTCCGCTGGGCTGGTCATGTCCTCAGAATGTCGGACAAAAGAATACCAAAACAGCTCTTATATGGCGAACTCACCACTGGAAAAAGATCTTGTGGTGGCCAGAAGAAAAGGTTCAAAGACTCCCTAAAGGTGTCTTTAAAGGATTGTAACATCAACCACACAAGCTGGGAGACAATTGTTCAGGACAGACAAGTGTGGCGTTCCAAAACCATTAAAGGAGCTGAGGCATATGAGGCTGACCGTATCGCGTCTGCAGTTGCAAAAAGGGAAGCCAGGAAATCAAGACATGTAGCGATTCCCAATCGCACTTCTAACTCAAAGTTGATAAACTCGTTTGTGGCATTCCAAAGCGCCAAAACAACAGCCGTATTGCTATGGCAATAAAATCCTGTTTGCTCGGTTTTCGTCATGACACACATCAAGAGCATGTCAGGTGTGATTCGTGATGCATGATAGTCGGGGCGAAACCAAAAGTCACTAACTATTATCTTGTTGTCACGCAATTATTGTGATGTTGTATCTAATGTCCAGTCGTAATAGTGTGCATGATTGCTTTCGCTAGTTGTGTTGATATATGTGATTTTGGAAGTACATATTCAAATATAATAGCATGTTTGCGTACCATAATACACATCATTATTGCAATGCCTACTCAAATTGCATAACTGATGAGGCTGCAGCAAAAAGGTGCATGGCGTACTAGGTAGTAAGAATTTATGCAGACCTAGACGCCCGTAATTCCAACAGATGTTATAGTGTTTCCATACGAATCACTCTTTTATACTAATTCAATCAAATTTGGTGTGATTGACACAAACTTTAATGCGAGGCTTATATAGCGAAACGATCAGACGAAGAATGTATCACACAATCTACAGGCGTACAAACATCATCAGCTCCTTAACAGCTTTACCCAGCACCTGAATTAAGGCAAAGAATGCGATAGGATATTTGTGTTGGTTGACGCTGGTGATTACAATGGGGTCGGAATGGGGTATCGTCAGTGGTTAGGTTGTGTTCAAGTCAGTGATTAAAGAAGAGTGTAATCAACATTCACGCATGCACTTTCTGTTGCTTGCGTTTAGAATATGCACGCATGTGTGGTTTCGCTGAATATACAGCTGACATTGTGAATGTACCAGCCCTGCCAGACATCCAGCATTTTCGTGTAATTGATACGCAAGCATACATACAATGCAACAACCAATAACCGACTATTTTCGTTTTCATTGCTGTCCTTAAACACATAATCCTGAATAAGACGATTTATATATTTGATTACTACACGGGCAAAGGGATTGACTAAGAATATCAAGATAGTGGAATATTCGGATATTTCCGACTGCTAAATGCACATGTTCGTCATGCATCCCATTGCTATAATGCAGTCTCGCTACCTTTTGCATGCAATACCAACAGTGGTATGAAACACGAGTGAATAAGTAATTTTAGTTCCCTGCGTATGGTTGGAGAAACGCGGGAGTTCCGCTGTAATATGAATGGCAGGAAAACAATTTATTTTGACTCTTGTACATCGAGTGAGGTGAGGACTATTCAGTCGTATATCCACGTTTTATCCTTCGAGCAGCTTGGCTTTCCATTGGCCACCATGAGTTTCAGAGCGGTTATCTCAACGTTCATGAAAAGATTTAATTCAACCCCAACTCTCTTGAATAACAGTAGGTGTGAATAATGGCGCGTGCTGATGTATTGGTCAAGGAAGGGATCATATTAAAGTAGATATTCGGTCTCATTCAGGTAAATCGGTGTATTGCTTAGTGACGATGATCGACTCAAGTTGAGTGATACGAGCTGTAGCACGCAAATACGTCTTGACCTAAATGCTTAGTGCTGCAAGAGACTGACGTGATTCTGACACTGATGGGTCATATTCACACGTTGCATTGAATTGGTTCAACATTTTATAATGTTTAAAGGTAAGACGAGTTCTTTGTTATCATAATAGGGCACACACAGCACGCCTACTAAACTTTAAATGAAAAACCAATACTAATACTGAAATTAATTTGGTTATAATATGTTGTTTGGCTTTACTCGAATCTATATACACCGGTTAACTGATGAAAATGGAAAGACATCGCGTGGATCATGCAGAGCATGTTCATTTCATGCTTTATGGTCTTACAATGGCACAACAAGTCGTAAGGGACGTAACTGACTTTTTGCTCTCAATCTTGAGGCGAACTGGAAAGCTTATTCACAGCCCTGACATATGTGAATATTGCCGGTCACCAATCAGCAACTTGATTACCACTTTAACAGTAAATGAATACTGTGTTATGTTACAGCATAAATTAGAAAGCACTGAATAACTAGCCTCATCCAAACAGCTATTTATTATGCATTCTTGTTCAGAATACACTGGGAGTATCAAGTGGCTAGTCATTTAACTCTGGGTACGGTGATTATATTAGTGATTGTAACACTAGGATTGACCTTTACAGACCTTCAGCCAAATCACTGCATGACAATTTTGAAAAGTAATGTGAGAAACCACCAATACTGTACTCAAAATTAGATTCATGTATGTGAGCTTGTATTTCGAAGAATATAATTTTGCCGAATTGTAACCGAATAACTTTATATTAAAACAAAATCTACGCACACCAGGAAGCAAATGATCCTTTTTAAATTCACGTGCTCAACTATTTCTGTTATATTGAATTATCTGCAATAAAACCAATTTTTATTCAGTCCCGTGGCTTTTTAGGTTCCTCTCTAAAGAACCACAATTTTAAACATAAGAGATAATACTCAGATTAACAGATATCGGCTAACGCGCTTAGTACACACTATTAGCAATCTACTGGCACTGCATCAAGCATATATTTGAATTGTCAATAAAGATTTCGAGCCATATAATCAATTATGCTGGAAGATAATGTCCAATCCTCGGAAAGTGTAGTGGGTCAGTCGCAATCTGACTCTCTCGTATTGTTCTGTTTTGCAAAAGAATAATAAGAATGAAGATTCCCCATAGGGAAATACCACACAGTGAAAATCGAATTTGCTTGGTTGAATGATTGCATGAGCAAATATGTTGTAGATACTTGTTGCAGGTAGCTCAGGATCCAGATATAGGATTTCAACAAATTGCACCTATTCGCCTTACATTTCTGTTAGAGCGTACATTGTACCAAAATATACTTTATATTTGCTATCTGTTTGATTTAATCCGTGAACTGACAAACATCAGGTTAATATAACGTCAGGTCATAATTGTCTTTTAGCTGTCTATGTTTCTATTTCCCACTCTTCTAATATCAATACCCCTTATACTTGCTTCAATGGAAGGTCACATGTGCCTGTCATTTAATGGTATGTTTGGCTGTGTCTGTATTATATCAAACATGTTATGCAAATGCTAGGAGAAACCGATAAGTACATTCGTCTGTACGGTTGTAGCCATCGCATATTTTCGCCAGACATTAAAGAGAAGAGATGTTATGTGTTGGTTATCGCATGGTCACGTGGGTGATATGGCCCATACCATCCGCGCGACCATTCGATAGTTTGTTGTGTGAGACTTGCAGAACCTTCCCAACTCCGGCAATCAGAGCTCCGCCGACTTCGTCGTTGTTCGATGCTAGCAACACTGAAGCGCAGTAGACTCGGCAGGTGTTAGAATGCCGCGCCTCAGCATGATTCCAGGGAGATGAGATAATACCGATGAGCGATACGCAACCAGATTAGCGGCTGGCAAGCAAATGACTTTTTGAGAAAATCTTCTTTATAAAACTTGCAAGGTGTGCATGATATTAGGAACCTCCGTAGTGTTGCCATGTTAGAGCAGTGGTGCTCTGTGAGGGACCTTCTCAAATGAAGTTGTTTCTTGGTGATATATCGACACGGTTGCAGTTATCGCACGGCAAACTGTGCGTTTGAGGCGATATGGGAAAAAGACCGAGCTTTTTCTTGAGCTCTGATTGGCTGAGAGTAGGGTGCCATGCGATAAATGAGAGAAGAAGTAGCGAACGCACAGCATGATGCATGATATGCTCTGATAATGCATAGCAGCTTTTTGCAATATGATTAATCCTAAAACATGGTGAAGGCTACCAAATGACGGTAGCTAGGTAACTGTACGCTGCGTGCCATAGGCTGACACGCTCGCCGTTACGTTGATCTATGGAATGCGCGGATTGGGACGGACGCTGAACTCTCGGCACTGGTTGTGTTTCTAAGATAACGCAAACGCAAGCCGGATTCAATTACCATCATCACTTTGCGAACAAACTTGCCCAATCAATACCACCTGTTATTAAACTACAAAGTATCTGCTCTGGTATACGTGTTGGAAAGCCCATCATATTTGAAAAAACAATAGCTTGGTTGGAGAAAAACAGAGAATTATTCATCTTCATACACCTTTTATACTGAACGATGATGACGAAAATTACAACAAACTGAGAATTAAGATATTTACAGTTTGTAATGTAAATATATTCATTGCATACATCAAGTCATATATGGTGCCCATATACCCATTGCAAACTGCATGAATATACACATGACGAGAAGATTAACGGGAGAAATGAGGTAAATATTCCAAACGAGGCTCTGCCATCCGTCTTACGTCCTTGAACTCATTGATGCATTACATGTGAGAAATCAGATAGGCTTAAGTGACGAACATCATGAATTGAAAACAATCAATTGTTTTAGCAACGGGCTGTGTATATCATAGCATATCAATCACAAAGTAATCAACTAATACTCTCAATGTTTTATTGCAGCGTTGTTTCTCATTTGGCCAGTACTCCTCATTAAGTTGATGGTTATAGTAACGGACGTAGGCGAAGCGGTACGTCCCTTGCTCCTTATCGTAAAAGCATACTTTCGCACATACAACTGATAACAACTTATGCGAGATACTAACGTCTATTTTGATGCTATCACAATGCTATTTTAGTATGTGGTAGACCACTTCGTTTAAGTACAAAATTGCAAAAATAAAGAATAAATAGAACATTCACAAACATATTATATATTTGGTGACCTCGCAAACACGTTTCTTTCTCATGAATAATGTGCGACCCATTTGATACTAGCGCGTGCATAGCTGCAATGAAACTGCGGATGTTCATGATGGATCTCTTGCCTCGCAATCAATAAGGTCATGAGTTCTGACAGTTGATGGGTCATTTGCACGCATCAAAACAAACGATAGTTAATGCATCCTTATTGAAAGCAATATGGTGTGACTGCAAATGGAAGAAACATCTAAGACAATCATATGGTTGTAATGAACTATTTAGAAGCTGAATGTACAAATAACAGCGAACCTACTACTAAGGAGTGCACAATGTATTGTACCATTTCTGAACAAAACTAAGAAAAGCCACTTGTAACACAATAAGTTGAAAACTGTTTAACTCGCCCAGGAGAGGCTGCGTTTTGTGTGACACGCCAGCTATTACCTAGTCTATTTAGATTAGTGTGCTCTTCGTCAATTCGACTCCCATTACTCGCATGAACCATTGTACCGTGACGTCATAACGTTGTCGATTTCCTCTGTTTGTCTAGATTTCAGAGGGCTTATGAGATTATCGAGGCAACAGTATCAAATTAAATCTAATCTCTTGGTCCAATTTGCCCGCGCTGAACACATTGGGGAGCACGGGGCTTCACTGTGTACTTTGTTAAGTTTAGGTCTCGGTTCTGCTTGCAACAACCTTTACCTTACATTCGTATTTGAGAGAGGCTCTTGAATGGTTACTGCAGTGATTGTTAGAGTTTGGGCAGCAGGTAACAGGTATAAATTGACAGGCGAATAATAACCCTTACCATTCAATTTTGTGCGAACAATATTAGTTTAGAGCCACAAAAACTGTTGAAGTCATGTGTAACCGTGGCAGTTCATTTCAAGTTGCATTTCACGTAAGGCTTTGCTACATAGGCTGACACATCTAGTTGGTATACTCGGTCTCAATTTTTCGACTAGATGAACTGTCATGTGTCCTTATAAAGCATCAGAGCTAAACATACCTAATTTGTACGAGGTACTACCCCTCAAAAATTGATGGCAGATATGGCATTGGTAGATTGGGAGCACAAACCCCACTTGCATCAATGCGATTAAATAATGATGCAAGCTGTCTTATTTCTCAGGTGTTGCGCCATCTTCACGGAAAGTATTTTTTCAGTAGGTAAATCAGGGAGAAAAATACATTTTTGATATGTTGAGCGAGTGTGATGTGTGAAGTTTGCGAACTTGCTTCTGGTGAACTATAACGATGCATCGGGAGGATGTAGGCTTGTCTGTCTGGCACATGTTGGCTCCCTACATGAATATATAGCAACATTTATGCCATTGTAATACATCACCTTACATCGGTAGATGTGTTATTTCAGAAGCACAATGTAATAAAACGCCAATAAAGGAAAAAGTGTGATAGATTATGCAGTCACGTGGACAGGTGACGTCTTGAGCATTGCTATATCTGCTCTGTTCTTAACCAGATACGTCCAAACCATTCCCCTATGTGATAGGCGCCATACACACTGGACGCCACAGCCCGAGTAGGGTTATCTTGGTTGTTGCCCTTATATGCAAGTGGCCTCTTTCAGGCTCTGGTCTATATCATGTTCCCAGTTATGAATCCATACTGACATGACTAGCCATCAGAATAACGATAACTATGCGACTATCAAACGCCGAATCGCGTTCATGTTAGAGTGGTCAGGTACTGAACACTGTGATGTTAAAATGGTCATTCAATCGATCGTATAACTCTGGCGTTCAGTGTTTGCGTGTCATGAGGCATACTCAAAACGAGGCGAGCGGTTAATCAATTAGCAACGCTGCATAAGCCCACCCCTATCTAACACATTGACCGCTTCTTGCCAGCACGCTCTGCAGTAAAATGTTTCGATAGATTTGAATTGTTGCTGGTCTTAAGCGGTGAATATCTACTTAATGAAACTATGACCATTTGTTATTCACAGCAGCTCGATTTACCAGGTTTCTGTAGTACGATTGGTAAGCAAATAATGTGATCAGGGCGATGAAATTGCCGCTTGCAATGATGATATTTACGCCGAACTAACACTATCTATAACTGCCTCAATAAATCAATATGTTGTGATAATTGCCAATTAAGATTTTTTCTACGCATTACAGAATGATACACGACAGCACAAAATACTAACAAATCCTCATTAATTAATCTGATATCATCAAGCAGAACTGATATCATTCATGTAATTATGGTCGGATAATTTATCCCTTTCAGGCAGTTGTTTCGAAATAAAGACAACTGCTTAGCACAGCTAGAAACAATTATTGCTAAATACATTTTGCACTGTATTGTAAATAATGTTAGGTGAAAATATGATACAAATGCAGGAATAGGGATAAAATGTGATAGCCATAGCTGATAGTTTGTGATACTTGAACTGAACAAAACAAACCAACGTAATGATGCAATGGCAATATATTTCCCTCAGTACACTACCAGCAAGTAATTGAAAGCAGGTGTAAAAAGTGCACTCAATTTGGAATGCGAGATTCCATTCGGCGTTTTATTGTCCTGTTTGTAATCTGTGGGGATTTACGTAATCTAACCAAGCAGATTCAAATCAAAAACGTCGTGGAAGGTTATATCATGTAGCAACAACTTTTGCATAAGGTTTTATCAGTGTTCATTGATGGGAGAGCAATTCTAGCTAAAACTTACATTGAAATTGACTGTTGGTAGCTGTGACCACTATAAACCATTGCAAATATAGCTCGGCAGAACAAAAGAATCAATACCAATGTGTTGAATACTATGAAGTCTTCTGGTCTTCCCTTAGATCAGCCCCGTAAGATTAATTTTTACAGTTATCATTTCATCGAATAGGCTTGACACGTAGTGTCTTTTTCGGTAAATTATCCAATGTTATCATTGTGAGGCTGCTTCTAGTAATTATTTCGCAGAATGCACGTTGGCCATGCGTGTGTATGGTTTTGTCTGGTTACCTCCGGTGCTCAGCGCATCGCATTAGTCTTTTCTGCCAGATTCAATTCAATGTTTCCTTTCTATCATATGGTTGGAAACCACACGGCATCCCACAAAAATGTCGATATCATTAAATGTGAAGCGTAAGGAGAAACTCAATCAAAGATATTATTGTACGCCATAATTTTAGATGCTACGTCACAAAGGTAAGCCTGTAGAAGTAGGCATGGCCCCTAGCACAAGAGATAAGAGTTACTGCTACTGATGCATATCATAAATGTGAGTACTGGATTATATGAATGAAACAGGCGATCCCCACTTTATTCGGGATCAGTGACGTTATCACGGTTTGAACTGGATTATCCCAAGAGAACCAGAATGTGGTAGCTACGGTGGCGATAAGCTTGCCAATCTACAAATTGTCTTATATCAGCCCAACGACAAGTGTTTACGAGGCAACTATGATATTAATACGCTGGTTAATTATCACGCTTCGTAACAGCTACGTTAACAGACTCCTTTACGTAGATATATGAAAGGCTGAACTTGAACCCAGGGACTTTGCACGAAACGAATACATATGGTAATGCCAATAGCCGCATAATATTGTATGAATACAAATAAGCCGTTGAGTACATATGGGCGGAATGAATGTGAATAAGGAGAGTTACTCTTGTTAGGGAGGGAGAGCTAATACATGATATAGCGAGTAAATCAACAGTAGAAGTACGTAATAAGATTCCAGGTACTTTGAACAACAGCTTGAACATTTAAGATACATAACACCTGTCAACGATGCTTAAGAACTCACATGCACTGAGGAATCCACATCAATTAAATATATAGACACTGGATTGCACAAATATGTATAGTAAAATATGCGTATAGTAAAAGATGGTCGAGAGAGCATGGATTAATCATGTTTGCTGCAATGAGTGCGGGGATGTTACCAGCTGTACACATAGCAGAACACGTTTACAAACTCTCACTATATAAGTTATATATTTCACATACAGTTGCTTTCAAAACCGACCAAGCAATCTATATACGGATACAACAAAAAAAACACTCGTTAATCAGTGTGACACTGCCATGCACCATGGGATGCAAGCAAGCATTTGTTTCAGCTGGGAGCCTGAATTGCTGTCTTCCCAATAATGTTACACGATGTACCTGGTAATATGATATTGCTATCTCAACATTAAAATGCTACATTTATCGTAAACGACAGAAATGGGTGAGTATATCGGTCAGGTATTGACCAGATCACAACTCACCGAAACAGAACGAGAAAGATTTTGAACGAGAAGTGGATAATGCATCATTACAATTGAAGTGACTGGGCATTGTTATCAGCATGTTGTACGCAATAACGTTATGATGTAGAGCCCAAATCGGCAAGGTTTGCCAACAGGACGCAAATTAATCAGTGCCCACGACTCGCTAGCCTTGCATGGTCGGGTTCAAATAGATGTAAGAAACGCGACGGAACCAATCATGCGCCATGATGAGTTCCATATTCAATTATCTTGGAAAGCTGTTTCCGAACTACCTAAGCAGGCTCGTCTAACTAATTACACGCAACTAATGAGTCAATTACATTGCAGTGTAAGTGACATTACGGAATGCAATGCTGTTAGCGTAGTATTATTGACTTTCATTTGGTGATGCATCAGAACACACGACTATTGGCACAATCCGTCTATGTAAAGCATCCAATTTAGTTCTTGATTTTAAAGAAAGGGCACGCTTAAATCGATATAAAGACAAGGAGAATAGTCAAATTATAGTGCTATGAAAATAAATGGTCAGACTGACCACTGGACGAGTTTTTATGTCATAGCCTGCCAATAATCGTCACTCTTATGTCAGACATCTATAGTGAGCCCAAGCCCCACATGTTGTAGATATTACATGCTGCACGCAAGAAGAGAGTGGTGGGGTAATTTTACTATTTTAAAGTAAACACATGCGTTTCGGAACATTAACTTTCATGGACGACAAAGCAATGTTTGGTTAGGAAATAAAATGAACAACTTAGCAATTTACCAAATCGCCTTTTGGTGGTAATGGGCCGTCAATAACGGCGTGTCGCATGTGATAATGTTATGAGGGTATATTCAGATCGACATGTCAGGCCAGTGAGCCGAAAAATATAGCTCTCCCCATCGAAGGAGACCTGAGGCTGTTGCGATGTGATTATTGATTCATAAAAGTACATCGATAATTCACGCGTGAGTTTACTTCGGATCAGGGTACACGGCCACGAACCGTGATATATTAAGGACCATATAACATAATAGTTTGTAACATAGTTTATACCCAATCACTGACACTTCAAAGGACACATCAAAAAGCCGATATTGTGAATAAAAATAAGTCCGAGTGGCTGTATCCGATGCAGGATTAACACAGAACATTGCAAAAATATTGCTTTGTCTGCTGTGGTATGCGTCGATATTGCATCACCGCGCCCTTAAAATATAGCTGCTTTCCAGAGGTTTTAGGTGCATCGCTGGATCTGATAAACCGTTGGGTGTCTTCAGATGCATCCCTATTTTGGAGCTTAACATTCCCCGCAGTATTAGTTTGATTCCAATTTGTATTGCTAGATGCATCACATCATACCTTATTTACTTGTATATACGCAAGTGCATATATATATATATATATATATATATATATATATATATATATATATATATATAGATATATATATATATATATATACATATATATAGATACATATATATATATACATATATTCATATATATTTATATATATATACATATATATATAGTATATATATACATATATGTATATATATATATATATAGTAATATATATATATATATATATATATATATATATATATATATATATGTATATATATATATAAATATATATATAAACATATATATACATATATATAGAAACATATATATATATAGCACATAGGCACGAAGAAATAAGCGACATCATTTGCTAAGCTGAATACTATGTCTTTTATTCAATGATGACTGTTCACAAAGCAACAGATCACATAGCCGAAAACTGGCAAATTTATTTGCTTCAGCAAAGTGTGTTATATACTCGTTTATAACTATGAAAGGCTTCGATAATTGAATCGATGTTTCATTAATATGAGCTTTCATTATGTTAGTAAGTGATGATATAAAATGCACAAATGCAAAATTCCTCAATTAAGCACAAACTACATTTAAAAATAAGATATTAACACACACAAAACACATTTTGCATAATTAGTTTACGACAAGAAACCTCGGTTTAAAATTATCAATTGTATTAGAAAGATCCAGACTAGAAAAAGACACAGGGATGGGTGCTCAAATCCATCGCTACGGCAGGAAATCAATAAATATCGGGCAATAAATGATATTCCATTTGCAAAGGCTGCGATAAGCGTCCAGTGGTACAATGAATAAGGTTACACAGACATCAAATTTAATGACACTAATCTGCCTACTATAAAACTTATATCAGACATTAAATGACGTTCCCTTTGCCAAGGTTGCAGTTAACGTCCACTGATTAGATGAAAGCCCTTACGCTTCGTCTAATTGAGTTTCACAAACCTGCTTACTATACCACCATCTTGAAAAATATTAGGTTTATCATCACTTTTTATGAGCAAAGTACCATATTGATGGCACTGTGCGGAAGTGACCAGTGCACTAATGGAGCTTCCGTAGATCTACGCCGTCTTCAGCAACACATCCATTGTTACGAGCCACCTTAGCTGTCAACAATCAATATGCGATTACATCGTATCCTCTGTACGGTGCACTGATGAGATACATGGCAAGCAGGCTCAATCATGGCTCATTCGACTTAATGATTCTCTACGATGATGCCCAAATTAATCGGAATCTATTTTTCTGATGGTAGAGTAGCTCGGTCATATTAGTCATACCGGATACAGTTCCCATCAAATCTGTTCACGACTACATGCGATGGGCATACAATCAAATGATTAACATGTTCCCGTCAAGTCAAGACACTAACCACCGCTAAACCCACCCAGACAACAACTGCTGCTCTCCCCGTCTAGTCATGACAGTAACCACCGCTAAACCCGCCCATTCTACAACTAATGCTCTCCCCGTCAAGTCAAGACACTAACCACCGCTAAACCCGCCAATTCAACAACTATAATGCTCTCTTCGCCAAGTCAAGACCCTAACTACCGCTAAACCCGCCCATTCAACAACTAATGCTCTCCCCGTCAAGTCAAGACACTAACCACCGCTTAAACCCACCCAGACAACAACTAATGCTTTCCCCGTCAAGTTAAGTCACAAATCACGGCTCCATTGGCTAAGACAACAAACACTGATCTACCCGTTTAGACAGCAACCACTGTCAAGACAACAACAATTGCTTCAACCTCCAGCAGTCCACGTTCCCTTTGTTTTTGCCACCTTGACTTTCGAAATAAAACTTTCTGATATGAATCATAATCAAGACATAACAGCAGCTACGACAAATCGAGCTTGCAGTGAAGTCACTTATATTATCATTGTCATGGTTTGTCATGGTATTGAGTGTGTGTGATTTTCATACTAAGCAATGACCTTTTGTCGGGAAAGGTATACTTTTAACTTTCCCAGTGCCTTTGATTATACAGTAAAATGCAATAACGTTAATGAAATTAGTTGCATATAAGCAGCTATTTTTAATGACACATTCGATACCTCCGAGGTGCCTGTGGCTGTTCAATAAATGCAGCGATGATAGCGTTAATCACTTTCCGGTCTCCTGGGGCCAATGTGATAGCGATAACTGTGTGGTACTCGTTATGTATTGGCGATAGAATGGAAACCGTGAGTCGTTTGAGGTCATCCAAGTGCAGCTTTATGGGGACCCAAATGAAGCTCCCGACTCCCACGGTCAAGCAGGCAATGAACAGGCGTCATCAGGTCCAATAGAACCGAGTGGGTTTTTTCATCCAACCCAGTGGCCCGTTTTTCCCCAGCTACTCCAGCCCACCGAGCATTGCCCGAGCATTGACGGAATATGTTAAGGGCGCTGGCGCATTTCATAGAATCAGTCACCCACCTCACAGACCATCGAAGTACTGCTGTCACATTTGATGTAACAACTTGTACCTATCATCTTGGCTCAATACTACCAAGATAGCGCAATCAGCGTAATTATGCCATCATGTATAATCATAGGGGTCCTTTTAGTTCCCCAATATTTAACATCTGCTGCATCTCGTATGACTTTGATCGCGTGTCGGGACGTTATTCCACCACGCTGTGTGTGTGTGTGTGTGTGTGTGTGTGTGTGTTTGTGTGTGAGTGAGTGAGACAGAATGTGTGTGTGTGTTTATGGGTAGGCGATTGTGTGCGTGGGAGGGAGGGAGGGAGGGAGGGGATGGATTTATAATTCGAAGCTCCAGGTTTTGAGTAAATATCGGTAATGACAAGTATTATGCTGCCACGCCACCTATCATCTCTCAGTACGACTGTGGATATAGTACATTGTAAACAAATTATGCTTTCATTGGAGAAAAATACTTCTTTCATCGCATTTTCGATTGCACGATAGATTTTCATGATATTTGTCAGGTCTGATTGTACCAATGGGACTATCTGTGTGAAGTTGTGTGCTGATCAAAGGATCCATTTCTCAATAATGTTGTTCTCAGCATCAGTCTCAGTATATATATATATATATATATATATATATATATATATATATATATATATATATATATATATATATAGACATATATGTATATATATATATATATATATATATATATAGATATAGATATAGATAGATATATCTATATTATATATATATATATATATATATATATATATATATATATATATATATATATATATATATATATATATATATATATATATATATATATATATATGTACGAGACTGATGCTGAGAACAACATTATTGAGAAATGGATCCTTTGATCAGCACACAACTATATATATATATATATATATATATATATATATATATATATATATATATATATATATATATATATATATATATATATATATATATATATATATATATATATATATATAGGTGATCGCATCAGTTTCAATTGACAATAATTGCGTCTGGATGTTGCGGTAGATATTGTGCTGCTTCACTATTTAAATTACGTTGTGCTGACGAAACAGGATTCACCGCTAGTTAGGAGGAGGTAAAAAACACTTATTAAGAATTATGATAATCCTCCTAGGCTGATAAATATAAATAAATACATAGTAGAGTAAATCCTACGCCATTCCGGTTATTCTAAATGCATACATAAGCAGCAGGTAAGGAAGCTCGGCGGCAATATCGACACTGATTTGGTTTAAACAGACCGTCAAGAACATAAACTAGCGGTATAACACTGGCGTTCATCCACATGAATGCATATTATTCCTTAACGAAGAGGAATAGCATATGATCACGCGCATAAGGTCACACGCCAAAATGAGAGTATGGAAACATCATGCTGTCACTACGATCATTGCTGTATAAGCACTAATCTGCCAAAGATTGTGATGCCAAGAAAGCTTACATTTTTCGTGGTCTTCTCTCAGCCATATATTCAGCCATAATGCAAGAAGGCAACACTCCTCAAGCACGGTTACATGACAAACATTGGACATGCCCCTAACGCTGAGTGCAAGTATGAGCAGATTTAAACCTCGCTTCACATATAGCACGCAACGAAAATGATTGATGACAAGCCAGTGAATCTGAAGGCAGCAGCATGTTCTTTGTTTGTGGGCACGATTATGGGTGTGAAAAACTGACCAGTTATTGTATTGGACCCGGTGGCTCAGTGACAATGTGTTAGTCTTGTTCCAGGGCTTAGCATTTTGTTCTGGTTTGCACATTGGTGGCCGTGATACTTAAGGGGGTATCCTTGTATCACGTCACGGATGCCGCATCACTTAGTTGTTGAAGTAGACGTAAAACACCAATGGTTCATTTCGTTTGCTGTGAAGTGCCACAACAATGCTCTGATGTTTAACATACTAAAGTTTAATAAGTTGGATAATGAAATAAATATCTCCATCTGTGATACCTGCTTCTATCATCATGTAACACATACACAGAAACATTAATGCTTCTGAGTCACCCAAATAAGCATTATTGGCGCTATGCGCTTGTCGATACCCAAAGTGTCCCGTATCGTTCAAACCTAGCGTATATGCTAATGAGGCAGCCACCTATATATTATACTATTTAACGCTCCAGTCAGCAGGTGGCGTATCAACGGTTTGCTTAAAGCGAGAATATTAAAAGCTAAATTTATACACGGCGGCTTATCCACTAATTAATAAGCAGCAAGAGGTCGGAAAAAATCTACATATTGAATGAAGAAGGCATTAATTACACGTGAGGATGATGGGTTTGCACGATTAAAACATTGATATGGAGAATCGTTAAGGGCAACAACGTATGTGACACTGAACGATTGTAGTCCTCTCACATAACATTTGTGGTGCAAAATGTTTATTTAGGAGCGGTTTACCGATTACCAAATAGCTCCACCGAATTAATAATAAACTAAATAAATTACTGCCATTTGTTGTAGATAGGCAATGTGTGATTGTTAGAGATACCATTCCCGATATTAATTGGCAGGACCTCTCTGCTGGCACCCAAAGCACTGCTTATTTTTTTACGGGCATGTATCTGAACCTACTAGGGGTACGAATACTGGCGATATTATTATTTCGACTAAAGAATGAGTGGTTAGTAATGACAAACATAGAGCACCGTTACGGTCCAGTGACAATGCCAGTCATGAATTTGATATTGTTTCAAACATATCCCGTAAATCATTTAGCGAGCAACTACCGGAATTCCGTAGGGCTAAACACTTTGACAAAACCCGTGACTAGGATCGAATTAAGAGGAAATAGCTTTTCCAATCGCGTCGTGACTTCAGCCAAGATAGTTTTAGCCAGTTCATTGGACTCTTTACAAACTGACTTGATTTCCATTTCAAAGAAAAAGAATTTAGGTAATATTCTAACTCTAACTTATTGGTAATCATTTATTGATGACCACCAGCGGGGCACCTATGGATCTAACGGTCTTTTTATACCCTGGTCATCCATCATCAATAGGTATCACAGTCTATCATTATGTATCATCGTAAAATCCATGTCGGTGTTTGAAATCAACCGTCGGGCGCTTTGACAATATATATTTGACGCAGTTCTCGCTTAATGTGTGATGATAATATTAATGGTGGCATAGCGTATTTTCAAATATGATTGCGCATTTAGTATATGTGGAGAGGGTAGGCATAATACGGCTTTTTGATTATCGAATAGAAGCAATTCTTGCGCTATCGGTGTGATGCTAAAATCGGATCAGTCATAAATATTTGAAGGCAATTTTAACTGATGCAGTTGTCCTTACCAATACGGGACAAGTGCTGAACACTGATCATGCAATTCATCATGTTGTTTGCAGCCCATCGTCCTATCGCTTAAACTTTCGTCGAGCTTTGGGATCAATAACTCGAATGTATTATGGATCAGTGTACGTTATTAAATGAGTTAAGTATTAATTTGGATTATACGTTGTGACGGCAGAGGGTCTAGTGTTGTCTATGTGTTGTCTTTAATCGCGCAACTACCGACTAAACCCCTATTAAACAAATGTGTTGAAGTGAATTGCATAATAGTCCATTAAACGAACCTCGTGGTATATGCAACGTATGTATCAAACTGTTATGAACTTGAAGTTTTGTTGCGCACTATATAACAATTGATGATGGCAATATTTGCGTAGGAATGAGGTTTTCCTCCCTGTCATAATGAGTAAACGGGTACTGATCTTACCGTTGTATCTCCTGCAAGCTGCCAGTTGCTGCAGCAAAGACAGTTACAAATGGTCTGTAATATAAGATTTTGGTGCTGGGCTAGTGAAACATTTTCCGGGCTAGAGTATTTGTAGAAATAGCAGTCTGAATGGTGTTTGGCGGATTTTCTTAGTTTTGAACCCAGTTCATTTATATCCGTTCATATATCCATCTCACGATACGCATTCACATCTTTGCACATATTCGTGTCTGTATTCACACAGCAAGCTCACATATTGTTGATTCACTAAGTACTAGATAATTCAAACCAGGCATATGTCAAGTACCTGCCACATGAAAATCGTAAAGGCCTACTAGTGTGTTTTATGGTGCCCCCTAGGAAACTTATGTACACTCCAGGGTTGGGTAATAACTTGACACATTCGTATTTATAGTATACGGGGATAAGATCCTACCGGCAAATTCGTCGAGGTATTGATTACGCTAGGATATCCCATGGCCAGTCATGCCAGATGTCACTTCTTATTCACACCAATATTCATTTACTGTTACGAGATGAAGTCGATGTTGACTCTAGAACGTCGCTCAGCAGAGAGATTATTAAGGGGGGAATATTCGTATGTCCATTCATGCCATTTCATGAACTTGGGAAATGCCATGTTAACTATCCATAGAATACACGCCATTTTTGCAAAGAAGTGTTTTGACAAATATCGTATGTCCACAATTATAAAATATTTTGCGTGTATTTAGATACGACGGCTGCCACTGACGTTTACTTGAAACTATTCAATACTGCCGTAGAACACTAAGGACATCAAAGACTTATTCATGATAAGCCCAAATGTGTGTAATGTAAGCTGGATGCATGTTTTAATCTCACCTGGTTATACTCAGTGACATAAACTGCCTAAGGGCATTAATATCTCCGAGGCATATTTTGCAGATTGCATGGTTAATTGGACCAAATATGTAGATCTGATTGAATTTATAGTGATGATGATGGTGGTGGTGATAACGATGTAGACGACGACGATGATGATGAGAAGGCTGATCATGATGATAATGATGATGGGTTAGATTGAATGCTTTTAATTTACTCGTCCGGCAATGTTACACATATTGTATATACAAGCCAAAAGCTGTCAGCAGCGGCCTCTTCAATTTTTGGAGAGCTCATCTCGTATGATTCACCATTACTTACGTGACGACACCATACCACAACAAGCTCATTATCGGTTAAGATTGTTGAACACTTTTACAAGCAGCGTCGAGATCCAAGGTAAAAGCCTACCACCTGTGTTTAATTGCGATTATTTCTGGTTAACTGCATGGTTCTATGAGCAATCACAAACGCGCATCAGGTGTATAATGTCTAATTCCCCTTACGTCACATCTGTCATATTGATCCCTTGTTTCACAAAATGATGAAGACGTTTTCTTCGTTTGCTGCCATACTTTCTATCCGATTAGCACGCAAACCATTCTCTCCGCACAAGCAATTCAATGTGTACTATGCCTCTGGAGAATATAAGCGTTAAAATCCTCCTAATGTCATTGCTATTTGTGCAAATTCCGTAAATGCGGTCGTTATTGAACGCGATAAGCAAAATATTTCATAAGCATAAGTCCATAGGATGTCATATATCCGTAGAGCATAGACGTATGTAGAACAGAGCTGAGTCTCTTAGGAGCAATGGTATGGCGATAACGGCGAGTTAAAAGTTGCTGATTGGCGATAAATCGAAGGCCGTTAGACGTGTTGAGTCATTCTGGCGCTGGTTAACGGCTGCTCATTGTAGTCCCTGACGCCTCGGGGTTAAGCAGTAAGTATTCGGAACAGACCTATAATTGGGTCGCATGAACGGGGTGTGTTCTTGTGGTCAGCATTTATTGTGACTCGGTTGTATTTTGACAGGGGAGCTCGCCTAACATTTCTTCCACGCATCTATCACAGTCAATGCCAGTACGGGTTTATCTGAGTGACAATGACGCAGCTTAAGTTTTTTTTAACATAAAACATATTTAACTAACGTCGATAACGTTCGCCTGGCTGTGTGTTTCCCATGCACAGCATATAGCTCCCCTTCGTGACTTTTTCCCCTGGACTAACACATGCATCGTAAAATCCACAATTACCTCCCGTACATTAGTTTATGAAGATTGATGGTGCGTACATGACTTAAAATGGCTTGCAGATTAGTCATATTCTGATTAACTGTCGACATTTAGTATAATGGCCTGACCATATGATTTGATTTACTAAGGGGCTTCGTAGCGCTCATATAGGTGTAGGCATTGCACGTCGTTGCGTCACGCAAAGAATATGTTTATCGGCAAGTTTTAACTGTGCTGTATTGAGGCGTTCAATAAAAAGAGGAAATGAAACGAGCTGAACGTGCGCATTTTGTAAGAGCGGCACTCCATATTTTGGTGAAATCCGACGATCACCTTAATTATAGGTTGTTATAAAATAACGTCGAGGAATCGACAATTTTAATAATCTTATTTAAAATCCATACGATGTTTTCTTGCCAGGCTCTGGAATGTGGTGGTAATAATGTGGATATCCTGGGGGATTATCAATGCACACGAATGAACTAACAATATTTGACCTAAGGCTGTATAATGCGACGATGTTGCAGTTTGGTTATATGTCGATCCACGTGTTCAAACGAGGAACGATCGGTCTCTTTGTTACATTATGCAGCATGCGGTGCAATTGTTATATAATGATGGGAATTCACCATAGAAAGCAACATTTTCTTTGAAAAAGCAGCTCAACACATATCGCCGTTTAATGGACCATAGTACAGTAGCATTTTGTCAGCTCTTGTTTGGGCGTTGTAACTGAGAAACAGTGAATGTTGTAATTGCGCATGAATTGTTCATCATATGCAGTTAAATATTTCAATGCTGTCATGTTATGGTTAAATAACTGCTTGCTATGAATATCGATTTGTAAGATGAAGATGTGTTTGCTTATATCATTCCGTAGCAGTGACCCCGAGAGAGGGTATTTCCATGCATATATGATGCCATTCATATATCGAAGAATTGTGAAAAGGTTAAGTAAATTAATCATTTATTCATTATGCTTTCAATGATTATTGTTCCAGGACAAATTTGTAATTGATCAGCCTTGAACAATCATACAATCCAACACAATTCATTACAGCGCGACGCCGTTATGGCCGAGGTGTTCGCTCGTCATCTAACTAGTGATCATCACCATACACCATGCACCATACAAAGGCGGTATATCATCATGCGATGCTGAGCCATGGGTTGCTGGCATAGTTTTGTCTGTATATACGTATAGTCGTTTTAGACGCGGTTATAGGTACATACATGCTTGGTGTATGGCTGGAAAATAAGCACGGTCCACAGATGGTCATAACGCAAAGTAAACACAATAGCATAAATCTTCGCTCTCTATCATAACCACGATTCGCGTAATGATTCCCAAACAGCACAGATACTAATACGAAGAGATTAATCGCCGGAGATGGGAAACGTAAAACTTAGTTGCCTTAGTTTGTCTCGTACAGGAAATGTTCAAATACGACGGATAACTGCAAAGATGTCCTTGTACACAGCTGCTGAATGCTTAACTATGTGCTAAGCGCCTTGTATAGATGGTGGCTTTGTGAGTCCGTACTGACCCGACGGTTTGTGTATTTACCACAACAAACCAACAGCGGATAAACGACAATAAAAATGCCATCAAAATATATTCAATGAATCATGTGGCCTAACAATGATTAAATACGCGTCATTAGTGCTACAATATATGCAGGAATCACTATTTAAACAAAATTGCATCGGACATAGATTCCTGATAAATAAGTCGGCTTCCAGATATTGACCTTGCATCATATTTTCTGACGCTTGCATAATAATCGGTTCATACACAGACCACAGCTGTATTTGTAAACAACACTATATTGGATATTTGCTAGGTGGATGTCTTTTGTTAAGTCATACACGCTCATTGTCTAAATGTTACCATTAGCATTGCACATTGCAGATCAGATCGCCCATTTGATAAATGGAAATCCGGTCATGTAGAAATATGGTGAGATTAATCCAGCATACTTAACTTGTATATACCTTTTCACAAGAAATAATGGCGGTCAATAAAATACCAAAGAGTCTAAGTAGAATATTATCCTAGTCTTCAGCCTGACATCACCTGCCCCGCCTTCAACTGTAACCATGCATGCTATTTCTGCCGACTGCTATGTGATTGGACCTCGTTTACGGGGTTTTTGTAAAGTCTAGAAGGTCTCATTCTGGTTTTGCTCAGTGTCACTTTCTATACAGTGTACTTGTGAGGTTTCCGTTTTCTTAATATTATTTCTTGCCGCCTTCATAAATATTGCCAGCATAACAAAGACGCCAGAAGCACTAAAATAGATCTTCCTGTGCCTTGACAGGCGATCCTGAAACACTTTTGTCTGGTGGAAGGTCTGGAGCGTCTCTGTACAGGTCGGAGGTAGATAGCAGAGGACGGATAAATCTTATAATCCGTTTACTTCTTGGGTGAGTTATTTGTTGATGGAGCGGAGATAGGCAGTCACCTAGGCCATATCATTTTAAAACATGATGACTCGTTGTTAGTTCATAGTTTGGCTGCGAATCATTTCACCTGATAGTTCCGATTTAGGATTGATTGCCGTGAAGCAGTGTCATCATTCAGCAATAAATTAAGGCTGTTCATATATAAGTACCGACATTGTCGGTTCAGCTACATAAGCTCTTGCTTTAGTATGATATGCAAGTAAATTTAGCCCTAATAATGAGCAAATGTGAAATTATTGCAACAGAATTTGTTTTCACCATGCATTTGACTAATGTCCCGAGTTGAGCATACTTAAAGTCTACTATGAATATCAGATGAAGACAATACTTGCTTAATATATATATATATATATATATATATATATATATATATATATATATATAGATATATATATATATATATATATATATATATATATATATATATAGATATATATATATATATATATATATATATATATATATATATATATATATATATATATATATATATATATATATATATGTGTGTGTGTTTATATAAATATGTATGTATCTATATCAGCCACCTATTTCACAGGGTCTCATTTATGTGAATTTTTGGCTGCTTATTTACCTATAAGTAATTACAAGCTTGATTATATCATAGGAACTTCTCTTCTCTTGCAACAACAAACAAGGCTCCGTCCGTTGACACCCAGTACTATCTGTATAATCCAATTATACATATCAACTATTAAAGTTACCTTCAATGACAGCAAGGAGTATATTTTTTCGATGAATTGAGACGGCAGATTAGTTGGTGAATAACAGATGAGCAGTGTTGTGTTGCGAAGTTTTTATGCTTGCTGGCTTACCACCGACGAAGGCAACAAAAGCCCTATTCGATTAATTATTCAACTTAAGGAGCTGCTAGTATGTGTTAATATCAAAGCTGCTTCACATTCAGCTCGTAGGAATATTTAGGAACCTAAACTCCGCAGGCCACAGTATGCAAAATCCTTACAATGTGAGTCTTATTTGTCGGGAATTAGTTGCATAGAACTAGCCGATTACTTCGCATTCATGTTTACACAATAACGCCGCCGATAAAACAACAAATATCAGATATGGCCGCCTACAGGAGCAGTAAAGTGGCGGTTATTGGAATTTATCTTACGACTGCTTTAAGGCACAATGGCAACCCACAAGTATCTACACAGTGTCCGCCTGTCCAAAAATAATGTCAAAGGGCTTTACAAGTCTTTCTGAGCTTCAACAGTTGCTTTTAACGATTGCAACTATGGTGAAATCCAGTGCACGACGGTTGTATATATATGAATTGAAGTATATATATATATATATATATATATATATATATATATATATATATATATATATATATATATATATATATATATATATATATATATATATATTATATATATATATATATATATATATATATATATATATATATATATATATATATATATATATATATATATATATATATATATATATATATATATATATATATATATATATATAACATATATTTGCATGTATCATATTATGTGTAGCTTTAAGAATAGCATGGGGAACGCATGGTCATTGACATCTGCATCAACATGGGACATGTTATAGCTTGTTTTGAACCAAGGATGCACAAATGCGTTCAAGCGTATATCATTCAGGCAAAACCGAAATCCTCCTAATACCGATAACACTCGGCTCGCCATCTGTGTTTTCTGCTTCAGTGTAATGTAGAAACGATTACGGGAAGTCAAGAAGAGCATCAAACGATAACAATAAGATTTTGAATCCAGGCATTGTACATTTTGCAGATACTGAGTCAGTATCGACACTCTATCTACAGCAGATCCATGATATCAATCAAATCGCGAAAGACAGATGATAACAGAATGAACTAAAAACCTCAGGCGAGACATGTAACATTTTCTGTTAAGCAGTTTAATCAGCACTTTATCTTGATTGCTGGTAGCTGTCGATAGAGGAACGTATCATACCACTACATGCTGTCGGTGCCAAGCGACTTCAATCGCAGTTATCACGACTGAATCGTTAATGTTGCAATAGCCGCAGGAGTGTTAACCGTTCAATGCTAAACTCTGCATGATCAGCAACCCTACAGAAGTCCAGAGGCAAGATTTCATCGTAATGACACTTTGATATAAGAACGAATTATATAGTGTTATCATCGTTCATTATGTCCAGCTAATCTGGTAATATCAAGATTACTAATGGCCGATGCAAGTATGCAAAAGTGATGAGTAGTTGATTAAAATAACCAGAAACGTTGGTGAATCACCACTTCACACTTCATGTTTAATGGCGACTCGATAGAGGTGTGTGGCATGCGATAATGTAATGAGGTTCGAGACAAATGGGTATAACCAACAACTGGCTCGCTGATCTAGCCGGATAAAGCGCGTCTGGACGATAAAAACTTGATGGAGCCAATTGCGCATGACGAGTTTGTTCATATTGATGCCCAGATATAACGCGATGGTAATTGTGCCAGTCTTGTACCGACGTCATATTTTGGACAGCCAACTTCCTCGATATGGCTTCCATGTGTGCAATAAGACAATGAAGTCAGCGCCAATATTTATAACATATGACCAGTACTTTGTACAACAATGCTAGCCTCTTGAAATTATAGTTCTGAGCGACTACTGTGGCCTTGGCAAACAGTAGGCTAGCTAGTAAGATAAATGTGAAGTTCATACATTTTTAAAGAGTAACGGTGGATACAAATCAGCGTGGAATGCCGAGTAGCATAACGGTGGTGTTCAGTGGTGGAATGCCGAGGCTGTAGCATAAGGTGCTGGCTGGTGTTCAGTGGTGGAATGCCGATGCTGTAGCATAAGGTGCTGGCTGGTGTTCGATTATATCTGCATTTGCTGATAATGGTAGGTTAATACAATGGTGTCGTTTCGTACTCTTTAGACTCCGTAATCGAATTGCACGGGTGAGTATAATCAGTGAGGAATTGATTTCAGTGTGGCTCTGAGTTGAAAATGATAAATGATACCATCAGGGACAAATGCTATTACATCTGTAATTTGTATGGTAGCATGGTCAATTACACATGGTAATACTTCATGTTTTAAAGCATGGCACATGGCATAGATTACTACTCTAACAGACATGCTGCTTCTTTGCATCTCGTGTATCTATGCTGGCGGATCGCCACTACGGCATGCAAGCGAGTGACTACTTATTCAGATGCATCAAGTGCTTCCGCACCAACTGCAATCCATAAATAACGCCACAAAGCCAATGGCAGAATAACTTTTGTCCTAGTCTTCCGGTAAGAAATTTCGATTCATAGTTATTGTATTATTTGAGCCAGTACTTTAATAAATATGACTAATAAGCAGCTTATCAGATTTTGACCAATGCGCATTATTCTAAAACATTGGGTATTCGTACCCCATTATAGTCAGCCCTAGCAGTAGATACCATATCTACGTCAGCGGTTGCAAAAGTAATAGTGTTATGAACGGATAATTTATATTTGTAACATTCACTTCATCAAGTTTATTAGCTTTTTGAAGTTAGCTAATGAAAAACCAATTATACGGCTGCACAATTTATATGATAGACTTTGCACCACATGCGTTGCAAACGTCGTCACATGTTTTTCAGGGTACGGCCCCTGCTGACGTAAAGATTATTCACTAATGATTGCAGCGTCTTGAATTTTCTGATGTGTAAAACTCTCCAAATACATCTGATGCACTTGAAAAATCTGTTGTCGCTAATGCCGGTATTCTATACCTAATGAAATGATGATCAATCTACCAGCATTACCTTTTATTGAGAAAAAGTCAGGGGACCTGGTAGGGATGTGGCAAACATTTGTGTTGGCTTTGACTCCTGCTGCTGTTGGTTGCTTAGCAGTCGTCTTGGAGAGTAAGATGAGCAGGATCCCAAATTCATGACTTATGTCCCCAGGAGGTTCTGAACCCCAACGGTACGTAATTGTTCCACCACAGATATCCGTAAGCTTGCCTACCCCTTCAGCCCAACCTAATAATCCATCTTTCCCAAGAGTTGCGTAATTGTAGTTAACAGCTGGTTATTATTTAGGTTGCCCAATCGTATTGGCATAGAGTATGGGCGATGGCTCATGGCCTCCTCTATGTACAGGCTTTTAATAGCATTAAGCTAATATATTTGTTAACACTCTACTACCTTTTCTGTCATAGCCATTGCTGCGTCTCGGCCTAGTCAGATATGTTTGGGAAATCGATGTATCAATGTATATTCATTTAATAATTGCGGTCATATGATTCTGCGAAGTGCGTACATATTCCAAAAATGAAAAATTAACCCATACCTTTGGCTAATGAGAACACTAAAACACGTACTGTCTGTGGGCGCAACATTTTTACCATTTCTGAAGCATCATGATGAGATCAGGCAGTGATTGATTACGCGCCTGCCATTTGTTGGTTCATTTCATCCCCATGAAAACCAATGGAGGCCTGTATTGTATTTACTGCGGTTTAACCTAACATAACGCCGCGTTTATAACAGAAGAACGTACATTTGGGGAATTATGCAACGCATCAAACATAGGCTTTCAAGAGGTAAGTATAGCGCTGCGACGGCAGGCGACGAGCAATTAGTTTGGTAGAGATATCTATCGACATTCTACACACATAGGAGACCAGGAGAGATAATTACCTGGAAGATATGATAACGCAGATAGAGATGAACAACGAGTAAAACAAGAAATGTATCACAGAGGAACAGGCTCACATACACACACAAATACAAGGAAAGACATATGTACACTAATGAGATATATATATATATTATATATATATATATATATATATATATATATATATATATATATATATATATATATATATATTCATATATATGTATATATATATATATATATATATATATATATATATATATATATATATATATATATATATATATATATATATATATATGTATATATATTTATATATATATATATATATCGATCAACATATAATATGTATATGATTATATATGTATGTATGTATATATAAGATATATATATATATATGAATTTAATTTTATGTATATATAGATATATAGTCTATATTTAAATATATATATATATATATATATATATATATTCATAGGCTAGATGTATCTCTATATATATATATATATATATCTTTCTCTATATATGAACTTATATATACTTCTCTGTACATATACCCTATATATATCTTTGAATATATATATACCTGCTCCCTATCTATCTCTCTCTAATCATATAGGAGATCTCTCCCTCTCTCTATCATCTTTCTCTCTCTATCCCTCTCTCTCTAGATCTCTTGTCTGTCTCTCTTTCTCTCTCTCTCTCTCTCTCCCTATTGTCTCTCTCTCTCTATCTGGATCTCTCTAGATATAATCTCTCTCTCTCTCTCTCTATCTCTCTCTCTCTCTCTCTCTCTCTCTCTATCTCTCTCTCTCTCTCTATATCTCTATCTACTATATCTCTCTATATATGAATGACCATGCTTTTTATGATTGACCGATCCACGAAGATATTATCAATATCAATGGTCAGAAGCCCGTCTCAACTCTCAGTTATTTCATAGGCTAGAAGTTCCAAGGTACATACGGACCTTTTTATTTAATCTTGCTGCCTATATGATAGTCGTAAGACCTGCTTTAGTCAGAGCAATCATATTCAATCATTGTTGTTTTGCTTTGCTTATTTGTTATTGGATAGAGATACAATAGGTCGAGACCCCAGCAGCTGCGCACTGTTCATTGGCTTCATGTTGCCCCTCTTGCTCATCAGTTTTAGCAAGCCACATACCTGCCATACGCACATGGTTCCCATGAAGGAAATCATGCAAGTTGAATACCCAGGCTGACGATCGCAGTCTGCTATATCTGCCTAAATTGCAATGCACAAGATTTATAATGATAATGAATCCTTATTAAAAGCTGGTCAAAAGAATACATAGACGTCAACACCATATCACCAGCTTTATATTGATCTGTTAATCAATGATAATGCCTGATAGGGAGGCAGATGTTGTTGCCTAGATCAACACGGGGTTGATCTATGCGGTAATGACCGGTACATTGAAGTATTTGATGAATCTTAACAATAGTTCTTAACTGCGTTATTTGATATCAAAATAGGTTATCAGCAAACCTTCAAGTTGGACACTAAGCAAATAAGCCTCCTAGGCCTCCGTATCGGCAGCATATTATGACGACGTTCGGCAGGACGATGATGCCTAGAATGTTCTACTTCTATTAGGACACTTCGATAGATTAATGAGCTACAGCTAGTATTGATGTGTTCGCCAACCGTAGAGCCATTCTCATGATAGTGCACACTCATGAAAATCTAGTCGATATAAATATTTTATCGTCCAATAAAATGATTACTTCGAAAATGACGGAGTAGACCAGCTAAGGCGGTTTGTGTTATTTTATGCCTGTCGAGTTTGTCGCTTGGTTTTTGTGTCTCTTCATTATGTACGAAATTAAAATCTATGAACATTCGACTATAACAGAAGATGAATATTAATATTGACATAACTCATCTGCGTAATCTTTGTCAACTATTTAATTCTGCATTTAAATCCCAAAGCACAGACTGCTGATTACTAGCATTAATGGTGCTAGCACATTATTGGCACGCAATATATGTGGCTTTTGGACATTGTCCGTGCAACGGTTATATACTATAATGAAATGGTTGTTTGATGTATTGTTGATATCCTGTGCTGTACCGAGGGTCTGTAATATCTCTAAGGCAAGCATTTCACAATCTTGTTACCGCGGTTATGAGCCGGAGCATTTATCTATGACGTTAAGGTATGATACCTGCTCAGTATAGCAAACATACCGTTTCATACGCAACGGAGAGTCTGTGTATCAAAATGATGTGATGACGTGGGCAGCTAATATATAAACATCCAGCATTAAAGGAAAACTCATTATCACTCTGTCGAGCACATCAATAGGAATATGGGCAAGTCACTAGTATTCTGTGGCATGCATGGCGCCTTAAGCATTTTAGTTACTCAGGTTTGTTCTGGAATTAGCACGAAACACATTTGCTTTTGAAAACTGAGCCACAGCGATAAGGTAAACAAGGTCCATTTGAATGAACTCAAGCAGTCTTATCGCCATTATTCAGTACCACTATCCAGCACTACAAAATCACGTTATTCGCATTTATTAAAAAACCCGAGTTAGCATAGGCTTTCGCCATGTAACTATTCGAGCGAGGCCTAAGTTTATGACATAAAATGTCTATATCATGCGTTTGCGTTGGCCGAATCATCACGTAATGTACTCGCACAATCTGTACTTAATATTCTACCAACTTTTACCGCTAGTTCACGCAAGTATGATATCTAGAACTATATCTCTTTACATGCGTCATTTAACTCTTCTATCAGATATTGAAGTAAGTGGAGGCTAGTAGAGAGGAAGTACTGCATCAGATATCTTTGTTCAGAATATCTTGTCTTATAAAGATTGATTCAGCATCCGTGTAGGTCGTGCCGTTCTATTGGCTGTGCTACTCGGTAACTGTGATAGCCAACCAGTGCATAAAGTATTGCCAATGTCAATCATGACCACCAGATGAATCCGTTCATGCACATCAATGCATTACCGTACAATTGAACAATACCCAGGGTAATGTTACTTTAATTCATGAAAGCAGATTGTCCTAGGCAATCATATTAGCAGTGCTGAGTTACCAACTTACATGCAGACTAGCTCACCGCCGACTGAGGCCTCAAAAGTCTCTCACAATAAACCATTCATCAAAATAGCAACTCAGTTCGCACCAATTATTTCCCAGGGAGCTTCCACTAAAAGTCATTCCTAAGCCCCCATCCCAGACATGCTGTTTGGTGCGCTGAATCAGTAATCCAGAGCAAAATAAGGCTTAACTTCACTGCACAAAACTCTTGTTCTGGTTATTCGTTTGCAGCCAAATGCTTTCCTAAACTTTTTGGAAATTTTTCCGTCTTACATGCAAAGTAATAAACACCATGCCCAGAGGACGTATGATCTAGTATACTGCTTAATAAGGAGATACTCTTGTGGTCGATTGCGTTGGTTCATATTGTGGTATTGTGTGTACAGTAAGCATGATATTGGCATTCAAGGGAATAAAGTTACTATTTGTTTCACAATATGCATCATTCGTATTTTTGGTAAACACAGGAATATCTTTCAGACGCCAATGTCGGTCCATATTGTGGTTGTAATAAGTAATAGTACATCATGTCAACGAGCGTCAGTGCACGGTTCATCTGTACAGATGTTTGAATGCGTTATTCTATTGATTGCATAGCTAATGGATACGACCAAAGAAGTCAAATTAAATTACAAGCATTTTCGTGATCCGACGGCATGCATTTTGTGAATGGGTTTTATTAAGTGACAGATTAATTGGCAAGCGGTTACAGCTTTGACAGGTCGACTTGTGGTTTGGCGTTTTTTAAATTGTCTAAATTAAAGATTCTACAGCAACAGGCTGCTACCTTATACTGATAATATAAATTTTTATACTGGACTGCCGAGATAAGCGGAATTTGTTTGTTGTAGCTCACTGGACTGAGTCGCAATTCTCTAAATGCCTGACACATGGCCAGATTGCCTAAACTATCAGTATATAAGACACCTATTTGGTCCCGTGTAGAATATGGCATGAACGCCGTCACTTGAACGTCACGTAAGCCTATTGAAAATGACCCAAAAGTGAGCTACAAAGCTCGTGAAAAGGTATGTCTGCGAACATAGATTGCTAGTTATGGCGTTTAGATGAGATTTCCTTTCAGTGGTATCACAAAGATGTGATAACGGGTTGGCCATCTTATGACGAATAAATTTCTCATAAAGATCGCATTTTCTATTATAATGTACCTTTTCAAAACCCAGTTGGTCTCGAAAATTTATTAAGATATTTGTAAATCTAACAATGCTTCCGAACAATGCGGACATACTAATTGTGAGGAGTGAGAATGATTGTGACGCTTGATTAGCGTCTCTTAAGTACCGTTTCGTTGAGATGAGATTTCCCTTCGATGGATTCACAAAGATATGCAAACTTCTATGCCAACTTTATTGAGTGGTCCAATAGAACAGAATACAAGCCAAAATTTGCTTTCCATTTCACTGAACTTTTTCAAGACCCAGTAGGTCTCGAAAATTTATTTGATATTTGTAAATCTAACATTGCTTCTGAACAAAGCCGACATCGTTGTCCTGTTCTGTATAGATCTGCATCAAACGGTTGGGGGCTGACACACGAGTAAAGATCGGACACGTTTTGATCTCATTTGCAAACAAGTATCAAATATTCACAAATATGTCGTCGGGAAACAAATGTCAAACACCATAAGCACTGCACAGACATGCCGCTTTACAAACGTGGATACGCTGTGAGGTCAACCCCATTAACATTCGGCGTGACCCCTAGTGGTTAGATTATGATTGTATTGTGCTTAAATTATAGAACATGGACGTTTTAAAATGGGTATCATAAAGCAAGCATTTATGCAGACTTATCTTGATAAGGTGCTCATAAAACTTTTTAAAAATTTGCTATGTACGGACTTAAGTCGTTATTACCAATGCATTATGCTGCAAACTCACCTACGTTACATAATTCTCAGACTTACGATTTCGGGACAAATATCTAATTGGACATGTTGTGGCTCGTTTGTGAATAACCAGTGATAAGCAAATGTCGGAACTTAGCAGCTGATGATCAATTTTGTCAATTTGTATTTTATACGCCAATTCTAAATCCGTTTCGAATTATATCTTCCTGCACAGTTCCTGTCAGCCTTTGCCATGCATATTAATCCGTAATATAACGTCCTTAGACTGTCCATTAGTAGGCATAGCAGTATACTGTTATGTGTCCTGCGGGCGGTTCACTAAAGACATGGTCAAAGCCTGGCATATTTTGAACTGCATTCAGTAAAACAATTATGAAGGCAGACTTCACTTTTGGAAAATAAAATGATATATGCGAAGTACTAACCACAAATAGCAGTATTATCACATGGATCATAGTGCATTGCCACAATAGAAAATAGATCATTTGTTGTAATTAAGACCAAACATATGGATGTTTTCATCAAGCAACTACTTTCTTCGTCCGTTTATATAACTAGCATTACATAACGTTGCGTTGGAAACCACTTGAAGGGACATTTTTCATAGCACGACAGCTAAACACGCTCAATATATCGAATTCAAGTAAGGTGGGCAGCATCCTAAGTTCGCATTTTAAGATTGGGTGAAAATTCAAAGGTTAGACCAAAGTTCGTGCTTCGTGCCTAACTGGGCTCAGACCCTTTTGTTTAAACATAAGTTTCATTGTAAATATTCCCCGAGCTGCATAATTTAACTTCAGGATACGTTTTGCTAACCAGCAGATAATGGCAACACATCCGCTGCATAGCACCACTAGATGCTTACGGCGCCAAACCACTTCATTTCGAGGAATATATATATATATATATCTATACTATAATATATGTGTATTTATATTTGTCCGCTAAGAAGTATACATATATATAAACATATATATATATATATATATATATATATATATATATATATATATATATATATATATATATATATATATATATATATATATATATATATATATATATATATATATATATATATATATGTATATATAATATATATATATATATATACATATATATATATATATAGATATATCTATATATATATATATATATATATATATATATATCTATATATATTATATGTATATATATATATATATATAATTTTATATATTTATATATATTACTATATGTTTATATATATATATATATAATATATATAATATAATTTTTTTTTTATATATATATGTGCACATTTATATATATACATATATATGTGTATGTTTATATATATGTATGTAAATATATATATATATTATTTTTTGTTTTATATATATGCACATTTATATATATACATATATCTGTGTATACATATATATATATATATATAAATATATATATATATATATATATATATATATACATATATATATATGTGTGTGTGTGTGTGTATGTGTGTGTATGTGTGTGAGTGAGTGTGTGAGAGTGCATGTGTATTTGTGTGTTCGTGTGTTTTGTTGTCAGTATGAAGGTCCTTGTGGTGCATACCCGGTTTCAAATGGGAATGTGCGTTATTCCTGGCCAAGCCGGCAAGTCATGGGCTGTCACGAGTTTGCGCTTCGTTGGCGTTCCGGGTCGACTTTTTTAACTTCATTGTATTAAAACACGAAACACGACGTCATCGACAAACGCTGATTAATATAGTTTTTCTTAGGCATTTTATTCCAACATTCTCACAAAACATTGTCTGATAGAGCTTCCATTCATTCGAATTCCATAACCGACGAATGAGATCATTGCCATGAAATGCTTTGCTGTATCATTCAAGTCAACTTATGATGACCTGTTCTACCTTCATACAATAAACAACAATATTTCATCATAATTGTCCATCTTCATCTTATAGAAACAAATACGGAGAACATAACACCTGAGCATGGTCAAACAGTTAAAGCACATGTCAAGAGACCGTTTGCCTCACATGCCGGACCTCCTCGCCGGAATGCATTGCAAAAGGTGACATGATGCGTTAACAAACATAGCATAACATAAGCTACCCATAGAAACGCATACAGGGACAAAAATAATGGATAGGCAATTAATTTTTAGTATCCATGGGTCTTATTTGTGCGCCGAGAGAATGCATCCAAATGGTGCAACATATCGTATTTCATTCCTATTGACGTGACAAACTAAAATCTGCGATAAGGCAATCCGAGCATGTATTTGCTCGCCCATTTGATTTTGCTTTCTGGAAGGTAATGGTTTTCTAAAGCAACTTGAAGTGCTCCAGTGCCTCATCCTACAGATTACTACCCTGACGCTACTTGGCAAAAGATAACTTTTATGTTTAAAAGAAGGTGCTATATGGCATCGTTAAGGCGTTGCTGTCCCTGTACATCGCGGATGTTATATTGGATGACATTTAGGTTGTTTTTTTTTGTTTTATTAGTTATAATTGTAGCACTATTGTGTAACCATGCCTTGAAACGTTGGAATTGGAACGTCCAGTGCTACTGCTTTGCTTTAAGATTAAGTACCCTATCAAATGCAACATCATTTATTATGCATTAATGTACGCAGAATGGATATGTGTCAGAGTGAACGTTTTACCAACGGCTATGACGTAGAACAACCTGCTAGGATGCTGTTTGTAATGAATGCTCATTAATCTAATGAGGCGCGTCATTCCCTTTTTCCTATATCAGGCTTATTCATGACAGGAGTACCAAAAACATTCATGCCTTTGATCCCCTCTGTCTGTGTGTAATAGAATCACTTCATGTTTTCATGATCATTTCTCTATTTCTGCATATATACGTTGCTGCATGTGATGTGGCTGATATAAAGTGTACGATACCGCATGCTGTTTGTAACTATTAGAAGGCTTCACCAAACCAGCTGTGGTATGGAAAGGCTGCAAAATCTCATTCATGTTGCAAGAATGTTAATATTCAACACAACATGATATGCATGTTATTTATATTGGCCATATTATAAACCATGTGTATTCACACATAAGGGAAAGAGAAAGTGGTAATTTATAAACATGTAGATCCAGTGATCGACCGCTGATTCGATGTGGTTTGTATAAGTCCGATGTCTGTAATGAAGAAAATTTCGTACATACATTCGTACGATTAATCGCTTCAAAATTGCTTTTTCGTCGAACACGTACGAAACGTATTAAGAGTTAGCAATCGAGCAAAGTTCAATTATGTTGGCATAGAGTTCTGATCTATGATACATTGTCAGGAGTTTTATATGTGGATATGTTGAATGCGTTCATGTTCCTACGCGTATGTATTGGTACATGCAACCCAAAATCTCACTCCGATTGCAATAGCATGTTTGGGAATATCATGGTATTATTGATTCACAACCCATGTAAATAGACGTATCTAAGCATTGACAGTCTTTGTACTGCTGGGAATGTCACGTCTGATATCCATGCAAGCAAATTAGTGATTTTAAAAAAACCCACATACTCGCGCGTATGTCTCTAAGACAGTGGTGTGTTAATGTAAGCATGCTCGAATTTGTGTGTGTTGCTGTGCATGCTTGCATTTGTTGTAAAACGTCATATCCGATTAAAATCATGGTCTCTGATAGACGTGTGTGGTCATGCAAGTCGCAGGAGTGGACAACTGCACCCTGGGCTTATTTCAACCAGTTCCATACCTGGCCAACGATTACAAACCAAGAGGAAGACGTGTTCATTTGATAAGCACTAGCTACAAGCATGATGAATGACACAGCATGCATCCATCAACTGACCTTGTAGTGGTATTATGTGGAGTATGTCTTAATTGATTGCCGTATGGTCGCTTTCAAAACACAATACATGGCACACACTGTCCACACGACAGCAGCAGCCCACGAGAAAAACCAGAGCCAGCACAACTACTCATGTTGGTTATATTACACTATATACACTATATACATCGTGGCGGCAGAGCGTTATAGCAAGAATATTTGAAAAGTCAGGTGGTTTACAGGTCCCTGCAAAACATATATGCACTCTCATATTCTGTACATTGGCGTTCGCGTATACGTTGAAATAGTGTATACAAACGTTAACAGGTCTTAATCTTACTTACCCCGCGAGATGCATTGCTTGTTCATCAATGCCGTCCAAATCCATCAAACCGTGCACGATATAAATCGCCATATGAATTCGTTTGCGCACGCTATCCGAAGTCTGGTTCATGCACTGCAATCATGTTATCCTGCAATAGTGGCCGAATATTCTATGTGACATTCCATCGCACGATCCAATGCCACTATCGCAAAACAAAGTCAAATTGTATGAAAAATGTCGATTTGAGAATCTGTTGATGCGTTATAACACACAAGAATGATCCTCGATACCCAGTTACATTGTACAGGGAGGAAATCAGCGGAAACATCAGTCATACATTACCTCTCGGTCTGCTCCATCTTCGTGCTCTCCACAGCCCTGTCTGCGTATCACTCCATGCACTCATCTTAACCCTTCCGCAGATTAGGGCTTGCTAACACAAGCCATCGTCCAGTTGCCTTCCCAGATATCCTCTATATTTAACCCATTACTTAAAATTTCTTATCGTATCCAATTAAGGAGATGCTTGTCTAAGTTAGCTATTTTGATACATCTTGTTAAATATCCTTATCGATTTGGTGGAAGTGGAATCTTTCCTATGGAGTCATCTTGCACTTAATAACACTAGCTTGCTTGTGATTAACAATGATCATTAACAATGATCATGACATGTCGAAGACAGAAGATCTACAACTTGAGGACAATATATTGCTTCGGAATGCAAAGCGTTGCCTCAAAGAGCACAGTCTTCTAAATTCCGTGCCAGTGTTACTCAGCCGTAGGGAAACGAAAATCTCTTGTCAGTGAACAAATCTCACATTTCGCGCAAAAAGCGTACGTACTGCTAATATGCCTCGTTAATTGTAGCCAATTGAACATCGATTATGTGATAAAAACAATCAGTCACGTGAGAATGAACACAGGATAAACAGGTGCCACCCCCAACAACGTCATTCCCTAATCCATTTACATATATTTGTCAACGACATACAAATTGTTCTTTAACACCTGGAATAATTCAATACTATACCACCACGTTTAACATCGGGTTTTTTTTGGCATTACGTCAGATTCAGTCACCGCATGACGACAGTAGACTTCCTGCTGACCTATTCCGTCTGCCTAAGTAGATTCATATGGCGACACAATCAACTTCAGTCGTCAGTATATTTATCACCGGGCAGCCCGAGGGGGGTTGGTCATCTATCAATACAAACGCCGTATCCCCATTCCTCATTCGATATTGAATATTGAACGTTCTTTTTTATGTTGTTTCATGCAAATGCAGGCTTTCTTTTATTCCACAGAAAACGACACGAGGGAAATAAATCAATGTTAATATACATTTGAATGCAGTTTGGCTACTATGCTTGATATAACAGTACTCATAAATGTCTTTGATTGAGTCAATGGCGAGAAATATGCCTCACATAACCCAGATGGCAAGCAAATAAAAGGCTGGGTCGTGCTTAAGATGCAAAACTTGTCATGTCAGTAGTGCAAAATGCAAACGATTCTGGCAATTCCCTTTACAATGAATACCGATTGATTTCATGCTTTGTCTATCTTTCCCATTGTGTGCTTGGATATGTATCATAATCGATATCCCATTTCTCCAAGTGCAACTATACGGTGCGGATATAGATATGAGTGTTCACTGTTCCATAAATGTTCATGTGAATCGAATTTTACATCATAGATTCGTTGGGCCTTATCAAATTGAGTAATAAATTAATCCCAGGTAGAATTGCCTCTGCTGCATCCGTCGGACATTGGCGAGTGCTGTCCATGTGCTAATTCGTGATGAAACGTACAGCGATAAACCGCGCGGAACGTAGTAACGCAGCATTGCTTTGATCCCTTCAAAGTCCTATGTTGTTACATCATCGATGCAACAACCATTAAAATATCAAGATGTTCAGTATGGTTTAATTTTTCTAAAATTCTGTAGGTCGTCTGATTATCTGATATATGTTGACACTTAAAGTCTCGTTAACTGCGCTTACCTAGGAAAAAAACATAAAGCTCGTCCCAAGCCACATATTGCCACCTGATGAATCCATTCACACACATCAACGAATTACGTTCACATTCGATAACAAGGTATGTGTTTCAATGCATGGGGAAGATTGGTCTTTGAATAAATGATGAAGTTTCCCAGTGGCTTGAATACCACCCACAGAAGCAACAAAAGCCCAATACAATTAATTATTTAACGTAGCTACGAAGCACCTCACGCAATATATTCGCAAAGAGATGCTACCTTGCATAAGTAGCAAAACTGCTACCCATCCCTATCGTCCGTTGTGTTAGATATACCGCATCCGCAGTCCACCGGTAACAAAGTATTGTAACCTCTATATATATAAATATATATATATATGTATATATATATATATATATATATATATATATATATATATATATATATATATATATATATATATATATATATATATATATATATATATCTGTGTACTCGTTGCAGTATATCGATTCTCTTCTTGTTTGCCGACGATTATCATCGCTGAATCAATCACGCGTTTGATTTGTGCCACTGAGGAGATTGCTAATTCATAAACCACGCCCACATTGATTGATCGATATAGGAAGAGATTATCAAGAACAATAGCCCGTCACAACTCTCAGCTATTTCATATCTGCACTGTCTAGTAAATCACTGATGCACCCGGCACCTTCTAAGCAGCATGAGATGCCCCAGATAACCGCCAATATTTTAAAAGCAAATGGTACACAATGACATTGTGGTTTGCTTTATGTATATCCTAGTATACATATATATATATATAGCATGGCTTGACCCCATCTGCTCCGCGCTGTGTATTGCCAGAATGTCTTTATCACATAGCCTACTTGATATTAAAAATTGAATCAATGATTATGTCTGTATGCTTACGTCGATGTCTGGATCCATACCGATGGCATTATGCTGTAATGAACCGTATATTCGATGATTTGATGAGATTATGAACGATCCGTTGAGATGAATGCTCAGCAAATGAGCACCCTCACCGCATGCACAGCTAATATGACGAAGTTTGCCCCGCAGGCGATGCCTAGATTCATCAGTTCGCTGCGTTTGCCAGCCATAATGCCATGCTCATT
Source organism: Urechis unicinctus (assembly GCA_034190875.2). Lineage (NCBI taxonomy): Eukaryota > Metazoa > Annelida > Polychaeta > Xenopneusta > Urechidae > Urechis > Urechis unicinctus. Next base: position 77,579,442 of record CM067350.1, on the reverse strand, counting down.
ATGGTACATACTCATGGAAGCAGTTGTCTGAAGACATCGCTATCTCGTCTGTGTAAATATTTTATCGCTCAATACCGTGATTATTTCGAAGATGATGGAGTAGCCCAGCTAATGCGGTCGTTGTTTTTGTTTGCCTGTCGTGTTTGTCGTTGGATAATGTGCTTCTTCATTATGCAAGAAAACTCAACTAGCAGAATATTAATGTGCTGCCGCATTATGTACACATTTACAGATTGAGGGAAAACACTACCAATCTATAAGGGAGATGAATGTACAAGATGACATTATGCATCTGAGAAAAATTTAAAAAAAATTTTAAAAAAACTCGACTAACAGAAGATTAATGTGCTGACGAATTATGAACACATTTAAAATTGAGGGAAACACTACCAATATATAAGGGAGGTGAATGTGAATGATGACATTATGCATCTGAGTACCGCTTGTATTCTACTTGATTCAGCATTTAAATGCCAACGTTCAGATAACTGAGCATTGGTGATAATGGTGATTGCAAATTATCGGCGCGCAATGGATGTGACTTTACTTGGCGGATCGTACGTTGTATGGCTATTATGTTGTTGTTGAGCAGTTATGTCTATGTATGCATGGAAATCAATTGGAACGTATAGAGATGGTGCTATTCTTTTGCAGAAGCCTTTCGTATGTTATAAAATGCCCGATCATCAAATAGGCATTAATGACGTTTCACGCGCAGAATGTGTCAGAGTGGACGTTTCATTCAGGCCATTGACTTAGTAACACCTGCTATGAAGCTGTGGGTAATGAATCGCCATAAATTGGATCAGGCCGGTTGTCTGCGTGCACTTTTTATGTGAGTTTTCTTCTTAAATGCTCATTGGAACTGACAGGCTCATGATCATCTTTTTACTGGTGTGCTCGGAATTAGTTTCCTATTCCTGCATATATGCGACTATATTAAATAGCGCATCTGATGTTGCTGATAGAAAGTGCATAATATCGCCTGCGTCATCAATCCATCGGCGGCATAGAACAGCTGCGAAGAATATGAAAATACATCACATAATGATATGTGAGCTATTTCGTATGAACCATGAACTTTCATACAACAAGGCGATCAATGTGCTTTTTCCACAAAATCACTGGGCTAAGAAAAGTCGATGAACTGTTATGGTGCTTGATCTTGTTTTTCATAGAAATCATGTCGATGTAGTGAAGAACCTGTGATAAGAGTGCCTTCATTTGGTTGGCGTTGGTCGAATGCGCCAGGAGGAAGATTGTGGTTTATACATGTACGTATATTTATTAAGTTCTGTCACTTCGTAATTTCATTATCGTCATCCACATTCTACAAATGTCACAAATATCTGTTGGCATAGAAGTCAGATCAATGATACACAGTCAGCTGTGTAATATCATGCGTCTGGTTGAGTTAAGATGCTGAATATTTGGAATGCAATTTGGCTTCTTGTTGGTTAACAGGTCCACACATAACTTACGCACTCTCATATTCTGTACATTGGTCACCGCGCATCAATTATGCAGGAGTAAATGAAGCTTCCATATTGGATGCACACACTAACAGTAAACGGGACGTTATCGCCCCCTTCCCCCATACACGTGCGCGCGTGTCATGCTTTGCATGTTCGTCTATGCCATCAAATTTCATCAAACCATGCAAATTTACTAAATTGCTGCATGTATTAGTTTACGCAAGCACGTGAACATAACAACTTCGTGCCATTATAGCCAGGCTTACAGGGTTTCCTTAATGTGGCAAAATATGGCTGATAGAGAAGGAGGTAAAATATGCACTCAAAGCGCTTGCTGACCCAAATTATGCGATTTCATTGGGATTGGTATTTGTGAGCGACCAGGACACTTGTTGCATTCTGAATAGACATACCGACATGGTAAAGCGTTAAGAAACGTAAAAAAACCCTGATATGTCATTTTGTCCACCAGCCTTAAAGGTCAACCCGCTAAAACATGTGTGCACCATCAGAAGTTCAAGCTGTTGGTAAGCATCAAGCAACATTACCAACTGAAATGTTTGCATGATTGCGCGTATATTTGTGCATGCTTGCATTTGTTGTAAAACGTAATATCCGATTAAAATCATGGTCTCTGATATCGATTTGGTGGAACCGGAATCTTTGCAATGAAGTCATCTTGCACTAAATAACCCTAGCGTGCTTGTGATTGCCGCGACAGTAGGGATGCATTCAGCACGCCTCAAAAAGCTTATCTGTAACGAAACCATTAAGCCACATGTCACTTGCACTCCTCAACACTCTGGGTACTGTCTCGTTATCTGCTGTAGTTTACATACAGAAGACAATGAAAGAATTTCTAGCTGGACGTTCATGGTGCATATTAAAGTAGATACGTTCTGTTCCTGTATACAACTTGCAACTGATTGGCATCATATGCCATCGTGTCATCATCTGCCCGGCTGCTGTAATATTCACCCCCTAAAGCAAGCCACAAACCATTCATACGTTCATTGTATAAATGACAGATGCAATACAAGCTAAATGTACAGTCCACCACAGCTGTGTAGGGATATATCTAATCTATTGACAACGCACGTTCATTGGAACCTCCATGGAAACGTCAACTAAAACGCTGATCCAATGAAAGCCCTATAAGCTCTGTATGGTTTAATTATCGTTAAATTCTGTAGGTCCTCTGATTATCTGATAGGCTTTGCATTTGTTACTGAGCATCATTGTATATGTTGACACATTATGTCTCGTTAACTGCGCTTACCTAGAAACAACACATAAAGCTCCGTCCCAAGCCACCCATTACCACCTGATGAATCCATTCACAAACATAATCGAATTACCTTTACATTCGATAACAACCAAAGGTATGTGTTTCAGTGCATGGGGCAGATTGGTTTTTGTATAAATGATGAAGTTTCCATGTGGTTTGTATACCACCCAGAGAGGCAACAAAAACCCAATATAATTAATTATCTAACGTAGCTGCGACACACCTCACGCAATATATTCTCAAAGAGATGCTACCTTGCATTATTCACAACACTGCTACCCATTCTTATCGCCCGTTTTGTTAGGTTCACCGCATCCGCAGTCCACAGGTAATAAAATATTGAAACCATGTTAGCTATTTTCTTAATCTCAGCAAACTAACTGTCTAAGTCATGCTTAGAGGATGAAATATTAATTGACCCGCTAACCGACAAGTGAAACTTGCAGTTGATTGATTTCCATTTCATAAATTATCGAATGAATCACTGGAATATTAGAGTCAACAGTGTGTTTTAGTTCATCAGACAGCAAACAGCGAGAGCTGGACACTTTAGAATATTAATGATTCGTCAATCGTATACATGCGTAATTTGCCATCTAGCGAATACTGTCTGGATATAAAAGATAGCCGAGAAGAAGCATTATCATTTACGTTAGAGAATCACTATTGGCCTTACCCTGTGTAACACATGAGGATAGCAGGGACAGTTGCAATGAATATATGATGTAAAGTCGATCATATAAATTTAGGTAGCAGTAGTTTTGGTCTCCCATTAGTTGACTTCAAAATACTAACAAGCGTAATTGATTCCTTGTCATTCATTGCAAAACAGCATTTGCGAGTGATAATCGGGAAACCCATTTGGAATATTAAAGTTATCCAGCGCCTCAACGGTATCACTATTCTACCAACAGGTCCAAGAGAATTTCTCTCAACCAATTAGAGGTAGTAACTTGACTTGATTATTTCGACTGGTGCTCGAGTGACCAATACCTTCAACCGAGGTGCCTCATTATGACTACAAATATTGACTTGATAGAATTGTACATGCTAACATTAAGCAATTTTCGAAAGCAACATTTTGCGTTGTTGTTTAACAAATACTACAGACGAACAAAGCTTGGTCAAACGAGGGATTGCATCTGCTGAAAATCCTCACCAGCAGTGTGTTATTGATTTTGTTTACTCCCCGAGAATATGTCAGTGTATCGTTATTGGCAACTGAGTTATGTGAGGCTAACGATGATTCCCTTGTTAAGCAATATTGGTGGCGATGCCCAATCTAAACGTATATTATGCAAGGATATGCGTACTAGCCGCATTGTGATACGTACAATATTTCTTCATGTTATTCCAATATGGTAAATGTACAATTTGAAGTACTTCGTAAGAGGAGGCAGTTTTGGAATTTATCAGTGGACAATCAGCTGACACTGGTGCAGATATGAATTAGCGGTTCACAACACCGATTGTAAGCAGCTTATCAATCATTGCATAAATGTTTTGTCTTTAATGATTTGAAGTCGGGCGTTACATTGGTGCGGAAGCGCTCGATGCATCAGAATAATTTGTGAAGACGTCGACAATATGAGATCATGCCTAAGTTGCATTTAGTAATAGCGAACAGCTAACACAGAAAATATGAGGTGGAGGAGGAGCAGCATGTTAGTTCCAGCAGTAATCTCAGTCAAGTTTCATGCTTGAACAAAAGTATTACCACGACTATGCATTAGCGTACAGTCGATTCGGAAGATAGCGTCATTTGACGGCGCGTATGTTTTGCCGTATTCGTCTTATGTTGGTATGAGTCTTGTGGTGGTATACGTTGTGCTACAGCGATCAAAATGCATTCCTCCATTCGATATTATCCAGGCTTATCTTTTGCTATAAATACACTCGGTTGTTTGTCAAGGCCGCGGTAGCCTGTTACAACTATCAGATCAAGTGGCTGATATTGTTGTACTGCAACAGTGCATACATACAAGGACGCAATCGTCCTGATATTAACTGTTATGGCTGTGGGCTTGTGTCACCACTTATTAAGCATATACATTTATATACCTAGCCAAAATGCTTTGAAAGACGCATATTGTGCATCTGATGTAGCTATATGACGTTTACCACGTTGCCTTATTTCATTAACCAAATGTACTTAATCAGACTGACGTCATTGATTAGCATGCGTGTTGCACTGCAGAGGTTCATTAAGCAGGCAAACAAACGTTTCATGAATACATGGCCACATCAAGCCTCCATCCTCCAGACGCACTATAAATAAATATATGTCTATATATATGTATATATATACATATTTGCTACCATTATTAATTTAATATTTATCAGGCACATTTTAATTGATATCATTTTTATTTCTGGTATATACTTTTGGTCCTCCAAAGGTCGTCCGCGAATGGTCAAGATACTAATTTATACGTACGAATCCAACATTTAGCGCCCATATACCTTTGCTTAAATTTGTAGAATACTGATATTTTGAAATCATTTTCAGTCATAATGGTTTAGAAAAATAATATTTTGGGTGGATGTGATCAAAATGAGCCATTGGTAGCGTTTCGCGACCTAACTCAATGTTGCAGGTGATCGATTTGTGCCACTGGCAAGAACGCTAATTCATAAACCACGCCAACATTGATTAGCCGATATAGGAAGGGATTATCAAGATCAAGAACAAGAACAATAGCCCGTCACAACTCTCAGCTATTTCATATCTGCACTGTCTAGTAAATCACTGATGCACCCGGCACCTTCTAAGCAGCATGAGATGCCCCAGATAACCGCCGATATTTTAAAAGCAAATTGTGCACAATGACATTGTGGTTTGCTTTGTGTATATCCGATTAGACATATATATAGCATGACTTGACCCCATCTGCTCCGCGCTGTGTATTGCCAGAATGTCTTTATCACATAGCCTATTTGATATTTAAAATTGAATCAATGATTATGTCTGTATGCTTACGTCGATGTCTGGATCCACACCGATGGCATTATGCTGTAATGAACCGTATATTCGATGATTTGATGAGATTATGAACGATCCGTTGAGATGAATGCTCAGCAACTGAGCACCCTCACCGCATGCACAGCTAATATGACGAAGTTTGCCCCGCAGGCGATGCCTAGATTCATCAATTCGCTGCGTTTGCCAACCATAATGCCATGCTCATTATGGTACATACTCATGGAAGCAATTGTCTGGAGACATAACTATCTAGTCTGTGTAAATATTTTATCGCTCAATACCGTGATTATTTCGAAGATGATGGATTAGCCCAGCTAATGCGGTCGGTGTTTTTGTTTGCCTGTCGTGTTTGTCGTTGGATGCTGTGCTTCTTCATTATGCAAGAAAATAAAATTTATGAAAATTCGACTAACAATATATTAATGCATTATGTACAACACTACCAATCTTTAAGGGAGGTGAATGTAAAAGATGGCATTATGCATCTGAGAAAATAAAATTTAAGAAAACTCGACTAACAGAAGATTAATGTGCTGCCGCAGTATGTGCACATTTAAGATTTAGGAAAAAACTACCAATATATAAGGGAGGTGAATGTGAATGATGACATTATGCATCTGAGTACCGCTTGTATTCTACTTGATTCAGCATTTAAATGCCAACGTTCAGATCATTGAGCATTGGTGATAATGGTGATTGCAAAATTATCGGCGCGCAATGGATGTGACTTGTAGACATTGTACGTGCAACGTTTATTGAATGCCACAAAGTAGTTGTTTAATGTATTATTGAAGTCCATTGCTGTACAGAGAGTCAATAATATCTCTAATGCGTTACATATTTGCAGCATTGTTCTAGCCGGTGCTTACTGATGGCTTAGGTATGACACCTGGTCAATCAAATGTTACAAATATCTGTTGGCATAGAAGTCAGATGTATGCTAGGCAGTCAGCGGCATAACATCATGCGTCTGGTTGAGTTAAGATGCTGAATATTTGGGATGCAATTTGGTTTCTAGATTTCCGCTTCCTTCTGTCTTGGATACCTATGCATGAAAGAGAGCGAATAGAATGATTGCTTAAATTTAGTTGCACTACAGCAGAACTATTGTCACGATGATCTTTGTTGGGAGGTTAAAAGCAAATAACATTTACAATAACGATAGGTGTCAGAACGAATGCAGCACATGCAATGAGTCATACAATGTATATATGTCGGAAGATAAAGTGGATGGACGAATGATTATTCGAACCTAAATGCCCAACGAGTTTCAATAAAGCACCATAGCTAGGCAGGCATAATGATCAACAGGTGGTGTGCCTCCAAGACAGTACATTTTACAATGGTAAAATACGAGCAATAGCCATGCTTGTGTGATGAATATGTTTGGATGATAAAGCATATGAGGTATCTATACGCATTTAATAGTATCCCTGTCACCCAAAAGCTCACCCAAATCGCCTTAATATTTTCAGTCCTGTATTGACGGGAATGACAAGTCATATTTTCTATCCATGCACAACCCAGCACATTAGTGAATTTCAAATTAAATGCATAGTTGCGTGTACGTCACTGAGACATTATTGGTCGATAAACGCATTCTCGAATTTGTATGTGTTGTTGTGAATGATGGTGCATGTTTTTGCGCATGTTTGCATTTGAAGTGTTGCAATAGTTTATGTCCGAGTAAACATTCGCTATTTTGTGGACGTGTGTGTACAACCACGCCATGTTTAACAGATTACATAGCACACGGCAGGTGCGTTTATGTCAGAAGCACACCATGCCGTCACCAATTGACCTTGCAGTAGTGTTGTCTGGTGCATGGCTATATGATTGTCATATGATCGTTGTCATAACCAGACACATGGCACATACTTCACACATGATAGTACTCATCCATGAGGAATACCAGAGCTAGCAGAACCAATCTTCTAATATATGGAGTAAGGATGCCTCCTGTTGAGTGTATTGCTATATGCTGTGACAGCAGAACATTATAGCGAGGATATTTGGTCAGACAGGTCCGTACAAAACTTACTCGCACTCTCATATTCTGTACATTGGTCACCGCGCATCAATTATGCAGGAGTACATTAAGCTACCATAGTGGATGCACACAATAACAGTTAACGGGACGTTATCGCCCCTTCCCCCACACACGCGCGCGCGACATGCATTGCATGTTCGTCTATGCCATCAAATTTCATCAAACCATGCAAGACACGTCACTAAATTGCTGCATGTATTAGTTTGCGCAAGCACGTGAACATAACAACATCATGCCATATAGCCAGGCTTACAGGTTTTCCTTAATGTGACAAAATATGGCTGATAAAGAAGGAGGTAAAATATGAACTCAAAGTGTGCTTGCTGAACCAAAGTATGCGCTTTCATTGGTACAGTCCATAAGCGTACTCTTTGAGCGGCCAGGACACTTTTGTCAATCTGAATAGACAAACCGACATGGCAAAGCATTAAGAAACGTCCGAAACAACAGACATGTCATTTCATCTACCGGCCTAAAAGGACAGTCCTCTAAAACATGTGTGCACCATCAGAAGTCCAAGTTGTTGGTAAGCATCAAGCGACATTACCAACTGAAATGTTTGCAAAAACAATGCGCTCTGTCAATGTCTTAAACTGAGACTGACAGAATCCTGCCCCGTGGAATACAGAAGGCTTCTAACTGTCGAGATAACGCTGATTCATTACGCATGACTACACTTGCGGACCGAGTGAATGGGGTATTGAGGTGTGAAAGAGGTTGGGCGAAACAGATACACAGAAGTCCAATACCATTCAAGAGGAAATCGACCGGAAATGAAATGTCATGCGCTTTGCACCACATGACTGACCAAAGCCCCGGGAATACAGAAGGGTTTTCAGACATACCTGATTCATTAAATTGATACACTTGCGGTGAATGGGGTTGAGGTGGTTGATGAGGTTAACGCTTTGGGCGAATCAGATACACTGCAGGGCCCACAGTCGTATATTGCAATATGTTGGTTCCTAAATAACAATCTTGTCATTGCTACAATATTGAACCCTGACATCTCTACGCGTGTTTAAGCATCACTACGCGGCTTCCTCGTTCCTATTCAATTCATCGATTACATTCTCGGGGCAGCATTTGAACCGTTAACCAACCGTTTTGTTAGACTTTCCGAACCATCAAAAGCATTGAATAGATCATCTCGCTCAATTTGTATCCCCGAGACGGTAGAGATACATTCATCGCGCTAGGCCTATCTGCAACCACATCTGTACATTGCCTTATTACCGGAGCTGGCGGATGAGGGAGATTGTGAGTCGTAGGGATTCGCAAATACTTCGTTTTGTTTTGTCCCAGTGAATATCTGACAACAGATTGGCATCATATCCCATCAAGTCGCCATCAGCCCGGCTGCTGTAATATTCATACACTGAAGCAAGCCACAAACCTTTAATACGTTCATTGTATAACTGACATACACAATACAAGCTACACGTACATTACACAAGCTATGGTGGGTTATATATAATCAATTGACAACGCACATTCATTGGAACAACCACAGAAACGGCACAACCCTTACGTCAACACCAACAGGAGTTACTCTTAAATGTTTGCCATATGACTAAAGAAGCAGCTGTTATAAACCAATTGCTCAAATCGACCTTTAGCATCAAAGCACCATGAATATGAAACGGAACAAATGATTACATAGTGTGCAGTTGAGCGATTACATAGTGCAATGCACACATACGCTTATTCATTGCAAAATGCCTCCAAGCGCTATTCTTCTTATGCTCAGCATAAGAATACCTTAGGCGCATTTACGGCCTACTCGACGAAATTCTTCACGCCAACTGTGCTTATATTGTATGTCGAACGCGCTTTTCGATTGTTAACCTTCCTCCGTGTGCCGGCCACAAAACAATGCCCATCATAACGTACAATGCGTAAATTATTCCCATTAACTGTAGCTTTCAATTTCTATTCTATTTCAAAGGTAATGACTGATGACATCCACGTAGAATTGGTAAACCCATTTTAGATCAGGCCTACACGGGTGTTATTGCCGAAGTAGGTAAATGTGACGGTTAGCTAGTTTTGCACTGCGGGCTCTTACGCTGTAGAGTAAGCAGTAAGTGCACTAGCATCGCAGTGAATTAATAAGTATTCTAGTAGGATAAAATCACCACATGTTACGGGTCAAACCGAAGGTACTAAGTCATGTCCGCTGCTGCTTTTTGCTGTTTAATGGATGTGGATGAGTTAAGCAAAGCATCTGCAATTAATATTCAAATGTGCATTCATGATTCATTTTGCATGCATGCATTCCCAGATGTCCAGGTGATTCTCATGTTACCAGTTACACAGTGGATTTCGTATCTGCAATCTTATATTGGGAAGATCGTATAATCTATATATATATATATATATATATATATATATATATATATATATATATATATATATATATATATATATATATATATATATATATATATATATATATATATATATATATAGATATATATATATATATCTATATATATATATATATATCTCTATATATATATATATATATCTCTCTCTATATATATATATATATATATATATATATATATATCTATATCTATCTCTCTATATATATATATATATATATATATATATGACTTTACAAAGTGAGGTAAAAAACTTCAAATGATTCAAAGGTGTGTGAATGACATAAAGGTATATGAATGGACGACGAAGGGTATGCACAAAGAGCAGCAATTCTGTGACGGGGTTTGAAACCTAGGCACCTAGGCTTCATACGAGCAGAGGGGTTGACTTGCGATGGTGGGGATGCGATCACATTTCGTAACCATACACCCTCCCGCCCCCGTCGTCTTTGGCCGTATTCATAGCAAACTGTGCGGGCTACCTTCACATAGGAGGTGGTTGCAGATCCCGGTTATTGTAGTCACAGACCAGAGCATTGATACAACAAAATGTCACATGCACTGAGCTGTATATCTGCGGGATAGCACAAAGACGCTATGAAATAAAGGAAGTTGGTGGGCAGTCCAATGACTAAGTGACTGCACATTCTACAGGCCCGGTTCTGAGCTCTGCGGACCGGGATGAGTAGCTGACGTGCTATCGGGGCGGGAGGACCTGGACAAAAGAGTCGGCCAAATATGATTTCAAATGGTTAAGATAACATATCAATTGGAAACTGCTACTCGTAAGTCCTTGACAGAAACAAAAACATACTTAAAGACTTGGTTTAATGACGCTCCACAAACAATTGATACTGAACTGTTGAAGGCAAACAGAAGATCAACAATTTTAGTTAAATATATTATTTCGGAAAGCAAACCGTGGTCTCAAAGTCGAAATTCCGTGCCAGTGTCACGTAGCTGGAGGACAGCGGGAATTTCTAGTCAGTGAATGAATCTGGCGTATCGCGCCAAAAGTCTACTGCAAATATGCCTCCTTCATTACAGCCAATAAAACTTCTATGTTGACAAAGAATGACGCAGACGGTGTTATTTTGCTCTCATTCTCTGATTGGCTAACTGCTTAGTTAAGAACATCGATCATGTGATAGCAGAATGCAGTCAGGTAAGTATAAACTTCTGATAATAAACAGGCGCCATTTTGCGACCACAACAAATAACGCCATTTCCCCAGATTAGCCAACGACATGGTTGCAAATTGTTCTTTAACATCCGAACCTTTGACGAACCAAATACTATCCAGAATGTTCATATTCAACATGGGTTGTTTTAGCATTACGTTGGAGTCAGTCATCACAGGACGACAGTACACTTGCAGCTAAGCTATTCGCAAATGTGGCAGTCGAGAATGGGTCATTGATTGCGGAAAACCTGAATTAATATTTACCAATTCAAATAAACATTTAGCCATTGAGATGCACTAGACGCACATAGACTACTGATATAACACGATGATCCGATTTTATGACGGTATAAGATAGCATGATACATCAGGCCAACCAAAAGAATGTTATTCATGTACAATACATTTAAACAATTTGGGTCATCAATAATTGCATACGTATCGTGGAATCCAGAAGAATGCGGGGGGGGGGGGGGCAAGACCAGGGCCAGCGAATGGTGGCCAAGCGGTCAATGGGAACCACTTCATATATTTTTTCGTAAGTTCAGCACGAATTTGGGTCCATTATTATTCTAACATTCGACTGCATCTCGAACGCTATTCCAAATTAATTCCGAATATCAGTTTACATAGAACTGAGATGAATGATAGCGAATATCAACCTAAAGATTAATTAACGGGGGGAGTGGTTGTCTGTCTTCGAACAAGTCGCTCAAAAGCATATGCTGATTAATCAACCCTCTGGCAACAGATAAGAACGTGAAACCAAGACGGTAAAGTCAAACAGGTGAGCAAAACTGACTAAATTTGAAGATATATGCGCTGCCTGACCAAACGTTAATGAAATAGGTTCCGTGCATAACTTAATTTACAATAATCTTCTCAAGTCTGGTCGGGGCTTTGAATTACTAGTGCCCCTCGACCCACGCCATTTGGATGCATTAGCAGAAGTGTGTCTAACCGTAACTAGGATAGACTGGACCGGACAGAACTGGGATACAGCTAAGGGGCAGAAGAAGATATGCTTCCTAGTATAAGTAATGGGAGGTGCCACTGATTCGATATTGAATAATGAACGTCCTTTTTTATATTGATGATAGGCCTTTTCATGCAAATGTACGCTTTCTTTTATTGTAAAAAAACGATACGAGGGAAATAAAATCCATGTAAATATATATCTAAATGCTGTTTTGCCTGCTGACGAAACACATATTATGGCAGATATGACATGGGTCATAAATGTTCTTGCATGAGTCAAAGGCGCGAAATATTTTTCACATCGACATTGCGCTTAAATGTGTCGGTTTATCTTGTAAGAAAAATAATGATCTAGGAATCAATTAAAAAATAGATGGAAGAGTTTATCTGTTTTGTAGTGATATTTCATAGCATGAGTCAAATATCGTAAAATCAGTGGAATTACCCATTGTCTTTGAGTTCCTTCTTCTAGTATTGATTCCTTTACTCCAAACGGACTGATTATGCATTAATTGTTATAGATGAGATTCTCTATTGGCAATTTGTATTTCAAGCTGCAATATTTAAAAATGCAGCGAGGCAGAAAGTTGCAGATATTCCAACGTCAGCTTTGTTGTAGTGATGTCTCTCTATTCGGCTTAATGCAGTCATCAGTAAGGCACTTGGCATTGACCGTCCGTTTTCTGCTTCTTTACATAAACAGGTAACGATGGACAACAGGGAGGATATAGATGGTATCTGTAGTTCTACCGATGGTGCTCTTATGTAAACATGCATTAGAAGTAATCAGCCCGTCAGGTATGGAGCTGATCCTATTCATAGGGAAAACATACCCTTACATAAGCAATGCCATCGGAAATGAATACAAGCGTTCGGTGAAAATAATGCATCTGACTGTATGAATACATATGCTTCTCCTTACATTTTGAATCAGACAAAATACAAAAGTTCAAAATCAATGAACGGACAAGTTGTATTCATCAACTTGAATTCCAGCACCCCATCTGCGGTAGAATTCACGATCGCATCTGGCAGCAGTAAATTGCAATGTGGATGAAATTGACTACAATGTCACTAACGCGCGAGAGACCAGAAGAAATGAAACACCTTATGCCGCCACCAACTTAAGATTGCTTCATTGGTTTATCTGATGATATTATTCTTAACCAGATTCATTGCAACACACCCTAGGTAGTGTAGCTAGAGCCAACCACAGTAGCCATGTAATGCAATAGATTAATGGTCCCTCATATCCCTTTTATCCAGCATGTAGTTTTGAAGATTTCTGTATATTGTGTAATGTAATACCTGAGCATTATATCTAGTTGTAAGCTCTACAAAACCTGCCTGATATCTCCATAATCTGTGCATTGGTTATGGCTTCCCTAAAATAACCAAAAAACACATTGCATGAATGATGCATGAGTGAATTATCTGGGAATAGAGGATACACATGTGAACAAAACAAGTAGGTTCACCACCGTCTCTCTTCTTCGTCGCATCATAATGCATCATCGGGCTTATCGTGGCTTCAGCGTTCAATACTACCACCAAATTGATGTTTATAACAAGATTTAAACGCATGTGTACAATTCGGTGACTGTTTATAATAAATATCAGTCTAGCCATATTCTGTCTGTTATCTGCGTCTTAACAATAAAAGGGGTAATCTGGGTGTAACATTATCATATATTTATCATTCTTATCGGCACCGAGAAGCTCATCGGAGTGATTACGAAGTATCGGCGCTTCTCAACCACTACACTAATGTCTGCTCTCTGGCGAATGACCTCTTGCCTATATATCAACACAAATACTTCTTCGGTGAAGCCTGCAATACGCAATAGTTGTTGTCATGATTTTTACGGGATGATATTGCCTGCTGAGCAACAATTTTGTCGCACTTTCATGGTTACCGAAAAGTAATTCGTTTTCCAAGGTTGTATGATGCATTGCACAGCTTGTGGTCAAATATCGTTGGCTCATTTTCTATGCAAGGGTAATCATGTAGAGTGTCATGGGAGTTCGAATGCATCATGGCCACTGCCAGGGCTATGAGAGAAGATGTGCGGGACTATTGTGACATCCACCCCAATATCCTTCCTTATACAGGCTTATACTTATTTGCTACTTCACAGCACAATATCTGTGCCATGATCAAGTGATCTTGAATATAAAAAGAAAAATTAAAATAAAATTTTTAAAATATTACTCCCTTGAAACTTTAATCACGAGATTTTGCAACACGTCAGAGAGCTATGGAGAGAGCCTTTAGCTCGGCATGAAAGAAGAGTAAAATAGGGGCAAACACAGACGAACACGGTTGCACCCATTACAACGTCAACTCTGCCAACTCTATCCCCGCCTTTGGAACCGTCTGCCTATATAGCATTACGCTCCAATTTGTCATCTTTCGGAATTTGTGTGAATGACTCAAATCTTGCTCATTGGCCGACAGCGATATATCTACAACTGGGGTCTTGAGTTGCCACAGCCACTATATCCAAATTGGGGCTTAACTCATTCATGTGCCGCAGGAAGGGCTAGCAATCGCTCTGTTCTTGAAGAAATGAATATCTTTGGGTTGATAACTTTTGCTGTATTTTGGCGTTGGATAATTATTTCAAGCAAGTTGCCCCCTTCGTATGTTTCATGGAGCCCCAAAAGCTTACAATTGGAATGGGAAAGGCCAGGTGTCTGATTTGGGACAGTTGTCAATGTTGTTATCACGAGGATATGTAGCTCGTACAGGCAATGGGACGACAGTTCGTAAGGTTGGTGTTTCCCTTGCCAGGCTTGGGGATACAAATATCTACAGCTATCTTGGAATATCTAGATTCCCATATTCTATGCACAATAAAATCAGCAATTTCTTGGCCTGGTGCAATATTAACCTTCAGAATGATACACGTGACTAGACACGAATAATATATGAATATGCAGTTAATAGAAAATAGCTCACAAATCTGCTCAATGGAAACTTTGTTCATAGCAGAGAAATATTGATGTGTACTTAGAACTATCAGCGTGGCTGTGCTAAAGTAACTTCAATCACTTTTAATCGACTTAACTACGTGTCACATTACTCTATATCAATGTCTTAATCAAAAGGAAACAAGCAGAATGCTGCCCACTAGAATTCACAAAACTCCTAAATAGCGGCAATATGCTAATCCATCATTGATAACTACTGGGGTGGTCCGAGTGAATGAGCGATGGAGTGGTTGTTGGAGACTCTCTGTGTACACAACTACAGCATTCAAAGAGAAATAATTGGAGACTTCAGGAGTAATACATTCCCAGCTCCATTTTCATCCTCACCACAGCCCATGTCCGTAAAGTACAACATGCATGCCGTTTTACTCTTGCCGAGATAAGTCCCGATAGCGTCCACCGTCCAATGCGCTACCCCGTTGTCGCTAATAAAGTACCCATTATTTCCTGGATTTAATTGAAGAGATACCTAAATGAGCTACCTCGTCTGAAACATCGTGTTTAATCACACTATCGATGGGGTGAAATCAGCATCATTATAGCAGGGTGCAGCAAGCCATCTTGTACTAAATGACCTCAATTAGAGTCGCTGAGCTGTAAGAATGGGGATATATTGAAGCATAATTAAACTGGAGTTGCCGAATACCTACTCTCGCAGTGATTCTCCAGTACATTCATGAACACTTATATCCTTTTCGATCAATAAATGTTAAGATATGATCGTCGAATTCCAGGATGTTTCAAATGCTTCGATCATCCTGAGTTTCCTTTCTGTTTCTTACTCGTGCATTTGTCTTTGCGCATCATATAAGCTATCCATGCCATTGTCACAGTATTAAACACAGCCATGTAGGTGCTACAGAATATCCACACTGCTTGTTTATTTGTACAAGCTCTCTGTCGAAAACTTACATTTTAGTCCCACATCAACATATTGAAACGTTACAAGTCAAACCGTTTTCCTACATATCGGAATTATTAATAGCTTTGCATAAATCTGCTCACTCAATTTGTGATACAGAATACTATGGGGAACACGTTAATTACAGACAGCTAGTCTTATCAGCAACGATATCACAAGCGCAAGGTCACTTAACAGATTCAACACTCAGTTGTTTCGTATCAACTTTGTATATTAATCTATCGATGCGTACCACACCTTAGCCCAGCATTGTATATTAATCTATCGATGCGTACCACACCTTAGCCCGGTCGGACTGCAATATTTTTTGTTTTGTTTTGACGTGACCATGGGGTTTAGAATTTGGAAAACAACAAATATCAAGAGCTCGGAACAAATATATTGGATCGCGCAAAAAGCTTACCCCCGATCGATGTGGTTCGTTAGTAAATGCCATTTAATAAAAATTACCGAGAAATCAAGATGCGATATCCATCATTTTGGTAAATATAAGCTCACATGTTATTTGTTTGCTCTCCGTTCGGTAGGTGCTTTTTTAACCGTCATGTTTGAAATAGTCTTGACTGCGCCTGCGCGCAGCTACTACCGCCTCGTTTGAAAGATTTACATGTCGACATGTGTTCATTGATGATGCAACCACAAATCCAATTCTAATGGTATTCCATGTCAGTTCTATACATTCTCTCGTGATTATAGGTGCAAATTGTTCTTTACCATCAAAACATGTGATGAAACCGAATATCTCGCCAGGTTTTATACGTTCAAGGTATCTGTTTTGAATTGTGAATTTGCGCATCGCGTTGAGATCGAACATCGTAGGACGTCTTTTCAGACGTTCTGTGCAGCTAGCCATACTTGTGCTACCACAGTGATGTCAATAGTCAGACGAATCATAGGGGTCTTTTTGTCCTTGCTTATTTGTGACAGAGAATTGGTACCATATGCCATCGAGTCGCGATCAGCTCGCCAGCTGTGTGTTGATGACACTACACTAATTGTTTACCACCTGGAGCAATCCAAGTATCTTTCATAAGGCCATTGTACAAATGGCATATACTGTACAACTTTGATGTGAAGACCATCAGCAGTGGTGGGCTATGACTTGTTAAAGGTCAAATACAACGATTTTCATCATTTGTTTATGATGTGTTTCAAAATGGAGAATAATAACTCGTTAATCAACTGAGCCCAATAATGCATTGCACCTGGATGCACCCATCTTCTCGATGTCATTTTGCCTCAGTTGGCCGCTAGGGGCAAGTTGCGTGACGTCACACCTGCTGCGCGGCCTCCAAGAGAATTTGACGGCGAGCGAGTTAGCGAGGCGAAAAGCGATTTTTTGGGGTTTTAAGATTTAACCTTATTTATATAAACATGTCTTCTGGTGACGATTACGAAGCCCTATTACATATCATTGGGGCAAATTATGTCCATGGCTATTATTTGAGCCAATACGAATAAATATGAATCACAGACTGAGGTGTCACACACAAGCACTGCCGGCCTAGTGGTAGAAACTTCGCCTCAGAAAGCGTCCACGCTATTTACTAAAAATATGGAATAAAAACAAATATTGTATTTGACCTTTAAAATACAACGCACAGTCATTGGGACTACAAAGGACACACCTATATCTGTGCTCATCAAATGCCACATGTATATGATAAAGCCTACATCTATATCGAAAGACAGCACTGCACGATAAGAAACTACGTTGGTTCAAAAGAGATCTGAAACAGCTATTATATGCCGATGTTTAGTCGAACATTGTTATCAATGATTAGTGAAGATGAAATCAAAAAAATGCTGTCTTTTGTGAATTTGCGTGATTTAATAGTGAGATGCAAACATGTTGATGCATGGCGCAATACATTAACGGCTGAGACGCGATATGCTTATTAACGGAGCCCTAGGCGCATTCACCACTATTCTCGGCTAATTCGATGATATTCCTTATGCCAACTGTGCCATAATTGTACTAGAATGAGAATCGAAATTTGGCTCTCTTAAATGGTAATTGTTGTGATGAATTTAGATTTTTCTGTGTTTGCCATAAAACCATGATGATCAAAACGTGCGATGTGTATGTATATTCCAATACTCTGCAGATATTTCGCTTGGTACATAGTATGTATGCATATACACTGTGGCGCCAATGCAGACATTGGCCATTAAGATATCAATAATGCGTTCATATTTAACATTGTACACATCTGACACTGATATCACTCTGCGCCCCAGTTACAGTAAGCATTCCATGTACATCTTTCAATTCTGTAATCATTTATTTTGAAGATTTTATAATCATTAAATATATATGACATTACAAATAGAACAAAACACATAAAATTACTACAAATGGTATATAAATGGACAAAGCAGAAGCAAGTGCATATTAAATTCCAAATTTAACAGCCACGAAAGTGATGGTCCGGGTACCTATCTAGGATGATTCATTCTTGGTCAATATAAATGAATAGCAAGCATACATTTCATTGTTCTCGATATTAATACCAATGTAGCTTGCAGGTAGTTTTTTTTTACTCATCTCATGCTTACAGACAGCAACAATTTGCACATTTGGCCAAATTAGGTGTGAGACATGCGGCGTAGGGGGTCCACAAGTGATTCAGTTGCTGCTCATAGGATTTGCTGGAGCATATTTTAATCTTCCTGGATTCACACAATATATCATCCAAGCTAAAAAGTCAATGGCAGCATAGCTTTGTCACGCAGAGCTTTGTCACACAGTGTATGCACTTCGTTCTTAAAAACTAATTATATAGCAAACAACTAACAAATAAATGTTGTTTAATCGCTCTAAGCGTTTTTACCAAAGCGAGGAGAACAACAGCGGCCATAACCACATAGGGATGGCATTTGTGCTGCCATCACTCATCCGTCGGCACCATTCGTGGTGTGGCTGATGAGGTTATATTATCAACAGCCACCTTTCTAGTTTTGGAAAATATAATTACTGGATATATTTTCCCTGATTCAATTCGTCTGGAAACAGTTTCACTGCAATGTTCACCAGACAATAAATAGAACATACTGCGTGCACGCCAGTTGATGTTATAACGCCGTCTTCGTGTGTCTTTCCATAGATTGACACTACCGAGCTTGTAATGTTGACCTTCGCACCACGGCCCCTGCCAGCTGCTAGAAAATCGACATAGATTTGGTCTTGGTGCATTGCAGAAGTCTCAGGCATGTGGACAGGTGAGATGCATGCTGTAGCAGGGATCACTCTAGACAGAACATATCTCATACTCATCCACACACAGCGACAACACGGGACTGGCAGGTTCCCTGACTGCGTCCAGACGAGCGTAGTTACGCATAATGGATACCAGGCGGACCTCATCAGGATGTAGGTTCTCCACAATTGAAGCTGACGGGGCAGTGTAATTTACCTGGTCATGTTTCAGTAAGAGGAAGTTATGTTTGCCCTCTGTCCAGCTAGCCGTGCATATAGTTCGCTGACTTACGTACATATTCTGGTACGCATTCTACTCGCCGGAAGGCGAAGCGTAACCCTTCGCCTTGATGGCATTCGCTTTCTAGCATGGTGTCACCTTCGTAAGCATCACATACATTGTGTTGAAAGAAATGGTGAAATATCCTGTTGACGAGTAACAATTCTGCTCTAATAACTGTGTTATGTAGGAAAAGCGACATATACACTTACCGATAACAAAACATAGCGAATACTCCGACATGAAATGTATGGCTTATCATGTCATTGACGATCATGGGCAATCGAAGGTCGTAGCAATGGCTGCTCAAAAGGAATGGCCGCTGGCATACATTTGCTGACCTGGGAAATATGAAATGCAGGAGGAGCAGCATATGTTAGTTCCAGTAGGAATCACAGTCAAGTACCATGCTTTATCAAGAAGTATTACCAAGGCTGTGGACCAGCGTACAGTCGATTCAGTAAAGTATATCATTCTAGGGCGCGTGTGATTTGCCTTATTCATCTCATGTTGGTGTGGGTCTTTTGTTGACCTACCTTATGCTACAGCCATCAAAATACATCTCATTCTTCCATTAGATATTACCCAGGGTTACCTTTTGCTATAAGTAATTCATAAAACAATGTATGAACTGCAAATTTACCATGTTGGCCAGTCTGCTGTTTGTCAAGGTCCCAGTAGCCTTTTGCAACTGTCAGTTCAAGTGGCATTGTTGTACTTGACAGCCTTAATCAATGCATATTTATACGTCCGCAACC
Organism: Urechis unicinctus; assembly: GCA_034190875.2. NCBI lineage: Eukaryota > Metazoa > Annelida > Polychaeta > Xenopneusta > Urechidae > Urechis > Urechis unicinctus. The sequence continues at coordinate 77,558,945 of CM067350.1, read as the reverse complement.
GTCCTGGTAATAACTGTTATTTCTGTGAGTTAGTGCGACTAATTATGTCGAAGTCATTTGTATACCCTTCCCCACATCCCAAACAACGCATTGTTTGAGTAACACGTTAGAGGCAGTTGCAGTTAAGACGGCTTGTTCATTATCCGCAAACACGCACTGCCACATTATTGACTGCATTAATCATTGGTTAACATTGACGTGCGTGATGTGTATGATTTTACATGAGTATTCAGCTCACAACGTGTCGAGAAAGTGCGTCATCGTCGTGTGATTTGCATTTTCGAATTTTGACGATATTTTCTAGATGTATCGCTGAAAGACGAATGGCGCCGAAATGTTATAGAAGCCGTAGGTTGTAAATCTTATATAACTACCAACTATATAACGTTGACCGCAACTGTATATCAGAAAATACTCCCCGTTATTGTAATAGCGTAGCGAGGTTGAATATATCTGAGCATCAATCTGAAAAAAAATTCCATGCACACTTGGCTCCATCAAGTCTCTATCCTCCTGACGCGCTTAACCCATCTAGATTAGGGAGTCAGTTGTGTCATTGATCTGCGCGTCTCCGGTGCCGTGTTTGTTGCACTGATTTATCTTGAACCTCATAACATTATCACACGCCGCTATCGATTCTCCTCAGGGATCAACACTAGGTATGCTTTGCCGACCAGGGTCATTGCGATGAACTACTCGCTCTGGTGTTTGCCTTCTTTATATACTGGTTACTCGGTGTTATTGGTTTCGTTTTTGTTTTTGTTTCCGCTCAAGGATTATTTGGTCGCTCATGAAAACAGAGCTTTTGATCAAATAGAGTTTAGTAACATTAAAGTGCCTATCACACGGTTATAGGTACTTCGCTGAAATCAATTCATAATGTGATCAATAAACCGGTCTAATAACCGTCGCATTTGATCTGTTAAGGCCAAAATTTGACAAAATGTCAGTTTCAATTAACGCGCTCGACAAATCGTTACGGCAGCAATGATCTAGGCGTGTGACGTCAGCAAAGTAATCCCGATATCTGACACACAGAGAGTTCCCCGTTGTTAACATTGTAATTTGTCGGAGATCGTCTCACGTTTTTGGATATTTGGTCGTTTTCACACATCTTGTGACCGACCAAACACGATGGTTAATCGTTGCTGTGTTGGTGGTTGCTCGCGTACAAAGGACGATTTAAATAAACAAGGGACTGGCCAAGTACTGCGATCGCGCGACAAACGGCCGGGCTCGGGGAAGTACTCATTTGTGTGCTTGGTTCATTTAACCAAGGGAGGGTTTAAGCAGGCACAGAAACTTAGAGAAGAGCTTGGTTGGATAGTCTACCATGTTGTCAACTGGTTTTGAAACCAGATGCTGTTTGTACTCTATTTGCGAAGGCCTCTGCTGTCAGGCAAACTGGAAAAGATGGTTAGACAAGTTATCCTCTCCAACCCTAGCCTAAGAAAAGCAGACCTACCTATATCAAGAGCGAGAAGCAGAGGGTGTGACTCGATGACCTTCTTGTTGCATTAATATTAATAAAATAGTCTAAGATTAATTTAGCTGATGCATTCCCCGATAGCAAGGAGTAGTGGCCACTGAACAAGTATTATGCATATAATATTGAATACACCCTAGGTGTTTGTTGGTTTTGTGCATACATTGTAACAAAATAGCACTGATATAATTAGTTTCATCATTGATGAATATATTTTAGAAGCACCTATGGCTAGCTATTAGAGCGATATCATTGAAAAATATATATGTCACAGGGGCGCCTGTCAGATGGCATCCATCTAACTCCATAGATGACTGCATCTAATGGATGGAAGCCAATCTGTCACATTATCATTATTTGACCCTGTCAGCACTAATGCAGACACATGCTAGGTAGAAATAGCTGGAACCAGGTTTGACTTTTTGAGCATCATATTTTATTCATTAGTGTTACAGCATAGGCTGGTTAAGGAACTCTTATCTTCTGCCCATATATCCCTAGCGCCATAGAACAAACTGTCGGTATGCTGTATACATGTAACACCTGTAACATAACAATGGTGATGTTTCCATGCTCAAAAGCTTTTCTGTCATACAGGTTTCAATAAGTATAATGAAATTATTAGTAATTACTGTAAGCCTTTGTACAGATGTATGTGTTAGATAAATAATGAAAAAGACCTTTACCTTTGTACATCTTTATCTGACATGTGCCCCTGTTGTTGTCTGAAGGACAAATACGCATACTTGCAATGTCCAAGTGTTCACACAGATTGGTCTGAAACCAGATTGGTAGATTATGCAACCACGTGGAATGGGGCTATTCTCTAGGGAGGAAATAACTGGAGGAATCTCCACACTGCACATATAATCTTCCACCTCCGTCATTGGTTGACCGTAGCTACAAAGACATCGGCAGCATGATGCAGTGATGAGGATATCAATGTATACATTAGTGATGGCATATTGTACGACAAATATGTTTTAGCTGTGTACATTTGTGGAAACTCAGACGTCACACTGACCATGATAATAATACCATAACCTTCATTTTCTTAGCACATTTTCAAGTTATACCTTCATTTACAGCTGCTGTACTTGCTCTCCTAAATATGTTCTTGCTCAGAATCAATCTATTAATTAGCCTTAGATAAGGCATATTTTATATTCAAGTGCATTTCTATATATTAACATCAGCTAATCAGATTTTAGTTGTAGTTTGTTACAATTTTTGTCCAGGAACTTTTAAACTAATATGGTACAACTTTGTAAACATGATACTTTGCAGCCACTTGATCAGACAATATTTTTTTTTGTGATATATCATGTCTGCTGTCTGATATGGAAGAATTATTTGCTGCAAAGCTCTGTTTTATACTATTTGCTTTGTGTTGGCATGAGTTATCATTTCAATGGATTTACAACAGCTTTGGATTGTTTGCAATAAAACACAAAATAAGCGAAGGAAAATATGTTCAGGAAAAGAGGGCATACATACTTTGTTTGTAAAATTTATGGATTAACTCGAGTTATATACCAACACATACGATGAACTGGTGCATAAATACAATCAGACGTAGCTTTTCAAACTTTGTTCTGCCGCTGTACTATGTCCTGGGCAGGATGACCCGCGTGCGTAAGACCCCCAGGCGCAGACGTGGCACCGCCGGCGTCGTTATTCACCTCATCAAAGACGTCTGAATCGCTCATTACTGGTTCGAATCTATAAGAAAAGATTTGCCCTGCCAAAGCAACAATAGCCTGCAAATGATCTGTGCCATATCATGTCTCTTCATTGCTCTCCAGAAGTGGTGAAATAGCTAAACTACCAGCAGCTATTTTGCGAGAATCGTAACGAAGATCGCGCTTCACGGGCAAAACATTGCCCGGTCTGACGTCACGCGGAGGCGATTAATTATTCATGAGCACGTCGTTTAGATACACCGAACTGATCTATAAAGTCGAATTTCGATCTGAAAGCGCGCACTCTCATGGCTGATATATAAACAGAATAGGTACTTTTGGGTTATGTTTCCGTAATTTGGCGAAAAAAATGACATGATTTTTCGTGCGATAGGCATTTCAAACAATTACCATCCCCGCGTCTAGTGCAGCATACGCTATTCTAACGTGATTACTGCCATTTAGGTAACTGGGTAACAGCTTCTCAATACGAACGCAATATGATTATTGAGGAAAACGATGAAAGCGTTATCCATCACATTGTTTGTGGACCGGGTCATTGCACTTTTATGCAAATCTCGCTTTCTGATGCGCATTGCGACTCGTGATTTACATGCTATGAGCAAATTTCTCATGACTGCAAATGTTCAATTGATTGCATAATAAAACATGACGTCGGATCCATCAGCTACAGCGTTATAATCTGGGCATCTAAGCACACGTAGGAACACCGAAGCCTGAATGAGATTCAATATTTGGAACCCGTTTATATAGCTTGCCTACTGTTATAATGCATTACATTTTATATAATGGAAGTGACAATCCGATTAAATATTCGCTGATCCGTTTCATTTTAAAATATGTTGTGTCTGTGTTTACCAAAATGTAGTGGTTTTATGCTTCCCGCTACCGACATATACCAGTAAACCCTCATAAAGATACTCGTGTAAACGAAAAATTGCAGATTATTGAGCTGACAAGAATCACGACAGAACTTACACGACATGACAAACTTTATAATGCTTGACGTCATATCCTCCGTAATGCCTTGTTTCAAAGTTTATTTTTATGAGATAATGCTCTTCTTGTCTTCCCCTAATCGCTTCATTACACTGAGGCAGTAATTACAGATGGCGAGAGTAAATATACATATTCGCTCTTGTCGGCATCAATAGGATAACCATTGTGCCTGAAAATATCCTCTGGGAGCATTTGTGCTTGGTTACATCACTACCAAACCTACGATGGCATCCATGTTAATGACTGGGCCCTCCCTTGAACGTGATAAAAGTTTAGTTTCATAGCACATAATACAATACACTAAAATATATTTTGGATGATACAAATGTTTATTTTCACGCTGATGTGACAATATTACTCCAAATGTTTGGTGTTATTCGATAGCGAGAAATGTACTCTCAAATAGATCATGTAGCAAAGTGCATTTGCTTATCGCGTAATCAACATAACAACCATAGGGTACGGCTTGCGTTAGTTTTGTTACCAAGTAGCAGAATATCGCTACCAGGTTAGTAGGCCAGAAATTAGAGTGTGTGTGTGTGCGTGCGTTCGTGTGTGTTTGCATTTGTTTTCTTCATAATAACTCGCATTCGATGCTGCTTCAATCTTGAGGTACCGGGCGAAACAGGACTGTTGTATCTCGTCCATCCAACAAGAAATTCCCCAAACAATCTTCCTCATCAGAAACACGTCTACAACGACTGCCATACTAAGTTTGAACATGATGACAATAAATTTGAGCTGGTGGCTGGTTTTCTGGCATGGCTATTTATATGAAACCCTGGAGGAAAGTACGATCTCTTTGAGCTTGGCGTCAGAGTCGGGACTAATCTGACCCTCTGTACGGATGGTGTCGAGAATAGCCTGGTATTAAATACATGACGACGTGTATTTTATGTGATTCATGTATGGAATTGGCATGATACACATTTGATACCTGTAAGATGTTGTATTCATATTAGTCAATTAACTCCGTCTTTCAGATATTGAGGTCTATTCAGTTGCTGCTTCTTCGCAGTGGGTTTGAGTATGCAATAAAATGCCCGATCATCGAATATGCATTGATGAAGTCCGATGCGCGTAATGTACTTGAGTCAGAGTGGACGTTTCACTAAGGCCATTCACGTAGTAACACCTGGTATGAAGCTGTTGGTAATGAATCATCATTAATTGGATTGGGCCGGTCATCCACTATCACTTATTACAGGTCCTATCCTGTTAATTGCTCATTGGAGCTGACAGACACATGATCATCGCTTTACTTGTGTGCTTGAAAAGGCACGTTTTAATCATCATTTCTCTATTCCTACATATATGCTCCTATGATACATAGCTACATAAGCTGTTTCATTTGAAGTGGTTGATATAAAGCACATGATATCGCCGGCTTCATCAATCCATGGACACATAGAAAAGCTGCGAAACATCATGCGTCGTACAAGAAAATGAATAATTCAACGTATCGTGATCTATTGCTTGTCATATTATGTGCTTTCACATATCAAAGCGCACAATAATAAATAAATGGGTAGAGTAAGATATTACGCACTTAACCCAAAAGCTTTATTGACATTCTCGATTTCATACATTTCATTTCATTTGAAAAACAAGAATATGTATTATGAGTAGATTCGAATGTCATATACATGTATACACCATTTTAAGAGCCGCAGCACAATCATCATTGCTTTCCAGTTGGTGAACTTTTGATGAATATAAGTAGTAGGTTCGTATGTTGAATGCGCTTAGGTTCCTTCGTGCATTTATTGGTATCCCTGTAACCCAATCGCTCACTAACATCGCCTTAATAGTTACAGTCTCGGTACTGACGCTAATGACAAGTCATGTCTTCTCTCCACGCATAACACAGGCAAACACATTAGAGAATATATAATCAAATGCATGCTCGTGTGTATGTCTGTGTGACATTTTTGGTCGATGAATACAGGCTCGAATTTGTGTGTGTTGTTGTGTATGATGGCGCATGTTTTTGCGCATGTTTGCATTTTAAATGTTGTTATAATTTATGCCAAACATTGGCTCTCTTGTGATATGAAAGCCGCGTAAGTGTACAACCACGCCATGTTTAACAGATAACATTCCGCAGATGCGTTTACATCAGACGCACACCATGCAGTCACCAATTGACCTTGCAGTGGTGTTGTCTGTTGCATGGCTTTATTGATTGTCGTATTATAGTTGTCATACCCAAACACATGGCACACACTCTACTCTACACATGAAAGTAGTCATCCATGAGAAATACCAGAGCCAGCAGAACTAATCTTCTAATATATGGAGTAAGGATGCATCCTGGAGAGTGTATTGCCATATGGTCTGACAGCAGAACATTATAGCGAGGATATTTGGTAAGGTTGTTGGTTAACAGGTCCGTAAAAATTCACACACTCATATTCTGTACATTGGTCACCGCCTTTCATCAATTATGCAGGAGTACATTAAGCTGCAATGGTAGATGCAGACAATAACAGACATACATACATACATACATACATACATAGATACATACATACATACATACATACATACATACATACATACATACATACATACATACATACATACATACATACATACATACATACATACATACATATATACATGCATGCATGCATGCATGCATGCATGCATGCATACATACATACATACATACATACATACATACATACATACATACATACATACATACATACATACATACATACATACATACATACATACATACATACATACATACATATATACATGCATGCATGCATGCATGCATGCATGCATGCATACATACATACATACATACATACATGTATGCATGCATGCATGCATACATACATACATACATACATACATACATACATACATACATACATACATACATACATACATACATACATACATACATACATACATACATACATACATACATACATACATACATACATACATACATGCATGCATGCATGCATGCATGCATGCATGCATGCATGCATGCATGCATGCATGCATGCATGCATGCATGCATGCATACATACATACATACATACATACATACATACATACATACATATACATACATACATACATACATACATACATACATACATACATACATACATACATACATACATACATACATACATACATACATACATACATACATACATACATACATACATACATACATACATACATACATACATACATACATACATACATACATACATACATACATACATACATACATACATACATACATACATACATACATACATACATACACGAGCACGACATGCATTGCCTGTTCGCCTATACCATCTAATGTCATCAAACTATGCAAGACATGCAAGTCACGTCACTAAATTGCTGCATGTATCATTTTGCGCAAGCACGTGAACATAACAACATCATGCCATATAGCCAGGCTTACAGGTTTTTCTTAATGTGACAAAATATGGCTAATAGAGAAGGAGGTAAAATTTGAACTCAAAGTGTGCTTGCTGAACCAAAGTATGCGATTTCACTGGGAAAGTCTATAAACGTATTTTTGAGCGACATAGACACTTTTGTCAATCTGAATAGACAAACTGACATGGCAAAGTATTGAGAAACGTACGAAATATCAGAAATGTTATTTTATCCACCAGCCTAAAAGGACAGTCCGATGAAACATGTGTGCACCATTAGAAGTCCAAGTTGTTGGTAAGCATCATGCGACATTACCAGCTGAAATGTTTGCAGGAACAATGTCAATGTCTTAAACGTAGACTGACAGAATCCTGCCCTGTATTATACAGAAGGGTCCTTCCTGTCGAAACAGCGCTGATTCATTCGGACCGAATGAATGGATGATGTTGGGTGAGAATCCAGTAACAGTTTGTCTTGATGCACAATTCCATTATACAGGGAGGAAATCACCGGAAACAGCAGTCATACTTGCCTTGCTCCATCTTCACCCTTATCATCACCCTGTCCACGCATCTCTCCATGCAGACAGCGTTACGCTGGCCTAGATAAGCGCCTGATAACATCAGCCAATTGCAATCTGCCATCCCAGATGTCCCTTATTATTTAAAATTGTTGTTATTATATCCAATTAAGGAGATATATGTCTGAGTGAGCTTGTCGGATGTATCTTGTTCAATTGACTTATCGATTGGGTAGAACCAGCATCTTTACTATGGAGCCTGGCAAGTCATCTAGCACTACATAACCCCAATTAGTGCGGCTGAGCTGCGAGCATTGAGGGAATATGGACGCATGATGTATCTGAAATTCGCCCATGGGCTCTGTTCGCGTCTTGTGTACCTTGACGAGTATTAATAGCTGAATACCGAGCCTAACAGTGAATTTCGGATTTTACTGTTACTTAATTGATGTTGAGGTATGTTTTAAAGCTTTGATCAGATAACTGCGGGTCCATATTTGTATATTGCATTATGGTTGTTCCAAAATAACAGTCCTGTCATTGCTACAATATTGAACCAAGTCACCTTTACAGGTGTCTAAATATAACTACGCGGCTTCCTAGTTAGAGTTCTATTCATTACATTGATTACATTCTCAGGACAGCATATTAAACCGTTGACTTACAGGTTTATTTTACCTTCAGAATCATCAATGCCATTGAATTAATCATCTCGCTCAAATTGTATCTCAGAGTCTGTAGGGATACATTCACCACTCCCTACTAGGCTTATCTGTAACGAGACCACCAATCACGACTTTACGTGTACGCCTCAACACTCAGCTATTGCATGCAGGCATTTTATTATCCGGGAGGACATACAGAAGAGAGCGATTGCGAATCGTATGGTTTTTCAAATACTTCTTGCTGACAGTTTATTGTGCATATAGAAGTATAGTCGTTTTGCCCCTGTCTAAATCTGACGACAGATTGGCATCATGTACCATCTGCCTGGGTGCTGCAATATTTACCAAGCAAGTCACAAACCTTGAAAACGTTCATTGTATAAATGACACATTCAATACAAGCTTGTACAGTCCACCAGCTGTGTGGGCCATATGGAATCAATTGACAACGCACATTGATTGTAGCAACCATGGTAACGACAAGTATAACGCTGATCCAAGGAACATCCTAACGTCAGCATCAAGAGGAGAGACTCGGATATATATTTGTCATATTACCAAACAAGCTGTTTTAAATCTCCAAATGGGATATGAAGCAGCTGTTATAAGCCAATTGCTTTAATCGACTTGTACAATCAGCAAACTATGAACATGAAACAAAACAATTTGTTACATAGTGTGCAATTGAGCGATTGCTTGGTACAATGCACACATACGCGTACCAATTGCAAAATTTATGCTAAGTAAAAAAGTACACTAGGCGCATTAACAGCTTGCTTGGCGAATTTCGTCACGTCTACTGCTCTTATACTGTATGTCGAAGGATAATCTCAATCTGGTTTTTCAATTGTTAATCAGGGGAAGAGTTTCCTTCCTTTGTGTTCCTGCCACAAAACCATGCCCACTATAATGTACATTGCGTACACGTATTTCCATTAGATCGAACTCTATTCTATGTCATAAGTAATAGCTGATGACATCCATATAGAATTGGAAAACCCGTTTTAGACCACCCCTACACGGGCTAGATTGCCGAAGTATGTTAATGTGAAGGTGAGCTATTTTTGAACTTTGATTGCGGGCAGATACACTTAAGAGTCTGTAAACGAGACTCGCAGTGAACAAATCGGTTTGCTGGGCTGAGTGTTCTAGTAGGATAAAATAACCACATGTTGCGTGTACAACCGCAGGTACCCAGTCAAGTCTGATGCTGCTAATTGCTGTTTAATGACTTTTTATAAAAGCATCTTCAGGGTGATCCTCAAGTTACCAGTTACACCTTGGATTCCTTATTCACCTTTTATATCTGCAATCATATATTGTGAAGATCGTAAAATCTTTAAATAAAGATGACTTTACAAATGAAGTAATAACCATAAAACGATTAGTGCGGTCATCAGTAAGGCACTTAACATTGACCGTCCGCTTTCTGCAAATTAGGATGGACAACAGGAAGGATATGGATGGTATCTTTAGTTCTGCCGATGCCGCTCTTTTGTAAACATGCATTAAACGTAATCAGCCCGTCTGGTATGATGCTGATCCTATTCATAAGGAAAACATACCCTTAAATATGCTATGCCATCGAAGATGAATACAAGCGTTCGGTGAACATAATGCATCTGACTGTATGAATACATGAATATTCGTCATGAAACATGTTTCTCCTTTCAGTTTGAATCCGTCAAAATACTTGAAGTTAAATGTATTATTCATCAACTGAAATTGCAGCACCCCATCTTCGGTAGAATTCACGATCGCATCTGGCAGCAGTAAATTGCAATGTCGATGAAATTCACTACAATGTCCCTCGCGCATGGGAGGCGAGAAGAAATGTAACACCTTATGCCGCCACCAACTGACTTTAGTGTGATGTTGGATTGAGCATGCCTCATTGGTTTATCTGATGATATTATTCATAACTAGATTCACTGCAACACGGTAGGTGGTGTAGCTAGTAGCCATGTAAAGCAATATTGATGGTCCCTCGCATTCCTTTGACCTAGTATGTAGCGTTAACGATATCTGCATATTGTATGATAAAATACCTGAGCATAATATCTAGTACTATGCTTTTCAAAAGCTGCCTGAAATTGCCATATTCTGTGCACTGGTTATGCCTTCCCCACAATAACACTTTGCATGAATGATGCATGAATGAATTATCTGGGAATAGAGGATACACATGTGAACAAAACATGTAGGTTTAGCACCATCTCTCCTCTTCATCACATCATATTGCATCATCGGGCTTATCATAGTGTTAGCGAGCAATACCTCCACTAATTTACGGTCTATAACAAGATTCATACGCATGTGTACAATTCGGTACCTGTTTAAAGTAAATATCAATCTAGCCATATTCTATCTACGATTTGTAATGAAAGGGGTAGTCCGGTGTATTCATCATTCCTAGCGGCACCGAGCAGCTCATCGGGGTGATAATGAAGTATCGGCACGATGAATAATGCTTCTCAACCTGTACTCTACTGTCTGGTCTCTGGCAAATGACCTCTTGCCTTTGCATCAACACACATACTTCTGTGGTAACGCCTACAATGCACAATTGCTGCTGCCATGACACTAACGGGATGTCATTCCCCGCTGGGCATCAACAGTGTCGCGCTGTTATGGTTATTGAACAGTAATTCGTTTTCCAAGGTTGCATAATGCACTGCACAGTTTGTGGTCAAATATTGTTGGTTCATTTTCTATGCAACGATAATCATTTAGAGTGTCAAGGGATTCGAATACATCATGGCCACTGCCTATTAGGGTTTGCTAGTATATGCTTCCGTGGAAAGTTACAGAGATGAGTAGATATTGCAACATTACCGCCATAATGGTTGCACATCGGGACGGGTTCAAAATGCGGACGGGTTCAAAATGCGATCGCTGCGGTTTCTTCCTCCTGCCGATTCTTCTCCTGATATAGAGAGAGAGCGTGGTGCCAGCATAGATTTTGACCTTTCGGTTTTTCCTCCTGCCGATTGACTGGGCCAGGCCATTGAAGCCTCTCGTCCAGGGGAAATCCAGGCAAAGTGGTGTGGTGCAGAAATGGCCCTCGCAAGGATTCCATCTTCCGCCGACATGAGTCGCACCGCATGGCCAGCAGTTTGGCTCCTCTTGGACTTGCAGGAGGATACAGTGGACATATTCTAACCCCAGACCCAACGGGTGTATAGGCTCTTAATGATTGGATTGCTTATCGTATCATCACATTATGCAATCGGCTCTTTGAAATATCCTTATTAGAATAGAAAATCGTATTACTGTTCCATTGTCACCTTCTGGACCTGTATGCTCCAGTCATAATCACCCCTATCTAACTCAAAGCGTCACACGAGAGGACGAGAGAGATGCTCGGCTCCACCAACACACATGAAATTAGGGCTACACAAGTGCAATACCCAAACCAATAAAGATAAGCTGGATAAAACTCCTATCCAACACAAAGCTTCAAGCCTTCAAACAAGAGCTTATCATTCGGGATTCAGGTGGGAATCTCGATCTTCTAGTTTTAATCACTTGCTTACGCTTGTTTGCATAAATGCAAAATAAGGTCAAAGAATGTCCTCTTGAATCATGCATCACACTTTAATCAAGAAATTCAACATATTCATTTGGGAGTGACCTAACTACGGTTGACATACGAAATAGACATTTACGCTATTGCATACTGTTGAGGAAGCATAACCCATTCCCTACTCTACTCAGAAAAGACTGTCTGTATAAATATATGTGCAACATTAGATCGCAATCTGCATAGCAAGCATCTAGTGTCATTCATATGGCAAGTGACATTTGTATGCTAGCACTTAGACCACCCTAAGCAGAATTGGTTTTAAACAAACTGACACAACGTTCCTTACCTTTGTCTTGACTACAGGACATAGGAATGTAGAATACACAAGGTTCCTACATCTCAGGAATATACCGATATATTGCGTAACCTTGTCGGACGAGGGGATGGGTCATGAAGTCACTTTATTGGAGGAGTAAGCCAAGAGATAGTTATATAACGTGTCTCAAGGTGATTGAAGGGTATATGAACATTCAAACATGTGATTCTCATAAAATCAAATTAATATCCTCGATAATATCTGTGTTATTGAAAGACTTCAGATTTTACCAATCATGACATTGCTGCACCATTGACCCTAACCTTATATGCACGTATGTCAGGACAGAACACTTCATGCGCTCTAGCATGCGTCCTGTTCATTACGTTAATATCGTTCCCAGGGAAGAATATACAAACGTCGTCTCCATGGAGATCTCATGGTGCTATAAGCTTTGATCTGTTGCTTCGGCTTCGATGTTGTGATAAATCAAAATTCAGGGAACTGTAACAATCGGTGGGGCACCTATGGTTCAAACGTTCGTTTTGTCCTGACCATCAGCCGCCATGCGATCTTAGGTAGCCATCTTTATAAATCTAGGCTAATCTAACCTATGCTTTCACAATAGCAAGGGTGGTGAGGGGATACATTACGATGATTTTATTATCTTATTAAATAAGCATGGTCTCTGTTAAAACATTACTGTTGGCATTGATGTTTTTGCTTTGTGATTGTCCTGTGCGCTAATATATTGCGTACCCTTTTAGACCGAGGGGATGGGCAATGAAGTCGCTTTAGTAAAGGAGTAAGCACCCCCCCCCCCCACCCGCACACACACACACACGACAATAAATAGATGATCAAATTGATTAACTTCACTGACCAGCTACAAGTATATGATCACAGAACGTAATGACGTGACACACGGTGGGTTGTGAAGACGTTGAGTATATGATCACAGAACGCAATGACGTGAGGCACGGTGGGTTGTGAACAGAAGAGATTACATCTTGCCCAAATCCTATCGATGGTATGAAGATAACAGAAAAAACTCATCAATATTATCATCCTCAAAGGTAAGAAGTCGATACGGCACCTAGGTGAGATTAAAAGCTAATAGGTACAGAAATACTACGATAAGTCAGCATTTCAGACTTTGCTTAAAAGTAATAACCAGAGAAAGGCATAACAGCGATATGTGATACCTACTTATTGTGCATCGAGTAACCCGTTCAAGGATGGTCATTCCAACGCGAGGGTGCCTCTATTCCGTTATTGTGTACATGCATATAAAATTATATATTCATCCACTATTTCATCTAAACTGTGTAACCGCCTATGAACGGTAATGTAGTCATATATTGCCAAATGAGCTCACCGAATACACCATATGACACGATTGCCATTTGTTGATCACTTCATCTGATATTCCATCACATACAACACAATCCCATAATAACATTACATAACAAACTCGGGTCGGATAACCAGTAATGTCTTGGTCTGTGGTGCAATATTAGCCATTAGAATGATACACGTGACTAGACACGATCAATATACGGCTATGCCGTTACTAATGTGGGAATGGCTCACACAGCAGGTCACGAGAATGGAAACGTTGCTTATAGCAGACCAGTATTGATGTGCAAGTATTGTCGGTACAAAGAAAGTAACTTCAATCACTTTTAATCGACTTAACTACGTGTCACATTACTCTATATCAATGTCTTAATCAAAAGGAAACAAGCAGAATGCTGCCCAGTAGAATTCACAAGACTCCTAAATAGCGGCAATATGCTAATCCATCATTGATAACTACTGGGGTGGTCCGAGTGAATGAGCGATGGAGTGGTTGAGGGAGACTCGCTGTATACACAACTACAGCATTCAAAGAGAAAATAATTGGAGACTTCAGGAGTAATACATTCCCAGCTCCATTTTCATCCTCACCACAGCCCATGTCCGTAAAGTACAACATGCATGCCGTTTTACTCTTGCCGAGATAAGTCCCGATAGCGTCCACCGTCCAATGCGCTACCCCGTTGTCGCCAATAAATCACCCATTATTTCCTGGATTTAATTGAAGAGATACCTAAATGAGCTACCTCGTCTGAAACATCGTGTTTAATCACAGTATCGATGGGGTGAAACCAGCATCATTATAGCAGGGTGCAGCAAGCCATCTTGTACTAAATGACCTCAATTAGAGTCGCTGAGCTGTAAGAATTGAGGATATATTGAAGCATAATTTAACTGGAGTTCCCCCATTTGTTGCATTCAAGCCGCCTGCTTCATATTCCCTCGCTGCTAGGGTACCGCTGGCCGAATACCGACTCAGTGATTCTCCAGTATATTTATGAACACTAATATGCTTTTCGATCAATAAATGTTATGATATGATCGACGAATTCCAGGATGTTTCCAAGGTTTCGATCGTCGTTAGTTTCCTTTCTGTTTCTTACTCGTTCATTTATATTTGTGCGTCATGTAAGCTTCCGAAATCAAACCATGTCATTGCCATAGCATTAAGCACAGCCATGCCAGTGCTACAGGATATCAACACTGCTTGTTGATTCGTACAATTTCTCTGTTGAAAATTTAGATTTAGGTCCACCATCAAAGTTTCAGGACAAACAGGTTTTCCTACATATAGGAATTATTAATATCGTTCAATAAATCTGCTCGCTCAGTTTGTGATACTGAATATTATGGGGTATACATTCATCACATTATCAACAAAGATATCACGAGCACAAGGTCACTTACGCGATTCAACGCTCAGTTATTTCGTATCAGCATTGTATATTAATCTATACATGCGTACCACACCTTAGCCCAGCATTGTATATTAATCTATACATGCGTACCACACCTAAGCCCAGCATTGTATATTAATCTATACATGCGTACCACACCTAAGCCCAGCATTGTATATTAATCTATACATGCGTACCACACCTTAGCCCAGCATTGTATATTAATCTATACATGCGTACCACACCTTAGCCCAGCATTGTATATTAATCTATACATGCGTACCACACCTTAGCCCAGCATTGTATATTAATCTATACATGCGTACCACACCTTAGCCCAGCATTGTATATTAATCTATACATGCGTACCACACCTTAGCCCAGCATTGTATATTAATCTATACATGCGTACCACACCTTAGCCCAGCATTGTATATTAATCTATACATGCGTACCACACCTTAGCCCCGGTCGGACTGCAATATTTGCATACGCATCAGACGTTCTATGCGGCTAACCACACCTGTTCTTCCACAGCGGTGTCAATAGTCAGACGAATCATAGGGGTCTTTTTGTCCTTGTTTATTTGCGACACAGTATTGGTACCATATGCCGTCGAGTCTCGATCTGCTCGCCAGCTGTGTGTTGATGGCACTACACTCCAATATCTTTCATAAGGCCATTGTAAAAATGACATATACTGTGCTAGTTTGATGTGAAGACCATCAGCTGTGGTGAACTAGGGCTTATTAAAATACAACGTACAGTCATTGGGACACGGCAATCAAACGATGGTCGGAAGTGTTTCCCATACATCTAACTTCCTATATCTTGGGTCATCAAGAGCTACATGTATATGATAGGGCCAACATCGATAGCACTGCACGATAAGAAACTGCTTTGGTTCACCCAAAGAAATCTGAAACAGCTATTATTTGCCGATTCGTAGTCGAACCTTGTTATCCGCGATTAGTGCAGATGAAACCAAATAAATGCTAGCTATTGTCAATTTGAACGATTCAATAGTGAGATGCAAACATATGCTAATCAATAGCGCAATACATTTACGGCTAAGAGCCATATGCTTATCAACGGAGCCCTGGGCGCATTCACCACTGTTCTCGGCTAAATCGACGATATTCCTGACGCCAATTGTGCCTTAATTTAACTGGAATGAGAATCGAAATTGAGCTCTCTTCAATGGCAATTGTTGTGATGAATTTCAATTTTCCTGTGTTTGTCCGCCATAAAGCCATGACCATCATAACGTACAATGTGTGTGCATATTCCTGTTCTCTACAGATGCCGACCTCTAAATCGCTTGGTACGTAATCTGTATGTATATACAGCCATAGATAATCAATTAATGCGTTAATGTTTAACATTGTACACTGATATCACTCTGCGCCCCAAATACAGTAGGATTTCCAAGTACATCTTTCAATTCTGAAATCATTTATTGTGAAGATTTTATAATCATTAAATACAGATGACATTACAAATAGAACCAAACACATAAAATGACTAAAAAGGTATATAAATGCAAGCAAAATGGCATGCTCTGGACAAAGTAGCAGCAGCTTTACGAATAAGCAAATTTATGACACAACTGCATATTAAATTCCACATGGAATTCCCCAGTCGCAGGAGTAAAGTTCCAGGTACCTATCTGCACCTCCATCATCAGCATCTAGGATTATATATTCGTGGTCATTATAAATGAATGACAAGCACACATTCCATTGTTCCCGATGTTAACACCAATGTAGCTTGCAGGCTGGTTTCTTTACTCATCTCATGAATACTGACAGCAACAATCATTGAATATTCCACAGTTGGCCAAATTAGATGTCAGAGATAAGGTTTTGCTGGAGCATATTTTAATCGTCCTGGATTCTCAACATATATCATCCATGCTAACAAGTCAATGGAAGCATAGCTTTGTCACACAGAGCTTTGTCACACAGAGCAGGTAAAGCGTATACACTTCGTTCAGAAAAACTAATCATATAGCAAGCAAGCACCAAATCAATGCAGCCTCATCACACTAAGCGTTTTTACAAATACAAGGGATTTGAAACAAAGCAAAGAGAACAACAGCGGCCATAACAACATAGGGACTGGCATTTGTGCTGTCATCACTCTCCTCGCTGGTGACATTTCCCGCGACATCCACACCCTGGCCGCCAGACACATCCATCGGCTCCATTCGTGGTGTGGTTGACAAGGTTGTATTATCAACAGCTACCTTTCTAGTTTTGGAAAATATAATTACTGGGGATATTTTTCCTGATTCAATTCGTCTGGAAACTGACTCACTGCAATGTTCACCAGACAATAAATAGAACTTACTGCGTGGACGTCTTGGAAATAACCAGCAATAAAGTCTGTTTGCCAGGGGGTCATTTGCTTTTGTTATTATCACGATGTCTCTAGCAGGTAAACGGGTGCTTTGTAAGCAGCTATATGAAGATGAAGGTAGTTCGGCACTAACGTTGCAGTCTCTGTAATCAACAGTTAGACCTTTCTTGTTGGCAGTCTGAGTAACACTCCCTGTGCATGAAGTGCCATTGGCAAGTTGCATAGCGAAATTGCGCATGTCGCGCGGTAGGCCACAGTTAACTAATTGGTCAGTGCTGGTTGGTTTATATAAAAGGCGTTGGTATTTAGTGCGGAATTTGTTATCCATGAATTTCTCGTCACTGTCATAACTGAAGTGAGAGCAGTCAACAGGCTCTGTAGGGGAGGACGTGAAAGGCCACAGCTTGGCTTGACTAAGCTTGACTTGTATGACTGACGCATGCTTACTCTGTGTCACCTGCATGCACGTATAGCGCGGACGACACCCGTTATCAAACTACACTAGCATTTGTTGGTGGGTCGATTTGTCTTGGTCCTCAGTCATGTCCCAGTTAATGCAGTGGAAGTCTTCCTGTATCTTTCCATGAATTGACACTACCGAGCTTGTAATGTTGGCCGCCATGGATCGTGCATTTCCACCTTCATACCACGACCCCTGCCAGCTGCTAGGAAATCGACATAGATTCGGTCTGGTTGCATTGCAGAAGCCACAGGTACGTGGACAGGTGAGGTGCATGCTGGAGCAGGGAGCACTCCACATGGAGCATATCTCATACTCATCCACACACAGCGACGACACGGGACTGGCAGGTTCCCTGACTGCGTCCAGACGAGCGTAGTTACGCGTGATGGATACCAGGCGGCCCTCATCAGCAACCAGGTCCATCAGGAGATAGGCCGAGAAGCTCTCCACACTGGGGGCTGACGGGTAGCGCAGCAACCACATGTAATTAAACAGGTCATGTTTCAGTAAGAGGAAGTTATGTTTGCCCTCAGTCCAGCTAGCCGTGCATATCGTTCGCTGACTCACGTACATGTACAGATTTTCTGGTACGCATTCTGCTCGCCGGAAGTAGAAGCGTAACCCTTCGCCTTGATGGCATTCGCTTTCTAGCCTTGTGTCACCTTCGTAAGCATCACATACACTGCGTTGAAAGACCTTGTCAAATATCCTAATGGTGTAACCACCCTGTAGTGCACACACCTGCTGCTCACTGCCTATATGAGTCTTATCAATGATAAGCCAGGGGTCAGTGCGCATACTCTCCTCTCTGCACAGCGCTTCATCCATACGTCGAGACACATTGGCAGTCCTTAGTTGTACAACATTGGCACTTCGGCGCAAAAACTGCACACACGTATAGCGCGTACCTTCCTGGCCACTTTCTTCGTGGGCGGCCAGGTAAAAACCTTCTCTTACCATCTGTAGACACACATGAGTGTAGGGCTTGGCGGACGGGTCAGTAGCGACGACGCGTAGCATGCTGTCCTCCACGAGGACACGCGTCGTGAACTCCGTGAACTGATTCCTCACGCGACCACGCCAATCGCGCTGCGTTCCATTGGTCTGCATGAATTCTGGAAACTGGCAAGCTAATGCAGCCACGATGAGCTGGTAACAAACGAGCAGAGTCAGGTACATTTTGACGGTGGAATTTGATGTCAGGATCCAGTGAAGTCACGCTCTCGCTCGGCTCTCACGTCTCATGGAGAGGGGGTATCACTTACCTGAAACAGAACACAGCGATTACAATACACCAATGCATTTTCATCAAACACACCAACCCCTCGTACAATACAGATCGATTTGCAAGTGAAGAGGGAAAGGCGCGACTACGAGGGCCATGTGGAGATGGACAGGAGTTCCATCCATTGCATGTACACACTACAATACACATGGAAACAATCGCCCCATATTGACACACAGATAAGGCATATTTCTATTTCTCCTGTATAAGCCATAGCCTACTACCCCAATCATAGCCTACAAAGACCGCTCCACCAAACCTATGAGCCAACAGGTGTCGTGAGATGACAAAGAACATATTAATGAGTTCCAATCGCTGACATAAACCAAGATTATGTCGGATCAAAGAGAATCCTCTTCTTATGGTGGGGTCGTGTTATGGAGCATAAGCCAGTATTTACGGACATACAGTCTTCTCGG
Organism: Urechis unicinctus; assembly: GCA_034190875.2. Taxonomy (NCBI): domain Eukaryota; kingdom Metazoa; phylum Annelida; class Polychaeta; order Xenopneusta; family Urechidae; genus Urechis; species Urechis unicinctus. The sequence continues at coordinate 77,539,023 of CM067350.1, read as the reverse complement.
CTGCACCCCGTGCCTAGCAAATCGTAATTACGTCTCCTTCGTCTGTGACCGTCTTTATGGCAAGCCATGTGGGCTGTTATGTTCGATGCTCGGAACAGCAGAGAACGACTTCAGTGGTGGTTGACGAGTTGCTGCTACCTGTATTAACAGCGTTGATTACCTGATTCATTTTCAGCGCAGGTAGGAAAAGTGGCATATACGCTTACCGTTAATTAAAATAAAACCAGCATGTAATATATGACTCATGCGCAATTGCTGCTCGTGTGCAATGGCCACTGGCATGCAACTGTTGCTTGTGAGCTGCATGACACCAGTTATCACATCAACATGCACACAAATTGGGTCAAGAATTAAACTAACAACGTATTGGTGGCGGAACAGGCGAAGATAAATATTTCATATACGACTGAATGGCCAACAGTGTGTCGGAGAAAGGATTGCAGGTCCTGATTGGTACAGAGACAGACCAGGGCACTCATAGCATCACAATGTCACTGGCACCCAGCTGTATATCAGCGGGGAAGCACCAGGATGCTATTGAATTAAGGTAATGGGTTGGCCGGCAAGTGACTGCCCAATTCGATTTCAAATGGATAAGATAACACAGCAAGTTGTAAGTGTCACTCTAAGTCCTTCACAGGAAACAGAAATAAACGTGAACGACTTGGTTCAACGACGCGTCCGAAGATGAAACTGAAATAGCGCCGGCAGACAAGTGATAGGGAAATGGAAGCCAGCTGGCGTGAATTTGGGTACCTGCTTATCTTCCTCTCCAAGACGACAGCCCAGCACACAACAGCAGCAGCGACAGCAGCAATTGCAACTAAGAACTTTCCCGCCCATGCATGCCCACCCTTTCTGAACAATATCCTCTTATTTATTTTTATTATTTTTTTAAACTTTTACAAACTTATGTTATCAATATCGCTTATCTCGTGCTATTAACCCTTTCCGGGGGATTTCTCATTACTTATTGTCATTTCATAATTCAAAATTATTAATATCATGTTATGTCATTAAGTATGAGTAAATATTAGTTAGTTTACGTAATTGATTGTGTAATGTTATGATTAAAGTTTCATCATCGATTATTACGTAATAAATCCCCTTGGTCGGTCCAAGTCTAGTATATGATGTGTTCGTCTAATTTAAAGCGCCTAGAAAGATACATCTTATATACATTGCATTTATCCTGTTTCATGTTTGCAAATCATCTCAGTGTGGACGTGTCATTACATAAGCCTGCAGGACGTCTAGGTATATATCTATATCCCCGTCCGACCGGCGCCAGTCATTATAACGTCCCCTACCTGAGAGTAGCATAAAATCTTGCTACGTTCAAAAGGCGTACTTTCTCTCCATGCTGATCTTTTATAATTGCTAATTAAACTCAGATGATTCTTACTAAATCATGTTGGAAAAAATGACGTCATAGTTCCAAATATAAACATGACCATAGCAACTTCATTCTTATAATCACTTGTTCATGCCATTGAATGTATCAGCTTTCGACACGGGTGCATCTTATTGGTTGATATCCACGTGTATGATAAACATGCAACATGCTATTGTAAATTGTAATATCTGAATTTCGCATTGCATGTGGTCATCGCAGCATGCTAATAGACTTCCCGCACAGCGAGATTACAAACGGGACAATAGTGAATGCGCCGTTGACTGATTCATGTCAACAACTTCAGAATCATTTCGGAACCCGTGAATTAACATATTGATACGTTACCCTTCAATTGCACCGTGTAAGTCACTGTTCGAGCTTTATCGGTCAACCATAATGCGCACGCGCTGATATGCTTGACGCTGTTAAAACCGAGTTCCGAGTGTCGGTTTGAAACATTGTGAGTAACAAACCTGGGGGGGGGGGGGGGGGGGGTAATTAAGAGGGGGGGGGGGGGGGTCGCTCAAACGGTGATTAATCAACCGTCTGGCTACAGATAAGAACATGGACGCAAGACGGTAAGGTCAACAGGCGAGCAAAACTGGTTCAATTTCATCGATAGTCATCTGCCGGTTATGACTACAAAAGGCAAACAAGAGCAGACAGACCAACCGTTTATAATTGTTAGGTCAGAGCTACAGAACCTCATTAAAAAAGACCATCTCAAGTCTGGTCTCGACTGTAAATTACTATACCGACGGCAACTTCAAGAGCAATGTAGCACTTTGCATACAGGCTGAGTCGTGGTGTGCATGTATATGCAATGAGAGCGAGTGCCGGTACAGGACCCACGCCATTTGGATGCATTGGCAGACGTTCGTCGAACAGTAACTAAGATAGACTGTACCGGACAGAGCTGGGGCAGAGCTAAGTGGTGGGGGGGGGGGGGGGGAGGTAATTCCTAGCATCAGGCGTGGGAGGCGCTGTCCGACTCAACTTATTCACAGAGCGAAACAATCAACAGCTATTAGCGCTGTATTTATCACCAATTGGCCCGAAGGGGTAGGTAATGTGTCAACACAAACACCGTATCCCCATTGCTCATTGAAAGCAGGTGACATATAAATATGACATATTCGACGACTGACAATAGGATGATTACACGGGTCGTGCAGGGGCAGGGTCGATGACATGACGAGATGGATTTACGGCAGTGCCAAAAGTGCAGTTGATCAATAAAGATTCAAGGATATGGTTAGAGCTTTCCCTCAAATGACCGAGCCCAACGGGGCGCCTTACTAGTAGCGAGGCCGGGGCAGACGAGCCCATGATTAGGAATGTGAGCTTGCGAGTATGGACTGCTTCATAACGCACCATGAATCTCGGCATGTTGCTGGACATCAAGGTTCAAGCCACAGGTCATCCATTAACGTCACCGTGAGAGCGTGCCAGCTGATGCGGACCACTCCCACATCAACAGCATCCAGCCACCAGGCCTAAACTAACCTAGGAGCAACACCTATATCAATCTATGCATATCCGAGTGGGCGACTCCCCGGGGCGCGGTATCTCATAGCGCCCGTATTGTCATAATGACGCCATGAAAATGCCGCCGAGTCTGGGGCAGTTGATGTATGGTCCAGGGCCCAAGATGGACGCCACATGCTCACATGACCAGCCCCTCTCCTCACCAGAACGTTGCCACAGCAGGACACTTTTATGAGCGCTCCAATCGACGGGTCTCGTATTTGCGCGCGGCCATCATAGCAGCTGTTGTAATTCAGTCAGCCCAATACGTGCAAAGTCTTAGTTTCCATTTCTTCTGATAGATATCAGAGATAAGCAGCACGGAGTCGAATCGCGCTAGGATTCATGCGATTAGAGACACGAGCCAACACCTGCTCGTCCCCAACATACAGTCGCAAACATAGCAATGACAGAGGTAAACAGGTACATACGCGGTCGTTATTTCCTGAGCAAACGGCAGTTATAAACATCACGTGTCCAGCAGCTTGCTGGGCTGGGTGAGCAGGTGAGGCGGAGCGAAAGAACGCTCCCGGCGTCTCACGTGGACAGTGCTACTAGGAACACACGTATCTAGGACAATAAATAAATAATTAGAGGTGACTTGGAGCCATGAGTCAGTGACTAAGAGAGCGAGTCAGTGAGTGACAGAGTTAGTTAGTCAGTCAGTCAGTGATTGAGGGCGTGAGCAGTAATTGTCAGTGTGTGAGTGAGTGACGGGTTAGTGAACGAGTGAGCGAGTGTGTGAGTGAGTGAGTGAGTGAGTGAACGGGTAAGTGAGCGAGTGAGTGAATGAGTGAGTGCGTGAGTGAGGGAGTGAGTGAGTGCGTGAGTGAGTGAGTGAGTGAGTGAGTGAGTGAGTGCGTGAGTGATTGAGTGAGTGATTGAGTGATAGTGAGAGAGTGAGTGAGCGAGTGTGTGAGTGAGTAAGCGAGCGAGCGAGTGAGTGAGTGAATGAGTGCGTGCGTGAGTGAGTGCGTGAGTGAGTGAGTGAGTGAGTGTGTGAGTGCGCGAGTGAGTGAGGGAGTGAGGGAGTGAGTGCGTGAGTGAGTGAGTGAGTGAGTGCGTGAATGAGTGAGTGTGTGAGTGAATGAGTGAGTGAGTGAGTGAGTACGTGAGTGAGTGAGTGAGTGAGTGAGTGAGTGAGTGAGCGAGTGAGTGCGTGCGTGCGTGAGTGAGTGAGTGAGTGAGTAAGCGAGTGAGTGCATGCGTGCGTGAGTGAGTGAGTGAGTGAGTGAGTGAGTGAGTGTGTGAGTGAGTGAGTGAGTGAGTGAGTCGTCCAGTGTCCACGCCAGTCGTCGCAGGGCGAGCTGCAGTGTCGAGACACGCCATGAGTCCCCGTGTCACCACACCATATCTCACAGGCGGTGTGTGTAACTTCTAGGTGCATAAACCAGACCTCTGTCACCAAGCGGAGACAATCTACGTCATTTACAGCAATAGCCTGGCCGCAGCGTCAGAGGATATGCCGGGTTGGGCTGGGGTGCCCTAAGGGTGGTGGTAACAGCGCCATTCCATACAATAGAACATGTCTTGGATGTCAGAGCGGCGCCATGCCGCACTGAACCCCGGCCACATGGAGTCGCATCTCCGCCTAGATAGCCACCTAATCGACATGCTTATGGTTAGCTGTACGCCTTTAAGACTATCACTGCTGTACCAGTCAGTAAGAGAACTCGATCACACCCAGCCTGAGTCACACCAGGTGCTTACACAATACCTGGCCATGGTGCCGCGTCAACATCAGACCTGTCATGCATGACATGAGAAGCGGCAAAGTGGTATCGCGATCGGAGCGACGCCACCAAGCTCCGACTAACGCCCTCTTACGGAATTCCGCCCTCCTCTTCCATGTTTGATGGACAAACGAACACACTTCAAATGGAATATCATCTTCGCCTTACAGCTTCCGGTTGGCGGGAGTTTGTGCGCAAGCTAAGCGTTGTTTGTGCGATGTCCGTAAACACGAAACGCTCTAAAACGGATACTTTCTTAATTGATATGGTGTATGTAATTATACCCACTCAGGACGACTTTCTACAGAAGCAGCGTGAGTTAAGTGCAATAAGCGCAAGAATGCTGTGCACAGACTTCAACTGGTATGGTGCGTACTGCCGTCCAGTGGCTAACTTAGTCCAAGTTTCACTACTGACCTTTGACTGGATTCGCATTAAAAATATCCCAGGCGCCAACAAGGAAAACCTTTATCCGTTCAGTGGCAAGTAGACCCAGATGACCGATGTGACAGATGATAAAACCTTACGTCACGAGCTCGCGTTCGACTAGATGACAAGGTGACTCTGTCGAACTGATGTCGACGACAAGACCCTACCCATTTATGTAAACACCCAGCCCTTTGCTAAGAGGACCTTTCCAATATCCAGCGCGTCCTTGGTATCGGCAGGTTGCGCGAAATAAGAAGCAATGCCAGTAACTCACGCGCTGGACCAGCTACCTGACCTTGCCTGCAGGCGCTTTCTGGTTGCCAAGTGTTTATACTAGAGTCGACGGGGCCGTGTACCTGGTATGTAGTAGCCAAGCTAGCAGGCGGGGTCGACGCTTGTTTGTGCCTCTTTCCTGGGCCTTTCAGTTATCTCACTCGTCGGTTACACGAGTTGTCAGAAGAGAAAAATCACAAGTTGTAACGGCTCACCAGTAGCCAGTTATAGCAAGCCGCGTCAGTCTAGGGACAGCTTCGACGCAAGAAGCACGCACTAGCTTGATTCCACCGGGCAAGTCCCGCGCGCGCAAAGTAGCGGCTTCATGGCGCACAGGCCGGCAGCCTTATCCACCTAACCGCTCCTTGGGTTCATCCACAGTGCCACACAATAAACAGTGAACGTCCATGACTCATTCACTGCCTTCCAAGAAGTTGTACTGTGAATAAGGGGCCAGTGGTACGTCACGCTGTCATAGATACGTTACATTGCCAAGGACAAGTCACAGAGTCAATGACACGTCCAATAGTCAATACGTCACAGTAAATAACGTCACATTGTCAATGACACGTCACCTAATCAATAATGCGTCACAGTTAATAACACGTCAGATTATCAATTACGCATAACATTGTCAATGACAGGTCACAATTAATGATGCATCACAGTAAATAACACGCCACATTGTCAATAATACGTCACTTAGTGTATAATAGGTCATATTGTCAATAATATGTCAATGCTACATCCCCTTGTCAATGCTACATCACCATGCTACATCACCTTGTCAATGCTACATCACCTTGTCAATGCTACAACACCTTGTCAATGCTACATCACCTTGTCAATGCTACATCACCTTGTCAATGCTACATCACCTTGTCAATGCTACATCATCTTGTCAATGCTACATCACCATGTCAATGCTACAACACCTCGTCAATGCTACATCACCTTGTCAATGCTACACCACCTTGTAAATGCTACACCACCTCGTCAATGCTACACCACCTCGTCAATGATACATCACCTTGTCAATGCTACACCACCTCGTCAATGATACATCACCTTGTCAATGCTACATTATCTTGCCAATGCTACACCTCATTTTCGATGGTACATTTCATTGGTCATGACACGAAGAATCCCTCCATTAACATCACATCAGTTAACGTTCCTCACTGCCCTGGGACAACGAACCCATAACCAAATTCATTTACGAGGAACATCGACTCAGTGCCACACGCCGTCGCAACATCCAAGGACCCGCATTACCGCCAGCATATACACTGAACTGAAAACAATCTTAGTCGCCGACAAAATAGGATATTCATCATAAAATAGTCTCCCTAAACATCTGCCATCCTTACATGTAGCGGCCAATCCATCTAGAGCTTTATGCGGTTCAAATAAAACAAATTTGATACGAAGATGACGGTAAGATATGACGGTGAAGAATACAGGAGCCACCCCCCCCCCCCCCCCCCCCCACCCCCGCCTTGCCCTGCTGCCCTCACACCCCGCTCTGGGAGGATGAGGGTCAGTATGATACATGACCAGCCGGTCGCCGCCCGGTCCGGTATGACGTTAATGAACGAGATCTGGCGCGGGAACGCCGGTAAGCCCCTTAGAGCTGCAACCACAGACAAACCTATGCGCCTGTCCATCTCGGATATGGGGGGCTTATGACAGCGGTACTCGTTCATCGTGCGCAGATTTGACCATTGGATTGCGGCAGGCCGCTCTGATAGTGACCACCAACTGGTCTCATAGCTTCCAACATGAGGGACACGGTAGCGGTAATTGCTTTGAGGGTTCATCTACACAGGCCAGCAATGAAAGCACATCTTAGTCGTTCTCAGCGCGTATAATGGCTACATGCTGCCGCAGGGACGCCTGGAAATCAGCGAGGCTTATTCGGGGGAACCATCTTGCCAACCAACCTGTCCATACACGGAACACTTAAATCAGCCACGTGGGACCTCGCTTTTGAACGTGTTTGCCGAGACCCATCATCTCCTTGTCCGGGATCGCCAGCGCTGCTCCTTCTTTCTATTTATAGCGCTATCACCTGTTGAGACAACTAATACCGGTACATTGACCTGTGTCCAGCAAGGGCGAGTCGGCGCGATGCATCTCAACCAGCGAGCGTCGTTTACAACTCAACATACGCACATCATCGCCAATCACTGTCAGGGCGACCAGTACTTCACGTCACACAATGGACACTGTCAGGGCGACCATTACTTCACGTCACACAATGGACACTGTCAGGGCGACCAGTACTTCACGTCACACAATGGACACTGTCAGGGCGACCAGTACTTCACGTCACACAATGGACACTGTCAGGGCGACCAACACTTCACGTCACACAATGGACACTGTCAGGGCAACCGGCACTTCACGTCACACAATGGACACTGTCAGGGCGACCAGTACTTCACGTCACACAATGGACACTGTCAGGGCGACCAGTACTTCACGTCACACAATGGACACTGTCAGGGCGACCAGTACTTCACGTCACACAATGGACACTGTCAGGGCGACCAGTACTTCACGTCACACAATGGACACTGTCAGGGCGACCAGTACTTCACGTCACACAACACTGTCAGGGCGACCAGTACTCACGTCATGGACGACCAGTACTTCACGTCACACAATGGACACTGTCAGGGCGACCAGTACTTCACGTCACACAATGGACACTGTCAGGACGACCAGTACTTCACGTCACACAATGGACACTGTCAGGGCGACCAGTACTTCACGTCACACAATGGACACTGTCAGGACGACCAGTACTTCACGTCACACAATGGACACTGTCAGGGCGACCAGTACTTCACGTCACACAATGGACACTGTCAGGGCGACCAGCACTTCACGTCACACAATGGACACTGTCAGGGCGACCAGTACTTCACGTCACACAATGGACACTGTCAGGACGACCAGTACTTCACGTCACACAATGAATCACTGTCAGGACGACCAGAACTTCACGTCACACAATGGACACTTGTTTGCCACAACTTTCAATAAAAACTCGATGCGACAGCTGGATAGGGCAGCGATTCGTGTGAGATGGGTTGTCGATGCGACAGCGGGATAGGGCAGCGATTCGTGTGAGATGGGTTGTCGATGCGACAGCGGGATAGGGCAGCGATTCGTGTTAGATGGGTTGTCGATGCGACAGCTGGATAGGGCAGCGATTCGTGTTAGATGGGTTGTCGATGCGACAGCTGGATAGGGCAGCGATTCGTGTTAGATGGGTTGTCGATGCGACAGCGAGGTAGGGCAGTTATTCGTGTTAGATGGGTTGGGTAACGTTTCACAAGATGTGGAGCATGCAACAACATAATTCAAATTCAACATTCTAAATAATTTTGAAACATGGACACTGAAAGTCCTGAGACTCTCCACCCAAGAGCGCACATGTTGCCAGTAATCCCTGAATACCCTCCTATCTTAATCCGCCATGACACACAACAGGAACGCAGGGAGAAATCCTCTAGGGCTAACTGTGTCTGACGGGACATCCAAGAGAGAACTTCATTCGGCGAGTAAACACTAGTAAACCAATAACATCTGGTCCGGCTTCATAAATAAACACAAACGAAAATATCACAGGGGCCTTTGAGAATCCACGTAATGACTACTGACAAGAGGAAATGTCTTCACCAGCAAACAACAGCGGGGCAGCCAACGTCTCGCTGGACCTTAGCAATCGCCCCCCCCCCCCCCCCCCCATTCCTGTCTAGCGACAATATTACATTATTTCAAAGTGTATTTCATTTCCCTCGTCGATTAGCCTTAGCGATAAAGTCCGATAAAGCGCTTACACATTCGAAGCAGCGTTTCCATCTGTCGCTCTGTCGTGACAGTCATATCTAAACACGCTGGTGGCTGATGATAAATGATGACTCATCGTGTTTTGTGGCGCAACGCGTCACCACTCGAAGGCGACGAAACGAGCCGCTAAGTGACTTAGCGGAAAGGAACATATACGATAGCCATGTAGAAGTGTTGACATGTCAGCGTAAGTTGGGACGTTCGATGTGATTGGTGAGAGGGTGCGGTAGGGGGGATAGGGCGGTTACTGTCCGCGTCGAACGGACCATACTGCGCGGCTGCGCAGGCAGAACTAACGCCGCATCACCTGCTCCCAATCGCACCCCCCATCCCGCTTCCCCCAACACTCACACAATATAACGCTTCAGCGAACAATAGGCCAAAGCAGGACCTCTCCGTCTGAAGCTTCCTAACCGACGACTGACCGTGAAATACATCGCGGCCATTGAATGACTTAGAACGAGGCCTTGCAATGTGGCCGCAGCCACTCGGTAATTATCGAGTTCAATCTCCCTATCGATCGGCAAGTAATAGGCTCCACGAGTGAGTGTTCGGTCTGGGCGCCAGGCAGGCTCCACATCATTAGTGTCAAGTTAGCATCAGCCTATGGAGCTCCAACGACCGACAGAAACACACGGCCGGAGGAATCCGGGTTACAAGCGTGAATGTCGCCGACTCGCCGAGGTGAAGTGACCTGGCGATAACCAAGCAGGCCAGCTATACACGGAAATCACATTAATGGAGGCTGGAGCAAATGAATGGGCTCGCAAAACCCAGCATCACACAGGGTAAGTAGTATGTAGCCAAGGAGAAAGCACGACCCCTTCGTGGCTAGTTGACAGTGCCACTCTGGGTAATCACGGCTATACAGGTAATGACGTTATCAGCACAGACCATCGTGAGCCAATCACAGGTACCACCGCTTGCAACGACTTGGAAGCTGTTTCACTTCACGATGGTTAGTTGACAGCTAGATAAGGAACGCGCGAGAAATGGAAAGGCCAAGTAAAGTCTTTCGGTGTAGTTTTATAGACCTTGAGTAACGCGTAGTAGAATAGCAGTCGTGTCAGCAGCCACATCAATGCCTACCATAGAATGTCACCAGACGGCGGGGCCATGGCATGCTAAGCGATAGGTAGCCTTGCTATTATTGTACGTATGCATTGTGGATGAGCAGCAGCCACCTGGCGTGCCATGAATATCACGACAACACCACATTCAAACAACGTGGCCTATTTATGGCAGTCATCTTCACATGTGTTGTCAAACACCCCTGATCACCCAGGCTGGAAATGCCAGCCAAGCCACCCGATATGACCTCACCAAGACTACACCAACACTCAAAGAGGATTAATCACGCTTCATATATCAGCCTTCAACTTACAGAGATTTCATTGTAACACATGTATATCTCACCTGTTGAGCACATGGAATGTCAAGTCATGTGACTTAATCAGCCGGAGACAAGCGGCATCCGATTCAGGTAGCCAGCGACAGGAGTCAATGGACCATCACCAGCGCGGTAAAAAAAAGTTCTTGAGCAGGAAAACTTGTTCTGCGGTCGATTTGCGGCGTTTTCTTCAGCGCGCCGGATGCGGGGCAGATGGTTGACTGCGTCTGGTTTGAAGCGACCTGTCCGATGCGCACCACCCTCACTGGATTCCTTCTTTGTCTGAGCCGTTCCACCAAAGGCGCGCTCTCAAGTTTAGTGCACGAGGTTTTGATAGCTGTGTTTGCGGCTGGAGTCTGCGTGCACTACCTTTCTGTTTCTATATCTCCAACAAGTAGTGTGTAGAAGTGAGGGGCACCTGATGCCTCTTGTCCTCGCCCATGTCTCCTCCGCATCTCTGCCTCAAGCGTGCATCCCGTCTGACTAGCCCTCTCTTTCCAGTCAGCACCTTGAATAATAATATCGACTGGCGTGGTCGAGGCCGAGTCGCGTAGCTCTAGCATGATTAGGTTGCAGCCGATTGCCATCACTACCGGGACAGGCAAGCCCTCTGGCGGCTGCTTCTCGAATTAATATTGTCATGTTGGGGCTTTGTGACATGAATATGAGGACCGAGGGATATTTAGTAGGATCGTTGACTAGACATGGCGCCCGTTGAGCAATTCATTCTACGAATTGAGGCGCATCACCCGTGACTCACCTGCAACTTGAACTGTTTTTCTTGGGATACCTGGTAGATGGTAGAGTCCCACACAGCGGCTAACACCGACGCGCTGGTGTCTTTTCTCACAACTTCACCTTAGCGCTCTGTGATCCAGATTCGGCGAACGCGTCAACATTGGCTCACACGAGGCTCCTTGTTCTTAATTGGAATAGGAAAATGTTAATAAACTCAAATAACAAGACCCAAGAGGGGTGTACAGGACCCTGCTGTTCAACAAGGTGCTTTCAAATGAATGGCTTCATTTAATAAAACGAATTACTTATCTCGATTCTCGGGCGAGCTTGGCTCTGCATGATTACCGATGTGTACACCAACCTATCAGGCGACTGCTTTCACCATATAATGACTACTTTCATTTTCGGAATTGTTAGCTGCCAGGAGAAAAACCTCCTTGAGCTCGTCAGCTAATCAGTTTCCATAAGTGGTTGCGTGTATGAGAGCGGTAATCGGAAGCACGCCTGATATGGCGTCGACAGGTGCACGCTGGGTGTCTTTATGGACCCACATGACCGGTGTATTAAGGCCATGTTGGGCGATCATTTGTCAGCATCATGTAGTTTTGTTGATCGCATTACATCCCGCGTGTTGTACTCAACTGCTTGAACAAAATCGAATTACCTGATCGCTAACAGTTATGATATTGGTTGCCAGCTGACTTGGGTTTTTGCTCCGCACTACAACGAAATCATAATGCACCCGCGCGCGTGTGTATGGGGGTTTTGTGCGTGTGTGTGTGTATTTGTGTGTGTGCGTGTGTGTGATTGTCTGTGTATCTGCCTGCCTGTCTGTATGTATGTCCCATTTCGCCTACCTAACGGCTGCGCCTAACCAGTTGCATATAGGTCCACATAGGCAACTTGCCAGATCGTCGTCACCAAGACTAAAACTGCATCCACGAACAAAACTTTAATTTAATGTCATGCCATTGGACATCGGATATTTATGAACGAAAAAGGAAATCATATTGTTCGTGCTCGTCGGGGATCAGGGAAGGGTAACGTTTTGGCTTGGAGTGGAGTCACAGCAGGATCAGGTTGGACATTGGGTGAGGGGCGGGGGATCAGCACGGGAGAATAAGGATGGAGCCCGTTGGGGATTAGTGTGTGTTCAAAGTGGGGATTAATTAGGTGTCACGACGAGGAAAAGGGCGGGGTCACGATGGGTAATAAGGTGGGGTCATGGCGGGATTTGGAATGTGGCCGCGGTGGTAATTAGGGTATCCCGTAAACAATAGCCGACCTACACCGACTGAGTCATTGAAAACAATATATTAAGTAATGATCAGTTTCGACATCAACGCTAACTCTGGATTGTATTGTTTGCGGTCACATATGAATGCAATCTTACTGATGACCTAAATGTGCGTATCGAGTTCAACATTTGCAGCAATGACCATGGTCAACCCAATCGTGGATATCGCCTGCACCGGGAGGGGGCACTCGACTTAAGTAATACATGGCAACTTTGGAAGCGCTCTTACGTGGGTTCATCCTCTCACGATAACTCAATAGAAAAGCGAAGTGTCCATGTACTAGCCCTGATACATCATACATGTGATACATTCCGGACCATTTGGTAAGGGTGATGCCATGATCAGAATAGGATGAAGAAACGCGCTGGTTGATTCAGTCTTACATTCCGATGAATGTTGTACGAATGGGATGACCTTACCAAGCAGCTGTTATTGTCCGTTAGCAGAACATTTGCTTTAATATTGATTAACCAACATACAAGCGATTGATTCGTCATGAATTATATAATATGCTGATATATTAATCAACAATATTGGTTTAGAAAAATCATTGACGCTACACAATTCATTCATATTTCAAGTGACTTCGCCACAGGAGCAAATATCTAGTTGAAGCAAACGCCATGCGCTCATAAGATGCACGCAGCAGTGCACGCCCACGCTGGCTGCTGACGTAGATTCAGCATGCCTCAATATGATCACCTGAAGTGTCTGCTCATTAGTATACAGGAGACGCCTCGCCTGGCGCTTAGCTGGTATGGCGCGTGACAGGAAGTCCAGAACCATTTGCATAAATAGCTAGCACAGCATAAAACTCCCCTGGGTCAAGTGTAATCGCTCGTCTACTTTGTAGGGTCAAACTCGGACGGATTACTTACTGCTCTCAACATGCGCCATGTGGGTGTAACACGGGATCTTACTAGTCTAATTGACGATTTCGCAGACCTTTAAACAATGATTTGTCAGAGTTGTTGACACTTATACAAGTGTTACTGACAGGGCAGCTTACACCTAGGCGTTGCATACAATACTCAAGCACTCGCCATGTTGGACACTTCCGAAGCCAGGCCAAGCAGCCGTCAGTAGCTCGTCATCGTAGTTATAGTTCTCTTATCGCGCGCTGTCCCTGCCTCTTTGTCTTTGAATGATTTCTTCCTTCTGTAATCATAATTGTCTCAATGTGAACGCCAATTCATATAGCTAATGGGTGTATGGTTAATTGTTATTAGCATGAATACCATGAACTTTTATGGTGATTTATGCATAAGCCTAATGAAGCAGCATGCAGGTGTATGTGCCTAAAATAGCAACAACAGATGCACGGCATTCCAAATCAGCAGACATGGGGAGCTGGGTAAGTCTTCGTTCTTCTGGTAACATTCAGGGACACAGATGCATGCCTCGTAATCGCAGCTACATTGGAAACACAGTGCCCAAGGCAAATACATTATCCTGGTAGGTGGAAAGCCCATGTTCACCATACTTACGTCATCGTCTTTCCTGTTGTGAGTATCATTGCGGATCAGATTAGTGGTATCATATGGACTTAAAGGTGCAATTCGTCCGAAATCATCAACACAGAAGAATTCATGTACGGAATCGGTAACTCAGCTATTCGTATGGATTTTGCTCCCTCGGACGTAAAGCGGTAGACGCTACAATGCATCCAGGCTGAAAACGGTCGGAGGTTAAGCGATAATATCCGATGATGGAGGTGTGCATGCATTGTAGCTGGTCAAGGTCGCTATTCATTCACATATATTTCTAAGCAAAGTACGCGGGCTGCTTTCGAAGTGCCGATATCGATAAATTGTTGATAATACGGTGTTCACACCACAAAGAAAGGAACACCTGCGAAATATTTTGGCAAATGCACTAAGATGGACACAAAATTCTAATTACACCAAATTGCATACAAATGTATTGGCCAAACTAGGCCAATGTTGACGGAAAGCATCGTGTTAACATAAGGCTTTGTGAGCAGCAATATCCAGACAACATACACGGTGTGTATCAGAGCGAAACGCACACATGGCAATTGTTGATTCCAAGGTTCTACATTCGGTCCGGTTGGCACAAACGATGGAAATATTATGACAAAAACAGAAACAAGTAACAATCATAATATTAATCAAAACCATAATGGCAACAGTCCATAGATCAGTCGAATAGATCTACTACAGAGGTTCACCATGATGGCATGGAAATGAATGTGACGCGATGATGCTGATGCACGTAGCGCAATAAATAGGGGTCTGGCACCAACTCACGCCATGAACGGGTGCAATTGCCTCATTCAAAATTGATATCAGGGACGTCAAGGCTAACATGCTCAGAAAGCTACCAACAGGCGTTCCCGCCCTACTGCTATATCCTTGTCGGCTTATTTAGTGAATGTTGAGAAATTACAATGCGAGGGATTCAACAAGTATTCATTAATCGTAAAACGGACTGGCTGTAGTTGGGTAATTCATCAAACAGGAATGGTGGTCACATTATGTATTAATAGATTGATCAACATTTCCAGCGGTAATTGTCTGTGTAGGAGTCAGATAGTAATGAGATGCTACCCGCGTCACTGCCACATCTACTCTAGCCCTACATGACGTCTGAGTAGACGTCCTACTTTCTCTTAAACCGACGCAATGTAAAACATTTGAGATCGATTCAGACAACTACCAAACACCAAACATACCCGATGTTCACGGACAATTTTATCCCTTTTCGGCGGGGGATTTCATCCATGGTAATTATTTATAGTTCGATCAATTTGGGAAGCAGTAAAAAGTCCGAAACACAGCACCATGTTTGTTTTCAAGTTCAAGACCACGTGCATCGCGCATGCTCAGAATGACGTGACCCATCGACGACTAATGCTAAGGCAATGCGGATGAGGCGGAGGGATATCGCGGGAAATCACTCGATCCAATATTTTCCAAAATGGTGGTCATCGTATCGCGATTTTTCGAAAATGATATATAGATGGCATTTCTTGAAGATTAGCATCGAGTGGGGTTAAGTTTTTTGGTGCGTTAGGACTCTTTTTTGTACAGGCTCTTGATATATGTTATCTTCTAGATGCGTTATGTAGCACATTAGCCAAACGCGTTTTCTTGGACGCACGAAAATGTTGAAGCAGAACGATATGAATTCATATTACCGTTCGACCGGAGCTACATCTACTCATGCTATTGATGAACGGAAATGTTGGTGCATGCATCACGGAGTACGATGTGATTTGTGGTGGCTGGAATCATGTAAGCACCACTTGGCCGCAGTAGAGTATGTCGAAAACAAATACCTCTACGTGAACAATAATTACACGCATAATATGACCGAACAATTAGTAAATCGGTTTCCATAACAACACTACGTAATATATTCTATCAAGACTCGTGTATCGACCAATACGCATCCGAAAGCTGTACATACTTCATTGCCAAGCGCGAGGTGGACTACCTATAGAAATAACTGGTCGTTTGTTCTGATGGAGCTGTAGCTTTGGCATTCCTTAATAGGTTTACTTCTTGTCGTTTCTCATTTGTATGCACAAACCGATGCGCTTTGATAAATAGTTCCATGGCGCGAGATAAAAAGTCGCATATCATTTACATACAGAGCAGGTATGACATCAGGCAGCTCCTCTCATGTTATTCTTCATTCGCATTGCTACAGGTCTTACTCGTTTTCCGCGGTTGCACAGGCATGCTTTACTAGAAAAATTTATCGCCAAAAGTTTCTATTGTGACGATAAAATATAGTTTGGAATAAATGATAATGTCACAAGTTCATTTTGTCGGCTTTGAGTCATTCGGCCTTTTGCTCTGATGCTTCCATCATCATCACTAATCCACCCTCGTTCCTCATGGCTGATAACCTTTCTTATATTTACAAAAGTCGAAGTCGCATACATATTGACAAAACATGGTCAGATACCGTCTACAATTATATTTACAATTTTACTGACTGCAAGTTACATTATTCTTAAACTTGCATGTCGGTTTTTGCGTATGCATTATCCATGGCAATGATAATAATG
>CM067350.1:77389839-77519839 GCA_034190875.2 Urechis unicinctus | reverse complement strand
TGTTGATATGTTTAACCGTTCCGGAGAAAAGCCCGAAAAACCTTGACTGGAGAAAAAAAAAAAAAAAAAAAAAAAAATTCTGGCTAAACCAATATATAAGGGTTGCTAATAAATACAATGCAATGCGATAATCTTTTATGTATGATGGACATGATAACAAGTATCAAGGAATTAGCAACCTACAAACTTACGACGGATTTCCTTTAAATATTATTATGTCTTCCAACGATAGACATATTGGTTTAGCCAGTATTTTTTTTTTTATATATATATGTATGTGTGCGTGTATGCGTGTTTGCGTATATATACCCGCTTTGATTGCACCGGGACATCCAGTGCACATATTGGTTTAGCCAGAATTTTTTTTTTTTTTTTTTTTTTTCTCCAGTCAAGGTTTTTCAGGCTTTTCTCCGGAACGGTTAAACATATCAACATGAAATTTTGGGGAATGATAGACACAACTATCAGTAGATAGACACAGTTGAGACACAACTGGCGATCCAGTTTGACGCGCATGCGCAGTGTTGGAGGCTTCGTCGATTTTTTCCCCCATTTTCTGTAACTATCTCCTCCATAACTACTGCAGTTACGAACATATGAGTTATATGGTTGTAACAAGCAATTATCGTAGCATGGAATAGGCGAAAAAAATACTTGTTTTCGCCTTTTGTACTTTGTATAATGACATGTATTTTAGAGTACCTATCGCGATTTTTGCTACGAGTTCTCTCCTCGCTGATATCTCTGAAACGGCTGTATTTACGGACATGAAATTTTGTCAGTATTTAGAACTTGGCCTCGTGATAATGATTGTAACAGTATTTTTAGCATTCACAGTAACAAAAAACAGTAAAAAGGACGATTAGTTTCAAGGTTTTCTACTGCAGCAGCTTAGCGGCAGGCTAACAGCAGTTCGTGTTTAAGTAGGCCAAACCTTACGTAATCGACCAGAGCCTTGGCTGGGTTTGCATTGACTTGGGTAGGGGGTCATGTCAAAACAGGCTAAACCTTACGTAATCGACCGGCGGCATTTCTCACTTTCGTCGGCTCAATATTGACTTGGCAAAGGGGTCATGTCAAAACATCTAAGCGGCAGCTTATAATAGTGCGCGTTACCAGCTATTCTCTGTCCGTGTATATACTGTCTTTATGTCTCAGCGACAGTGTGCACTGGATGTCCCGGTGCAATCAAAGCGGGTATATATACACAAACACGCATACACGCACATATATATATATATATATATATGTATACACACGATTTCCGATGCCAAGCTTCCGAGCGACGAGCAGCTATCTATAAATAGCATATATATGTGAATATTTATAAGTGTGTGTGGTTTATATACGTATATATATATACATAGAGGAATATAGAGAAAGAGAGATATATATATAAATATAGATATATATCATATATATATATACATATATATATATATATATATATATATATCTATATCTATAATAGATATAATATATATATATCTTATATTTATATATATACACATAGATATATATACCATATATATATATATATATATAGATATATATACATATATATACACACATCTATATATATATACATATATAGATATAAACACATATATCTATATACAGATATATATAAATATACATATATATATATAATATATCATAGATATAGATATATATATATCATATCTATATCATATCATATATATATATATGTATATATACATATTTATATACATACATACATATATACATATATGCATATATATATAAATATACATATACACATATATATGAATATATAAAAATAAATATTTGTATATAAATATATATGTATATATATATATATATATATATATATATATATATATATATATATATTCATATATATTTTTTTTAGAGATAATATTGTTTGTGGTATATTGTTGGTAACGTATTGCTGGTCGTCCAGGCTTGTCGTTGGAAGACATGCCGTTGGCGCATGTGCCAACTCTAAGTAGGCCAAACCTCTAAGGGGGGGGGGGGGGAGAGACGGTATAGAGTGAGAGAAGGAGAGAGAGAGAGGGATAGAGAGAGAGTATAGACAGAGAGAGATACCAGATAGAGAGAGATAAGATATACATAGGGATAGAGAGATATATATCTATATATATATCGATATATTTACATATATATTTATATATATATATATACACATACACATATATATATATATATATATCATATATATATACTAACGTCATATATCATACATATAGTATAAACATATATATATATATATACATAGCCACATAGATATATATATAAATATATATAAATGATATATATATATAGTTTTTTTTTTTTTTTTTTTTTTTCTCCATCAAGGTTTTTCGGGCTTTTTTCTCCGGAACGGTTAAACATATCAACATGAAATTTTGGGGAATGATAGATCAAGTTGAGACACAACTGGCGATCCAATTTGACGCGCATGCGCAGTGTTGGAGGCTTATGGATTGATTTTTCGTCGATTTTTTCCCCCATTTTCTGTAACTATCTCCTCCATAACTACTGCGGTTACGAACATATGATTATATGGTTGTAACAAGCAATTATCGTAGCATGGAATAGGCGAAAAAAATACTTATTTTTCACCTTTTGTACTTTGTATAATGACATGTATTTTAGGGTACCTATCGCGATTTTTGCTACGACTTTCTCTCCTCGCTGATATCTCTGAAACGGCTGTATTTACGGACATGAAATTTTGTCAGTATATAGAACTTGGCCTCGTGATAATGATTGTAACAGTATTTTTAGCATTCACAGTAACAAAAAACAGCAAAAAGGACGATTAGTTTCAAGGTTTTCTACTGCAGCAGCTTAGCGGCAGGCTAACAGCAGTTCGTGTTTAAGTAGGCCAAATCTTACGTAATCGACCAAAGGCCTTGGCTGGGTTTGCATTGACTTGGGTAGGGGGTCATGTCAAAACAGGCCAAACCTTACGTAATCAATCAGTGGCAGCATTCATCGCTTTCGCGTGTATTGACTTGGTTTAGGGGTCATGTCAAAACATCTAAGCGGCAGCAGCTTGTGATCTTATAATAGTGCGCGTTACCAGCTATTATCGGTCCGTGTATATACTGTCTTTATGTCTCAGCGCGACAGTGTGCACTGGATGTCCCCGGTACAATCACAAGCACATATATATATATATATATATATATATATATATATATATATATATATATATATATATATATATATATATATATATATATATATATATATGTATACACACGGTTTCCGATGCCAAGCTTCCGAGCGCCGAGCAGCTATCTATAAATAGCATATATATATGTGAATATTTATAAGTGTGTGTGTTTATATACGTATATATATATATATATATATATATATATATATATATATATATATATATATATATATATATACATATATATATATATACATATATATATACATATCTATATATATATATATATATATATATATATATATATATATATATACATATATATATATATACACATATACACATATATGCATATATACATATATATATATATATATATATATATATGTACATATATATATATATATACATATATATATATATATATATATACATATATATAAATATACATATATACATATATATATAAATAATATATATATATATATATATACATATTTATATACATACATATATATATATATATATATATACATATATATATATATATATAAAATATAATATATATATAAATACATATATATATACATATATAAATATATATATATATATATATATATATATATATATATATATATATATATATATATATATATATATATATATATATATATATATATATATATTCATATATATTTTTTTTTAGAGATAATATTGTTTGTGGTATATTGTTGGTACCGTATTGCTGGTCGTCCAGGCTTGTCGTTGGAAGACATGCCGTTGGCGCATGTGCCAACTCTAAGTAGGCCAAACCTATAAGTGTGTGTGTGTTTTATATACGTATATATATATATATAATTATATATATGTATATATATATATATATATATATATATATATATATATATATATATATATATTCATATATTTACATATATATATATATATACACATATATGTAAATATACATATATACATATATATATACATACATATATATATATATATATATATATATATATATATATATATATACATATATATAAATATACATATATATATAGATATATAAATAAATAAATATATATAAATATATATATATATAGATATATATACATGTATATATACATATATATATACATACATATATATACATATATATATATATATATATATATATATATATATATATATATATATATATATATATAAATATACTCTATATATATATATAAAATAAATATATATATATATATATATATATATATATATATATATATATATATATATATATTCATATATATTTTGTTTAGAGATAATATTGTTTGTGTTATATTGTTGGTACCGTATTGCTGGTCGTCCAGGCTTGCCGTTGGAAGACATGCCGTTGGCGCTTGTGCCAACTCAAAGAAGTCCTAACCTTACGTAATCGACCAGTAACGTGGGTGTGTGTGTGTTTGTGTGCATCGAAACATATTCGTATTTAGCAACTAAGCTATGTACGACTACAATTGAGTAAATTACTCTAAACTGGTCACTGCTACGGAGCACGTCGTCCTCAAAGGATCTTTTACATCCCTTTTCAAAGATGTGACCACCATTTGTACGTGATCATCCGAGTCACGAGTCAGGTTGTCACACCTTGGAGTCGAACCCACAGCCTGTGGATCAAAAGGCAAAGCAGTAAACCACCAAGCCACTGAGACCGGCTTAGTGCCATTCCCTCGGCTTTTTATTGACTTGGTTAAGGGGTCATGTCAAAACATCTGCTAAGGGGTCATATCAAAACCTGGCTAGTAAGACCTCTTTATCCAGCCCCGTGTATTCATCACAAATCTGAAGTTGGCTTTGAGGGACAAAATGTGAAATATGCTGCAAAAATTATTGCTTTCTTTTAAACCAAGCAATTGAAGATTACTGATATTTAATCAGTGTTCTTCGGTACAGATGAGCGTCATTGGGAAATTCGAATTTGTTGTTCTTGACTGACCCATTCAAATTAATACGGATTTCATCAAGCGAATCTTCATCACTGTGGGGAATATAATTAACTGGGCTGTCTAGGATGTTTGGAAAGTGATACATGAAGTTGATCAAATTCTGGCTTATTCGTCCTGGTCAGTTTGTCAAGCCGGCCCAAAGTGGTCGCTTCATAGTGAGATGTACTCTTTATGTTGTTTGGGGCGCGTTTTCCTGTGACTTTGCTCGCTTCTTGCATCCCCTCTCAGACCGTAGATGTCAACTGGTATGTTAATTGTGAAGGTGTTTGACCGCACCATACGTTGTGGGGTGGTCGATTGCACATTCCAATCACGAGGCAGTTACCACGAACTACTTGCATGTTTTCACCAGGCGCCAATGACTTACTGCGTGAATGACAACGGCTTGCTGCGAGGTGGCTTCGCCAGTCATTTTGTGTCATCCTTATATGCTTCCAGTCAAATAATGTCACTATGATATGACAAGACTTGATCGTAGCGCTTCGGAATTAATCAAACATGCGTGTCTGCTAGTAATATCAATATCCTCTCATCAAGACAATTTAAGCGCATATGTTATGCGACAACCATGAATGTTAGATGGTACCACCTTGTTTTCGCGGATGCATGTGTGAAAACAGAAAGCCATCAATGATCCTTCGTATCTGATGCGATTTGTCAAATATCATGTAAGACAACGTGTCAGGAAATGACTTCTGCCTATGTGCAAGCCAGCTTAGTCCCATAACTATCACAATCAACAACGAGCGCCTTATGTCAAGGCCATACATGTCATGTGAATACAGATTATGACGTCATTGTTCAGGATATTATTGGTTTAATACAATAGACATTTTGATTTGACCAACCACAGAAATCAGGGTTCTATCAGTCGTCGCTCAACAGTACAGTATTTTTCTGTATTAATCAAGCCTATTGAACGAGATGACGAATGACAGCACAGCGCTCAAACCGTTGTTGAATTCAATGTCATTCCCGAGAACACGAACACAAAGCACGCAGCTTATGTATTGAATCTATATGAACAGATGAGACAGTAACTGTGCATCGATCTGCAAGTCGATATTTCTACTGTCCAGAATACAGATATATCTTGTGCATGGATGCATCTCTGATCTCAAAACGAGGAGCAATGATGTGATAACTCATTTGGCAGGGATGCATCTCTGAGTTGCTCTTCAAAGCGAGTGAGCTTCCCACTAATAATTATCTGATTAAACTGTCTGATATGCTTATTGCATCTTCGGAGAATACACAGATGTCAGGATATATATATATATAGACATATATATATATATATATATATATATATATATATATATATATATATATATATATATATATATATATATCTATCTATATATCTATATATACACCACACTGAAACGAAGGCCCTTTGATATCTCCATGTGCTAATCAATCAACGCCAGCGTCGACCCTCAGACAGACTCACTCTATCGTTTGAAACAGCCGACGGTCTTATATGACTATGGTTTGCAGCAAATTCTAATATGCATCGGTCCAGTTGTGCTTGAAGTTGTATTTGTTTTGATAAGGGCCCAAAAGAAAACCTTGGCCGTAATTTGTCATCAACGATTTACCCGTCACATATCAGACTGCGTTGAGCAGTTCACCGATCGATTGGGGGACTTACCCCACATTCTAACAGATAATATTGCTTACGCGGGGGCTTCTTGTGAGGGTCATGATAACAAAATCTGTTTGTACAATGGCAGTGACTGCATGACCTGATAATGCTTTCAGTGCGGATTAGGGTCGACGGCAAGCATTTGGCATCCTTGATGACGCATTTGGAACGATGCATTTGGAGTGACAAGCTTATCCAAGCCTACAATCAGGATTGAATTGATACTAACAATTTTCCCTCAAAGTGTAGAGACTCTGCAGACAATGATCATTTACCAGGTCGCTGGGCTGTATGACAGCAGCATGTACAAATGATACTGCCGTTAACCCATGCCCTATTATGTGTTATCGCATATAAAATCCCTGCCACAAAAAGCATATGCTGTATCAACAGATGGGGTAGCTATTGTTACTCCAGTGTGTGACTTAAATGGCAGATGCAAACAATGTTGTTGTTGGAAATGATGGAACTGGAGGAACCAGAGAAGCGGTTGTCAAATCATCGCACATCAGGGAGTTGTGGGTTCTATTTAAGGCACCGTATCGGCTTAACGTGGTTGATTGACATCCCTTTCTTTATATGTTCCCTTTCAAAATCCTGCCAGCGTTTTTAATAAACTCACCAAGTTTCCGTATTCTACTTTCCCTAATCTCCATTCCAAATAGTTGCTCTCAGCACACAATAAACCCATAGATATATCTGCATATTTCACCTGGTTACAGCTAACAAGGACTCGACTGGTTTGATGTCTCTACTTGATGGCAGTACAACTCCATGTCTGCTCCACGCATTCCAGATGAATGCTGTACGAATGGAATGACCGTTAGCGGAATATTCGCTTAAACATTGATTAACCAACATTCAAGTGATTGATTCGTAACTACATAATATGGTGATATATTGATTAACAATTTTGGTTTAGAAAAATCATTGACGCTACACAATTCCACCTTTTTATAAGCGACTTCACCACTGGAGCAAATATCTAGTTGAAGCAAACCCCATGCGCTCATAAGATGCGCACAGCAGTGCACGCCCACGCTGGCTGCTGATGTAGCTTCAGATTGGCTCTATATGGTCACCTCAAGTGTCTGCTCATTAGTATACAGGAGACGCCTCGCCTGGCGCTTAGCTGGTATGGCGCGTGACAGGAAGTCCAGAACCATTAGCAAAATTAGCTATCGCAGCATAAAACTCCCCTGGGTCAAGTGTAATCGCTCGTCCACTTTGTAGGGTAAAACTCGGTCAGTATACTTACTTCTCTCAACATGCGCCATGTGGGTGTAACACGGGATCTTAGTAGTCTAATTGACGATTTCGCAGACCTTTAAACAATGATTTGTCAGAGTTGTTGACACTTAAACAAGTGTTACTGACAGGGCAGCTTACACCTAGACGCTATTTAGAATACTCAAGCACTCGCCATGCTGGACACTTCCGCAGCCGGGCTAGTCAGCCGTCAGTAGCTCGTCATCGTAGTATCGCGCACATTCCCTACCTCTTTGTCTTTGAATGATTTCTTCCATCTGTAGTCATAATCGACTCAATGTGAACGCGAATTCATATAGCTAATGGGTGTATGGTTAATTGTTATTAGCATGAATACCATGAACTTTTATGGTGATTTATGCATAAACCTATGAAGCAGCATGCAGGTGTATGTGCCTAAAATAGCAGCAACAGATGCACGGCATTCCAAGTCAGCAGACATGATCAGCTGGGTAGGACTTCTTTCTACTTGGAACATTCAGGGGGCGTTCCTTCCTACCGCTATACCCTTGTCGGCTTATTTAGTGAATGTTGAGAAATTACAATGCTGTAGTTGAGTAATTCATCCAACAGGAATGGTGGTCACATAATGTATCATAAGATTGATCAACATTTCCAGCGGTAATTGGCTGTGTAGGAGTCAGATAGTATTGAGATCCTACCCGCGTCACTGCCACGTCCGTTCGTGATATTGATGAACGGAAATGTTGGTGCATGCCAACGGTGGACGATGTGATATGTGGTGGCTGGAACCATGCAAGCATCACTTGGCTGCAGGAGAGTATGTCGAAAATGAAAAACCTCTACGTGAACAATAATTAAACGCATAATATGACCGAACAATTAGTAAATCGGTAATAAATTGCATCAAGTCTCGTGTATCAACAAATACGCAACCGAAAGCTGTACATACGTCATTGCTATGCGCGAGGTGGACTACCCATAGAAATAACCGGTCGTTTGTTTGGATGGAGCTATTGCTTTGGCATTCCTCAGTAGGTTTACTTCTTGTCGTTTCTCATTTGTATGTACAAACCGATGCGCTTTGACAAATAGTTCCATGGCGCGAGATAAAAAGTCGCATATCATTTACATACAGAGTAGGTAGGGCATCAGACAGCTCCTCTCTTGTTATTCTTCATTCGCATTGCTTCAGGCCTTACTCGTTTTCCGCGGTTGCGCAGGTATGCTTTACAAGAAAAACTTATCACCAAAATTTAATGATGAGTTTCTATTGTGATGAAAAAATATAGTTTGGAATAAATGATAATGTCACAAGTTCATTTGGTCGGCAACAAGGGCTCGCCCGTGTGGCCTTTGAGTCATTCGGCCTTTCGTTTTGATACTCCCATCATCATCAGTAATCCACCCTCGTTCCTATATGCTAATAACCTTTTTTATATTTACTTAAGTCGAAGGTGCATACAAATTGACGATACGTGATTAGATACCGTCTACAATTAAATTAAATTTAAAATCTTACTGACCGCAAGTTACATGATTCCCAAACTTGCATGTCGGTTGTGCGTATACATTGGTCGCCATTATCCATTGCAATGCTAATAATGGGCTCAAGTACCCATCACCTAATACCAGACATTAGCTTACAACACATCGGAGTGACAACTAACACCAATATTTGGTCTGTTGGGCTGGATTGCAATATACGATAAGAAGATGCCCTACACATT
Source organism: Urechis unicinctus (assembly GCA_034190875.2). NCBI lineage: Eukaryota > Metazoa > Annelida > Polychaeta > Xenopneusta > Urechidae > Urechis > Urechis unicinctus. The sequence continues at coordinate 77,510,041 of CM067350.1, read as the reverse complement.
GCATGTCTTATGGGATGAACCCATCGCGCGTGGTTCGCGGCTAACTTGCTTGAGATCTTTGTCGCACGCGACACTCACTACTACATGGGCACATACACGTACATAATTTGCTTATTGATATACCTTTAGGTATTATACATCAATCATAACGTTGCGTCTCTTTTTCAAGTATTAGCGATCAATATGACGTGACATCCCCGTCTGAAAACTACTGGTGATACATTATGATTGATAATGAATTAACGCATAAAATCATTGATAGGAGTACATAGAAATCAGCATTTAAACGAGTATGCGTCAAATACAGGAAAACATGTAAATGTGTTGAAACCAGCTAAACTGTGACTTACAGTAATCGGAATAGCATATGTAAATAGTGATGAGTAGGAAAAATGTGTTATATGTTAATGACTTTATACGTGCTCGACCATTATTACGCGAGGAAATAATGTGTGGGCAAAAAGGCGCGATTAGTTTGGATCATTGTGTGTCAGCAGGCATCTATAGCCGCACCCAACTATAACAGAAATATACATTGTGGCAAACCAGGAAATGATTGCCAAGGCCTTTATATAATCAGCATCAAAGTATCAGTAGCAAGTAGTTGCATATTTCCATCTTGATATGATTCCATCGCTGTTAACAATCTCAAGGGGTTGCTGTTTTTTCCCTTTCAGAATCACTAAATACTGATCGGCAGCGGAGTGTAATTGAAACATAACGCATACATTGATGAATGTTTCTGCATATATCACACGATTACAGTTACCAATTACTAAATTTGTTTGATGCTTGTACTTGGTGGCAGTAAAACTCAATATCCCCTCATCATATTCGCCAAATGCCATAACACTGCCCTTGGTCGATTCTTCAAAAAGACACATGCATTTGAAGTTACTTGATAAGATTCAAAGACAATACATCTTCTTCTGAGTAACCTGTCTTTTGAAGAGAAACCAGTAACGCCAGGCGTCAAATTCTGACAGCGATTAGGGAGGTTATACCACCGAATACGGTTGGAATGCTTGCCACGTTTTGTCCAATATCGGACAAATCAAATGTAACTGACGAAATGGGATACATGGAAGTAGTAGACAGCTAAACTGTCAAATGAAGGTGTGAAATAATATCCATGTTTGTACCATTTTCATCAACTAACAGTCAACGCCCATTGATCAATCTTCCCGGCCATCAATCACGCATATATCAAATAAGGGTTGCTAATAAATACAATGCAATGCGATAGTCGTTTAAGTTCAATGGGCATGATAACTAGTCTCAAGGAATTAGTAACCTACAAACTGTCAACGGAATTCCTTTAAATATTAATTTTCTATCATCGACCTTGTGAATACACTGATTCACCCTGAGTATGGGCGTGTTATTTACATTTCCATTTGCGTTAAGGACAGACCTATCTATCGCTTCGTTTGAAATCGAATGAGTTCAAGCACCAATCGCCACTGTACCTCCGCACGCGCGGACGTAACGGCAAAGATTACTTTACCCAACGTCACAGCGTTAACGCTGATGTTACACAGCAGTTGCAATTGCGCCTGCTATTTCATTTCATATATACCTCCGTGTAAGTCTGGATGTAATCCCCCAATGACCACCTACATAACGCAATCCGTTAGTGATATAGATGACCTGGCTAGTAAGATCTCTCTATCCAACCCCGTGTCTTCGTCACAAATCTGAAGTAGGCGATGATGGACAAAGTGTGAACAGAAACAGCCGTTCTTCAATAGTAAAATTTGCTGCAAAAAGAATCGCTATTTCTAAGCCAAGCAATAGAAGAATACTGATATTTGATCAGTGATCTTCGGTACAGATGCGAATTTGTTGTTCTTAACTGACCCATTCAAATTAATACGAATTGCATCAAACAAATCTTCATCACTGTGGGTAACATAACTTACTGGGCTGTCTCGGATGCTTGGAAAGTGGTTGATCAAGTATTTAAATCCTACCCGCGTAACTGCCACGTCCGTTCGTGATATTGATGAACGGAAATGTTGGTGCATGCCAACGGGGGACAATGTCATTTGTGGTGGCTGGAACCATGTAAGCATCACATGGCTGCTAGAGAGTATGTCGAAAATGAAAAACCTCTACGTGAACAATAATTACACGCATAATATGACAGAACAATTAGTAAATCGGTTTCCATAACAACACTACGGAATATATTGCATCAAGTCTCGTGTATCAACAAATACGCAACCGAAAGCTGTACATACGTCATTGCTATGCGCGAGGTGGACTACCCATAGAAATAACCGGTCGTTTGTTTGGATGGAGCTATTGCTTTGGCATTCCTCAGTAGGTTTACTTCTTGTCGTTTCTCATTTGTATGCACAAACCGATGCGCTTTGACAAATAGTTCCATGGCGCGAGATAAAAAGTCGCATATCATTTACATACAGAGCAGGTAGGGCATCAGACAGCTCCTCTCTTGTTATTCTTCATTCGCATTGCTTCATGCCTTACTCGTTTTCCGCGGTTGCGCAGGTATGCTTTACAAGAAAAACATATCACCAAAATTTAATGATGAGTTTCTATTGTGATGAAAAAATATAGTTTGGAATAAATGATAATGTCACAAGTTCATTTGGTCGGCAACAAGGGCTCGCCTGTGTGGACTTTGAGTCATTCGGCCTTTCGTTTTGATACTCCCATCATCATCAGTAATCCACCCTCGTTCCTATATGCTAATAACCTTTTTTATATTTACTTAAGTCGAAGGTGCATACAAATTGACGATACGTGATTAGATACCGTCTACAATTAAATTTAAAATCTTACTGACCGCAAGTTACATGATTCCCAAACTTGCATGTCGGTTGTGCGTATACATTGGTCGCCATTATCCATTGCAATGCTAATAATGGGCTCAAATACCCATCACCTAATACCAGACATTAGCTTACAACACATCGGAGTGACAACTAACACCAATATTTGGTCTGTTGGGCTGGATTGCAATATACGATAAGAAGATGCCCTACACATTGCATGTCTTATGGGATGAACCCATCGCGCGTGGTTCGCGGCTAACTTGCTTGAGATCTTTGTCGCACGCGACACTCACTACTACATGGGCACATACACGTACATAATTTGCTTATTGATATACCTTTAGGTATTATACATCAATCATAACGTTGCGTCTCTTTTTCAAGTATTAGCGATCAATATGACGTGACATCCCCGTCTGAAAACTACTGGTGATACATTATGATTGATAATGAATTAACGCATAAAATCATTGATAGGAGTACATAGAAATCAGCATTTAATCAAGTATGCGTCATATACAGGAAAACATGCACATATGTTGAAATCAGCTAAACTGTGACTTACAGTAATCGGAATAGCATATGTAAATAGTGATGAGTAGGAAAAATGTGTTATATTTTAATGACTTTATACGTGCTCGACCATTATTACGCGAGGAAATAATGTGTGGGCAAAAAGGCGCGATTAGTTTGGATCATTGTGTGTCAGCAGGCATCTATAGCCGCACCCAACTATAACAGAAATATACATTGTGGCAAACCAGGAAATGATTGCCAGGGACTTTATATAATCAGCATCCAAGTATCCGTAGCAAGTAGTTGCATATTTCCATCTTGATATGATGCCATCGCTGTTAACAATCTCAAGGGGTTGCTGTGTTTTCCCTTTCAGAATCACTCTTCTAGATACTGATCGGCAACGGAGAGTAATTGAAACATACTGCATACATCGATGAATGTTTCTGCATATATCACACGATTACAGTTACCAATTACTAAATTTGTTTGATGCTTGTACTTGGTGGCAGTAAAACTCAATATCCCCTCATCATATTCGCCAAATGCCATACCACTGCCCTTGGTCGATTCTTCAAAAAGACACATGCATTTGAAGTAACTTGATAAGATTCAAAGACAAAACATATTCTTCTTAGTAACCTGTCTTTTGAAGAGAAACCAGTAACGCCAGGCGTCAAATTCTGACAGCGATTAGGGAGGCTATACCACCAAATACGGTTGGAATGCTTGCCATGTTTTGTCCAATATCGGACAAATCAAATGTAACTGACGAAATGGGATACATGGAAGTAGTAGACAGCTAAACTGTCAAATGAAGGTATGAAATTATATCCATGTTTGTACCATTTTCATCAACTAACAGTCAACGCCCATTGATCAATCTTCCCGGCCATCAATCACGCATATATCAAATAAGGGTTGCTAATAAATACAATGCAATGCGATAGTCGTTTAAGTACAATGGACATGGTAACAAGTCTCAAGGAATTAGTAACCTACAAACTATCAACGGAATTCCTTTAAATATTAATTTTCTATCATTGACCTTGTGAATACACTGATTCCATCACACGTCAGGGAGTTGTGGCAAACATCTACTACGAGGGGGCGAGTGGGAACTCAGAGATAAATATCGTTTCGTGCGGGATAAGAGAATCGTTCTGCTGACAAAAACACACGCCCAGGGGTCTTGGTAGGAATCAATCAGAAATACTATAGACATGCATATCCAGTGACGGCAGTCATCTACGGCACATATGCGGTCCGTGAGGCAGATGTTCAAAAGCTGACCCCGATGAAAGAGAGCACCAATGTCAACTGCGAGGCCAAGCGAGTCCAGGAGCATTTCGTGCAGCAGCAGATTGGCAATGGATTGACTGAGAAAAGAAAAGAAAAGATTCTAGAATGGGAAGAAGGGGTCACGACGCCGGTGCATGGACAGGTGATCTACCTGTGTTAGAAAGCATCCTTTCTCACAGCATTGTCGTTCGTGACATTGCTGGCGGCAAAATATACAAGGGCACAAGATATAAGCACTGGGCTCCCATTCACATCACTCTTCACAATGCCCATGCCTGGTCGCTAATCTATCGTTTCCACGCACCCGCACCGTAGACTTCTATGAAGGCGACATCTGGCAATCAATTCAGGAAACCACTAGGGATCGACCTTGCGCAGTGTGGCTAATGGGGCCCGGTGAGCCACCCTGACCATTGGCCAGTACGTACTCGACGGCGCTCTCTATCGACCTCGGGCTCTACAAAAGCATATACAGACTGTGTGCACATCTCTTGGGGCCTCTGATCTCTCCGGTCGGGCTGAAGGTGCAAACGACGCAGCCAGCATACATGCACGTGCGAACACGGGGGTAGCCTATGCCCAAAAACGATAATCGACTATGTTGTCGAATATGGTCACAGAGGAGCGGACTTTGACTCGTTGCGGCCTGCTGCGTTGGCTGGCTGCATATGGAGGTTCCCGTGGGATCGAGAGCTGCGGTTCCAAAACGACCTTTGTACGAGGCTGGGGCCAAGGCTCGCCCCATGTAGGCCACAAATGTATGACCAAAAGAACGCTCTCAAAGAAGGTTGGCGCCCGAATAACAGGTTTTTTCATGAAAAAAGGCTTCTTCGACCCACTCGGGAGTCGCGGTGGGCAGGGGCCATGAGTCGCGGGGGGCAGGGGGCATGGACCGGGGCAAGGAGCCGCGAGTCGCAAGGGCAGGGGCACAGGGAACCGCCAGTCAAGACACCTAACAAGCCACGAGGCGCAGGTGGGGATTTCGTCGCGTGCACGAAATGCCCTAGCCGACTATACTGAGATCCACGACCAAGCCCCAACGCAAAAGAAAAACGCATTCGATAGGAAGTACGAGGAGATCAAGGCAGGATTAAGGACAAAGGTAGACGGTGAACCAGTCCAACCACCTACCCCGACCCCACGACCACGTCTGTGGTCTGAGGTGGTAAAAGGGCAGGCTTAACGTTCGAGGTCAGCCTCCATAAAACCAATTCCACGTCCTAGGACAACCATCAGACCGGTTCCAACCCCCCGCCCAAGGTCAACCACCACGCGACCCAGACCGGTCCAGACCCCCGCCTCAACTTCAGGAGAACAAAGAACCACCAAGAACCAACTGCGAGGATGGGTCATGAACGTCCCCAAGGCTCACCCCTTTGCCTCAGACCTCCTGATCTTCCAGAAAGGCGTGCGGCCGAAAATGCGCAAAGTTCTAGCCGAGGAGCTGAATATCTTAGGTGGCCTCAAGACCCAGTTCGCGATCAAGATAAGTCTCTACAAGACCAATAAAGATGGTGCCACGGAGTATGTCGAGCCAGTCCTACGAAATAAGCAGCAGGTGATTCTAGACCCCTCGTTAGATCAAGCCACCCCCCAAATTCAGGAGATGCTGGAGAAGTGGACGAACCAAGGTTCTGGATGGTTCTTCGGTAAAAACCATCTGGATCGACATCGCAAAATATCAACCACTCAAAGGCGCCTCCTATCTCCCTTTACCCCCAGAGCTGGCACAAAAAGGGGCCATCATAAACGTAAAGAACCGAGACGACCTATGCATGCTATGATCAACATGGACCCACAGCGACCATCAAAGTACAACATCCAGTGGCTCATAGATAAGCTAAAAGGCTCGGGTGTGGCGTACCCCACCCTGGTCTCCCACGCCGAAAAAATCGAAAAGGTTCTCGACCAAAGCCTAAACGTATTTGGTTTGGATTGGAAAGCCGTCATTGTCCACAGGATCAGCAAGCACCCCGACAACTGCATAAACCTCATGCGAGAAGGACAGATTTCGCCATTACAGCTGGATTAAAAACCTGAACCGCCTACTCTACGACTACGAGTGCCGCAAATCTTCTGTGAACACTGCCTCCACGGCTACACCACCTCTGCCCTACTCCAGGCCCACCAGCCAGAGGGTGCAGGGGTCGGGCAAACATTCGTGCTGGTAGACATGCCAGAGGAGGGGAAAACATCCTATCCTTCCAGAAGTTCCTCAAGACCCTACAGCAAGAGGAGAAAAAGATCAAATCGGTTCTCTCCAAGCCAGTTCCCATGCGGATGACCAGGGAGGACCAAAGAGTCCACAAGACCGCAACCCAATGCCACGTCTGCAACAAACCACTCGGAACCGACCGGGTCCGTGACCACTGCCACATAACCGGCAAGTACAGAGGGCCAGCCCACAATGCCTGCTAACTTAAGCTTAGGTTGAGTCCCAAGACAACCCCCATCCCCGTGGTCTTCCACAACCTGCGGGGCTATAACTCCCTTCTCCTGATGCAGGGTATAGGCAAGATAGAGGAACACATCAACTGTATACCAAATAATATGGAGAAGTACATATCCCTATCCCTCGGACAACTCAGCTTCATTGACAATGTACAGTTCCTCCTGGCCTCCCTGGACAAGCTGGTCTCAGCCAACAGCCCAGACGCCTTCACCGTGACGGCAGAGTTTGAAGCAGACCAGACAAAGCGAAGGTTACTATTGCGCAAGGGAGTCTTCCCCTACATGGACAGTTTGGACAAGCTCGATTCTCCCCTTCCGCCCATCCAAGACTTCTACAGCAAACTGTCAGAGCAGGGCATTTCAGCCACATACTACGCCCATGCGCAAAAGGTCTGGAGCACATTCGGTTGCAAGAGCATGGGCAACTACCACGACCTCTACCTCCAGACAGACGTCCTCGTCCAAGTGTTTGAAATATTCCGGAAGACCAGCCTAAAGCAGTACGGTCTGGACTGATCCCACTACTTCACCAGCCCAGGCCTCTCGTTGGACGCTCTACTCAAGAGCACAGGGGTAAAGCTCGAATTCCTCGCCGACTACGACAAGCACCTCTTCATCGAGAAGGGTCTGCGGGGAGGAATAAGTATGGTCTTGCAGTGCCACGCCAAGGCGAACAATCCCTACGTAGGAGACTTCAGCCAGGACAAGCCCACTAGCTATATCCAGTACCTCGACGCCAACAACCTCTATGGATGGGCAATGAGCCAGGCCCTACCCACCTCGAACATTGAGTGGGTGGACCGGCCATAGCCGCTATCCAGACTAGTCCGCACCCACTCCGATGATGCTGAGACAGGGTACATCCTTGAGGTCGACTTGGAGTATCCAGCCGAGCTTCACGACGAACACAACGACTACCCACTGACCTCAGGGTGGCTCCTAGTCCAGAGCGAGTGGCTCTCAGATTACCAGAGAAACCTTGACGAATAAGGAGGCCACGGGGTTGAGAAGCTGGACCTGGCCGCTATCCACATCAACGAGGCCCACCTGGTCTTCAACCACAGTCTACGTAGGGATGTGCATACTCGACCTGTCCAAGCACCTCATGTACGACTTCTAATACAACACCATGAAGCCCCAGTACGGCCACGAGGTCAACCTACAACGACACCGCCTCCTGGAGATCCACACACCGGACATCTACGCTGACATGAAAAAAGGCAGTGCCCTATTTGACACCAGCAACTACGCCCCAGCCCGCCCGCTACACAGGAACGAGAACAAGAAAGTTCTAGGAAAGGTGAAGGATGAGTGCGGCGGTGTACCCATCAGGGAGTATGTAGGTCTGCGCCCAAAGATGTACTCCATCCTGATGTCGACCCGGGAGGAAATCAAGAAAGCAAAGGGCGTAAAAAAGGTAGTGGTCAAGAAACACCTGCGCCACGCACAGTAATTTGAATCGCTGTTCGATCAGAAACGGTTCCCCCATGGGATGAACATGCTCCGAAGTGACAGCCACAAGATATATGGGCTGCACGTTAATAAGGTGTCTCTATCCTCCTTTGATACAAAGCGATGGATAGCATCACTGCTGGACACCTCTCCCACGCCACTGCTGGACACTTCTCCCTCACCCTCTGCCCCCTCCGTGATCAGAAGGGGGCAGAGGGTGACTTTTACAAAGTCACGGGGCAGTCCATCAAAAAATAAGAAAATTGTATAGGCTCACCAGATTTAGTGACAGAGCATCCAATCCGGTAAACATTGAGTGACCACACAGGGTCAGTGGCCTAGCGCCGGTGGTCTTGCTCTACCTCACCAGGCTGGTAGAGGTAACGAACGCAAACATCAGAGGAAAACTTTTGCTCTTTGACCCCCAGCCGGCACCCTGGTACGACTGAAGTGTGCTTTTGCGCAACTCGTTTTGCCTTTATAGCATCTTTAGGTTTTTTTCCAGTCGAGCAGGTCACCTCATTATTTATCGCAAAGAGACTACAGTCTGCAGTCGAGAAACCCACTCTGTCGATCGTTTTCAAGTATCCCTTAACTCTATGGCATACTGGTGTCCAAAGTGTCGTTTAGCAAGTGTTCGGTTAAAGTGTTTACTATACCCTGGTCTCGATGGATATTCACACGGCCACGCCTGACTGATACTCCGTGTTTTGCTAGCAGCTGATTCAATGCTCCCATAAACTCCTGTCCGAAGACTACCTGAAGTAGTTTAGGCCACCCCAGCGGTCCTCGCTTTCCTTTCGAGTGCACCTGCAACCTCTTTAGCCTCCTTTGTAGCCAATGGCTCAGACGCCTTGTAGCACGAGGCCACATCCACCACAGTTAGGGCATACTTGTAAGTCCGTTGCTTCACAACATCACGAGGAAGCAATAAGAGATCAGCTTGGTGCACCTCATTAGGGACAGGGACATCAAACTTCGGCCTGGGAATGTGTTTTGGCACTGGCAGGTAGATTTGCCATATAGCTTGCTTTGTTAGCCACCCCTGGCAACCTCCTCAGAAACCCTCGCTTCCGTTGCTTTTCAGTAACCCTTAGGACTATAGTAGATCTTATGCATGCAATGATCCATACAAAGTAAACACGCTCTTTTTGACCATCTGAAGGCTCGTAGAAGTCTGAAAGCTGTGGCTCAGAGTGCAGCTTGTCGATGGATTTACCCGTCAAGATGTAGTACTCATGCATAGACTCGTCCACATCCCGAAAAGTATGCTTTGCATGTCCCTGGCGGCGGAGTTGCTCATTGATGAAGTCTAAACGCTCAGTTCACTTCTTGGCCCTTGCTGTCTGAGCAGATTGAAGCTGCTCCATTGCCATATCATGGCGTTTACGTGACACAGCGTGTTGACGAGCATTTTTCCATCAGTTGTTGGTGCTGTCATCTCATTCCATATAAAACGGATCCTTTAAATGACTTTGCTGGCTCTCCCCTGGACACAACCTGTTTAGGGGTGAGGCCACTAGTTTGTGCCTGTATCAATACAATGCTAGTCCAAACACCCCCACTCCACCGACAAACAAAGGTGATGTCGCCCACTTTGGTCAAGACTGAGTCGAACCTATCTGCCCTACTACGGACCCCCCTTCACCGCCCCCGTCAAATTGGGGGGGCCCGATTTTCAGACTGTAGCACGAACTTAGCCTCCCGCAGCTCGCTCAGAAGTCTATTTTGATTAGCTTTTCGAGCCTCAGCACCCTTTCGGCCTGTCTCAACCTTTTAAGCGTCTTTTGAAGGTTTCTCCTTTGGCGCAGTTTGAGGTTGAGGTTGATCACTAATCACTGCCGTTATCTCTTGATTTGTGTTCTCCATGTTACCTACTAATTTTGTTCCTCCAATTGACAGCACCCGGGAAGGTCCTCTGCAGGAGGGGTGTTGGACGGCCAGTCCCGGATGGCGAGGGTGCTTGCTCCAAATTGGCAGTACTTGGCGGTTGTTAGGGCCGCGGTAAGCGGAGCCAACATCATACCATAGCGATGATAAAGTTCGCATGTGGCATTTCTTAGCGCGTGCCCGACAAACGGGTCAGTCTCGAGGTCCGAAATCAGATTTGGCTGATGTTCTGGGGATTGGCAGAAACATACAAGCAACGCTAGAAAACAGTTGGAGAACTGACTGCGCCAGAGTCCGCGTCATGCTAGTGCCCAGCTGAGCCTCATATTTGGCTCAGAGCTTTGTAATCTCTTCATCGGACATTGATTAAATCTTTGCAGTCGACAGGTGCATATTGCCGAGGTACTGACGGGCCTGACCCCAAGCTATGACAGCAGCAAGCCTATCTCTCTTAGAAGATAAATCTACACCAGGGGTGCAACGGGGTTCCGCTGGCTCAGACTTTGTGGCCGGTGGGCTAGTCGCATCCTATTCAAGGAGTTGATCAATAATGGTATGAGGATCCATGAATATACGTATACATCTTCAAAGTCTAATATATATTGCAATGCTTCCCACCGGGAAACAGGGCAGAGACAGGGAGGCCGCAGCTGAGCGCCCCTGTCCCCTAGGGCCGCCTCAATCGACGGCATATCCAGTGGGTTGTTCAGTCTTCAGCAGCAGTTTTGCTTGCTTGGTCTTTGCTAGTAGCTGGCGTACTGTGGCATGTTCCTCACCCGTTGGAATCACATCATTCTCTCGTAGGGCGTCTTTCTTCTTGGTTAGGGCCTTTGTTGCCGAACAGTCACCAATAATGTAGAGGGTAGGCTTGCCCTTGAAGCAGTGGTAGAAAGCCCTCAAGTGGTCATGGAGCCGCTCCCCTGGGTCAACCACATACACTTCGGAATCATCCCACTCATTGAAACGTATGGTAGGACAGATGATTACAATATGCTCGAAGGCACCGAAGAAGGGCCCTTCAAGTAGGTCGAGGATGAATGCGGTTTTCCCACATCCTGTCTGCCCACAAACAACTGCCGAACAGGCACCATCTGGAAATGTAAACTCAGTTTTCGGTTTCATCAAACCCTTGTTAGTAGACTGCGCTGACGAACCTGCCATCTTTAATGTTAAGCTGTGCATCCATAACAATATACATATAGAGGTTCAATGCGCCGGCCGCCTCTTCCTTTTTTGTGATCTGTATGATGATACCCTCAGAAGCATTATCCACGGCCCTGCCACTACCATGCAGCTGGTCGTCATCACTGGTCCTTAAATCGAGCCACAGAGCATACTTACTGGTTAGGTACTCTCCTAGGGAAACGTCCGACAATGCTAAGTCTTTTACTGCTATTGCTACACTGGGGTCTCGTTTACTCGTTGCTGCAAAGGCCTTCTTCACCTCGTCCCACTGCTGGTAGCCACGCATACCCTGGGCATAGAGCTGATTGGGGATGCCCTCAGTGGTCACCTCGACCTTCGTAATCTTTGGGTTGTAGAACGACTCTGTTTTCCAGGCGAATGAGGCTCCCTGGAGATCTTCAAAGAGCAGTAGGATGCCCTTCGTGCTGCGAGCCAGCACGTTTAGGTTGTTGTTCCACAGTGTATCTCTTTTATTGTATGCAAGCTATCTGTGACGAAGCACACGGTCATACAGAATGGAGAGCCGACCAGTGTACTGGCCAACTCTGGTTGGGTAACCATGTCATACTCCAGCGAGATGCCATCAATTTTGTAGCTGGCTCAGTGTCGCTTGTTGCGTGAATTACGTAATTGTAGTTGTTGAACGTGAGCTCGTATTCCAGTCTGTCACTATGCGCGCTCTGGTTGAATGGCATGTGACTCTCGAGGAGTTCAAAGTCAAGTGGAACGTAGAACCTGTTACTATACACTACGGCCTTGTCCTTTACCTCGGTCTCAACCTTGTCTCCTACCCCCACTCGTATGTTAGTTGTTTTTCTGTCATCTGATATGTCAATGCCCTCGTACTGGAGGCCCTGTCTCTCCTGCGTGGTCCGCCACAAGTCGTGGTAACAGTGATACACATCGCTGTCATCAATAGACATGACCTCATTGCCAGAAATCGTGATTGTCATTTTCTTAACCACAGCGTGACCCAGGTTTTGCACAACGCTGCGGTTAACATCGGTCGATGTCAGCGTGATTGTAAAGGCCAGCCGTGCTGTCCCTGGGACAATGACGTCTTCTTCGCCTAGACTGGGGTAGCGAACCAGCAGTTGTTGGTTCTGGTCAATAGTGCTTGGATTGTTTGTAATAACTACAGACTGTCCAACGCCCTTTACCCCGAGGGGCTCTCGTATCCGGCGGTATTGATTTAGTTTGCGTCCATAAATAATCGACATGTAGAATTCTTATCTACATGTATATTGATAACCCAAAATTTGACAACGCAGGGGAGGAGGTTTTGCCTGCCCCTGGAAGAGAGGATGAGGATTGGCCCGTCGCTGAGACACTCCCAGCGGCCCCCTCTCTCCCAACTCAGGGTGCTATTGGAGGGGACCTTGAGATGGATACGTCTATACCACAGGGAGGGCGATTAGTTGTAGGCGCTGTCAATGATTATTACGATGCATTGGCTGAACAAGGTTACAGACCGTCTCTCGGCTGCGATTAAACAAAGTTTGAACTTGTTAGAGGAGAGTTTTGAAGGACTACCCTGACTTAAGTATTACAAATTCTCATACTAAGGCCTCGCTTTCACTTCAAACAATAGCTAGCAGACAGGGTGGGGTGGGGTGGAGGGGTGGGGGGCTAAGGCCGTCCGTGATAGGTTAGGGTTCATTGAGTGGTCCCAAAAAGCGGTGTCACAAAAGGAAGCAAAAGCCCTCCAAGGCGTTGACCAAGCAGCTGCTAAAGCCGCAGAGAATTTAGAAATGAGGGGCGCTGAAGCCATTTCCGTTGAAAACGGTGGCGCGGAAGAAACAAGCTTTATAGAGGACGTTCATAACACCATCCAAGACCTAGGTAAAAAAAGACAACGAACTACCACTCAGAAAGCTTATGGGGCTTGACAACGCTATGCAGACCCAGAGGGTTGAGCTGGTCAACAACCTAGCTAAGATAACTGCGATAGAAAGGGATATAGTCGGGAGGAAAGCTAAAATGGCAATCCTGAAGGAGGCAGGGAGGGAAGGAGATCCAGCATGGACATTGCAAGCAAATGAGCTTGCAGAGCTGAAGGACCTGCGGCGTGTCCTTGTTGAGGCTGCCTCTGTAAACAGTGAACGTCAGCGAACCCAAATTAACCGCATCAGAGAACCGATCAACATATTTCTAAACGAGGACACAACGCTAGCTGAGCGAGTGCGTACCCTGTTCCGGGAGCAGGGCACAACAACCGCCTCCATCCTCACTGCGATTGGATTGGCAATCTCGACCCTGGTAGTTGCTTTGACGGGCGGAGGAAGCAGCAGTCCAACCCCGGCACCAACACCGACGCCAGCTGATAAGCCCAGTGTACAGGAATGGATTAAAAAACAGCTGAACTCCTTGGCAAACGTCCTGAAGAGCCTATCCTGTAAGGCAGCATCTGCCCTTCTTGGAATCATTGGCTCCATTGTATCATGACTGCTTACGTCAGCTGCAAAGGTGGCTTGTTGGATGGCAGAACATGTATGGGCCGCAGCTGTGGCGGTGGGGGGAGTTATCCTCCTGATACTCCGCGACTTACTACGTAGCAAACCAAAGCACAGCTAAGCCTATAGTGATTCCACCTACAATAAGTGCGGTTTTCTCATCCTCGTGCGCCCCACGTAGACCGGTCTCGGCCACGCCGACAGGGGCCACGCCTGGAGAGGGGACTCCCATATCTGTATCTGGCAGAGGGTCAAAGCTTCCTCTGTCTGGAAGAGCAGCAACCGCGTTGACATCAGTATTGCCGCCGATCTGCTGTTCCTCAGTTGCAATGGTAATCAGATTATTGCACCCAACAACGTTTCCAATGGCGAGGCTCATATCCGACGGAGCCATGTAAAGGCCCGTTCCAAACACATAATCAACCTTTGAGGAAGCATTCTTGAGGACGTTCTGATACCGTCGGATAGATGACGGAATGTCCACTGGGGAGTTGATGGCATCCTCAACGTTGGCCTGAAATTGCTTTTGAGCATCATAGGACGTGCCAACAACTAGTATCTCTGAGCGGGTCTGCTCCTGAGCACCAAGAATGGCCCAGACATAGGTCCTAATGCTGTCGTTGATCCGTGTGATACCTGGGGCGGTGAACCCCGCTGATTTTTCCAGGATGTAAGTACTCCAGGCGGTGTTTGCTCCATCCTGGTCTTGCTTTATACAATCAATATGTAGCTTGCCATTTCGTTTTCGTCGTCCTCGCCATGAATGTCGATGACGTCACTTACGGTTACGCTAAAAAAAATGTATCCGCCTAACCATAGCCCATGCTATTCTAAACTTGCAACTTATACATCTTATTGCACATTGACAAACTGTGCTTAAAGTTCAAAAAACGCCCCAAAAATGCACTAACACCCCGATATCTATAAATACTGATTTCATTTTTTTAGAATATTTGCTTTATTTGTGGTAACTCTAGTATTATTTTATTTGCTGCATATCTGCATAATTATCCGTAGTTGTCCCACGACTCACAAGGAAAACCGCGAAAAGTCGCCTAGAAATTTTCTATCGCTTATAAAATCGACATATGCGTTCGATGGTCATAGAATCAGGGTCCAATGTTATCATGGACAGCGTCAACCGAATTGTAAGATTGTATGGATGTCACTGACGTCACTTCCGAACGAATCGAAGTTAAAACGGCATTGAAATCTGAAGTTGTTGCTACGAGGTCGTATCGTGAACTGGTTTTCAATCATATGAAGCCCATTCAATTCTGAACATATCACTAAATGCAGTCTTTTCTAAATTATCTATGGTTTTCTCACAAAGTGAGCTTAGGTACAGCGGGTGTCATTTCTGCTGGTTTGCTAACAACAGTCTCGCTGTACAAAGATATCGCCTCTGCTCTCTGCTCGCCTCATGGTGTGCATGCACGTATGGCACTCCGCGGTGCTGTTCAATAAGCTAACCCTCTCCTTGAGTTTGAGAATCATCAATATACATGCGATGATCATGAAAATTGTGAAAAATTTAAAATCCATGACAACTTGGTCAATTAAGGGCCGATTCTGAACATTATCAAACTTCCTGATACAGTTCGCCAAGCCTATTTACTGAACGCTAACAGTTATGATATTGGCCATAAGGTGACTGGGGTTTTTGCTCCACACTTCTACGAGATGATACTGCAAACGTCTAAGATATAGTTCGCGCGCGTGTGTACGTGCGTGTGTGAACGTGTGTGTGACTGACTTACAGTCTGTCTGTCTATCTGCCTGCATGTGTGGGTGTCCATTGTCGCCTTCTAAACGGCTGCGCTTAACCAGTTCCACAACCTTCTGCATAGGCATCTTGCCAGATCGTCGTCATCCAGACCAAAACTGCATCCACGAAAAAAAAACTGTAATTTAATGTCATAACATTGTAAATCTGAGATTTATGAACAAAGAAAGGAAATCATATTATTCGGGCTCGGCGGGGATTATGGAAGGGTAACATTTTGGCTTGGAAAGGGGTCATAGCAGGATTAGGTTGGACATTTGGAAAGGGGGTGGGGTCGGAGGGATCATCACAGCATGCACGGTCCTGTGGCCACGGGCGATCGTGTTGCTGGGATGTCTGACTGGACGAAGCTGATCATAACAGCCTTCTTCTGTATGCTAATTGTAGGGTAAATCTGGAATTGTCAAAGCATCAACTCATTTCGAAATCAGGTCATGTATGCAAACACTGTACGCACACATTGCCAAGGAAACACCACTTTGATAGCTTGATGATAGCCTAATGTCAGCTGATAGCGACTATTTGTTTATTCCATGTCGTAAGCATATGCATCAATACTCAAGATAGGACCTCAAATAGATAAGCTACCATAAATATTTAATAGATATGTTGCGATATTTATTCCATTGTTCAAATATCGTGGCGCTTGGGAATTAATTAAACATGCGTTGCTGTTAGTAATATCAATATCCTCTCATCGTGACATTTTAAACGCATATGTAATGCCACCACCATGAATGTTCGATGGTATCACCTTGTTTTCGCGGATGCGTGAGTGAAAACAGAAAGCCACCAATAATCCATCGTATCTGACGCGATTTGTCAAATATCATGTATGACAACATGTCGGGAAATGACAACGCAAAGGTTTTGTTTAGTGTCATTACGAAATCTATTGACTAAGTAACAAATATCACTGCAGATTTCCATGATGTTTGACAAATCGCATTTTTATTTCTTCTGCCTATGTTCAGTATCATTTAAGCCGACTTTAACGAGATGAAACATGACAGTACAGTGCTCCACCGTTTAGTTGAATTTCTATGTCATGCCACAGAACACACAAACAAAGCACGCTGTGTATGTATATGAACAAACGTGAGAGCAATTTTGCATATATCTGCAAGTGGATTTTTTGTGCATGTATTTGGCTGTTAAATTAGATATATCTATACGTTTGGCAGGGATGCATCTCTGATTTGCTCTTCAAAGCGAGTGAGCTTCCCATGAACATTTCCTTTATTAACTTGCTCCGGAGAATACGCAGATGTCATATATATATATATATATATATATATATATATATATATATATATATATATATATATATATATATATATATATATATATATATATATATATATATATATATATATATATATATATATATATATATATATATATATATATATATATATATATATATATATATATATATATATATACACTATGCTTAAACGGAGGCCCTGTGGAATTGTTGAGTAATAGCCCAAGTTCTTTGATATCTCCATGTGCTAATCAATCAACGCCAGCATCTACCCGAAGACGCGCTCACTCTTTCGTTTAAACAGCCGGCAGTCTTAAATGACTATGGTTTGCTGCAAGATCTAACATGCATGGGTCCAGTTGTGATAGGAAAAACTATTGGTACAATGGTAGCGACATCATTGGCTGCATGACCAGATAGCGCATGCAGGAAGGGTAGGGTCGATGGCGAGTACGTGACGTGCTTGATGGCACGTTTAGACAGACACATTTTGAGTGGCAAGCTGATCCACGCCAACAATCAAACTTGAATTGATACTAACAACCACCCATTAAAGTTCTCTTTTTGAGTCTAGAGACTGCAGACTACGATTATTTACCAATTTAACTGGACTTTATGACTTGGCACCATAAACGTTGATGTAGCTCATGACCACAAAACCGCAACATGTACAAATGAAACGGACATCAACCCAGGCCCCATTATGTGTTATTTATACAAATTCCCTTCCGCAAGAGGCCTTTGCTGTATCAACAGAAAAGGTAGCTTCTGTCGCTCAAATGTGTGACTTAACTTATTCGCAATAGGAGAAACAAAATGTTATGTAGGTGCAATATGCAACATGTTCGGCACTGAACTTTAACCGCAACGCACTTTGTTGGAAATGATGGAGCTGGAGGGATTAGGGAAGCGGTTGTATAATCATCGCACGCCAGGGAGTTGTGGGCTCATTTTTATGCACCGTATCGGTTGCACGTGATTTGACTGACATCAATTTCTTCATAAGTTCCCTTTCAAAATGATGTCAGCGTATTTAAAAAACTCGACGAATTTCCGTATTCTTCTTTCCCGAGTCACCATTCCAAATAACTATTACCATCGGACAGTTATCGCAATATACGCCTTACGCCAATAGATACATCTGTATATTTCACCTGGTAACAGCTAACAAGGATTCGACTGGTTTGATGTCTCTACTTGATGGCAGTACAACTCCAAGTATACTCCACACTTTCCCGATATGCCATCGCACTGCCTCTAGTCTGTTCTTAAAAAAGATCCATGCATATGAGGTCGCTAAATATAGGGAAGTCAGCTGCACCAGTTGACCCTGTTGTATAGCGCGCAGCCTCTTTTTATTCGAATTGAATTTAACAAGCTCCTAATATCTGATTTAGCCAAATGAGGAACATGAGATATGTCACACCCGACAAGTCAGTGGCGGCTTAACTCGCAAATGAATGAATATCGCGTGTCAACTTACATCCTTATTTATACCATCAGAATAAACTACTATTCTGCGCCAAATGAACAATATTCTTGGCCTTTAATCACGCATAAATGCTAATCTCTGGGAAACCTAAACCTACGAACGACCGACGGATTTACATCAAATAATGTGTTTATTTTTATTGACATGCGTAACGGATACTTCTATGAATCCTATTCGAGCAAGCACCAGTCATCGCTGTACCTCCACACGCCGCAGACTTAAGCAAAGATTAAGTTACCCAACGACGAAGTGTTAACGCTGGTGCTTCATAGCGGTTGCAATTGCACCTGCTATGTCATTTAATATATACCTCCTTGTAAGTCTGGATGTAATCCTCTAGTGGTCACCTACATCACGCAATATCCGCCTGTGATATTGCTGCATTGGTTAATAAGACCTCATGACGCTGACCCTTGTCTTCGTCAATAACGCTGATGTGGGTCAATACCCAATATAATAGTGAAACCAGACGTGCGCCAATAGTTTACTGTTTAAGCCAAAGCTAATATTGATATTTACTAGTTGGTTTTCGGTACAGATGAGTATTATTAACTCCATCTGCAATTACCTGAGAAATCTCCTGAATACCCAACTGGGTTTCCCAAACAGTAAACGCCCATATATTAACCCTCTGTGTAATTAATGTGTTTTTCACGGTACGCTTAATAAGCTATGGCCGCAAAAAATTAAGCTTGTTGTATATCTTATCTTATGTGTGTGTTTGTGTGTTTTTGCTTAAGGTATTGTACTGTTGCTTAAGGTATTGGTTTGTCTATCTGGTTTGCTTCTTCGTAGACTGTTTCGCAATATATGCGCCGCATCCGTCCGGCTTTTATCCGCCTGTCATTGATGGCATCACTATAGACATGTTATTCCTGCTTCTTCTTAATACTGCAATAGGCACATAGGTGCCGCTTATAATATGAAAACAAAACCCAGTCGACATATGTAGGTGCTCATCTTTTAGAATGATGGTCGATTACAGCAGAATAATAACGTTGCTGATACTACCCCCGGGATCAGCTAAATACCCAAGGCATGAGTTATCCCAAAATGACACAATATTACATTACAATATTATTCAACATTTTTAAAGCCGAATGCACTAAATAAAATATGGCAGTCGCGTGCGGTTCTATTGGTTTCGATAGAATATGAACAGATGATGCAGTAACCTTGCACTTATCAGCCCGTTGATATTGCTATCGCCAGAACTACCTGCGTGTATGAGGAATCGATTTACTGTAGCGCAATGATATGATAATTCCATTAGCAACCACATAAAGCGACTGAGCCTCCTACCTACGAAGGCATTGTAGAACTGATGAATAATTGCACGACATCAATTTATGTCTCAATGTGCTAATCAAGCCAGTGGATATATGTAGATGCACCCATTCTTTCATGATTATGGCTTGCTGCAAGATCTTACACATATTGGACCAGTTGTGTTCGAGGGCTATATGTGTTTGGCGACGTACCCACAAGCACTCCGTGGTTGTAATGGTCATCAATGATCACACATTACACTGTATGGAGCCTCTATGAGGTGATTTACTCCACATTCTAACAGATAATACCGCTTAAGCAGGAACGTTTTGTGTTGGTTTTGTCCAGTGGCAATATAACTACCATTTTCTCCCGCGAAGGATTAGAGGCGACTGGCGGGCTAGGTTTTGGTTTTCTTGAAGTTGCAATGCGTGGTGAATTGATGTCAACTTATTTCCATAACACTTTTTAGGTGTTACTGTGTTAGTGTTTTCATATCTGTCATACTTCATGGGTAATATATGCATTAACTATTTCAGTCAGATAATGTGAAAGTATTCCAGCTCGTTTTGAACCGAGTTAATATTGTCAATTAATGTTTGAATATTGTGCGTGCATCTTCGTTTACTTAGATCCTCACCGTAATTCCAGATGTGACCCAGGAATGAATTGGTGAATCGGACAAGACGACTACTGATGGTATGTATCCCTACAGAAGTTAGGTCATGGATACATACATCGCTTTAGTACCTATGAGCTATGACATTTCACTACTTAAAACCCGACGAATAATTCGTTTGGGCATTTTGCTGAATGCTAAGTATGTATCGATATGCGATTGTGGAGGAATGGAACTATACGTGTGCTGCATTTTCGATTTGTGTAGTATATAAATGTTGAGATATTCTCTCCGAGTCTTTTCTGCCAAATCTATGTGAAACAGTGTCCTCTTAATAACTAGCCTTTGATGCAAATGCTGACAATTGTTACACTTGCTATTGTGCTTTAGCGATACTCGCGCATTCTACAAGCGCCATGTAGATTTACAAATCTTCAATGAATATTGCAGCGTCGAATGCTAGTGCAGGCTCATAGACAAAACAAAGCAGCTTCATTGGTCTTTTTTTTATTGCAGGATAAGCGTATATATGCGTGCGGACGATAGCAAGGATGCGTTATTTCATATAACAGGTAGAGCCAATGGTTTCATACAGAGGACAGTGTTCAGGTTTATTTGCTTTATTGGGTACTAGGTATTTCGTGTAATATGCGACGTTTGTAATCGCATAGCGTTTATAATATTAGGAGGATACATGAGGTTTTATTTCTCTCAGCATATCCATCTTTTGCCATTTTCACGACAGACAAATTTGCATTATCCTAATTGAGGTCATATGGTCGAAGCAGTTTGGATGAAATATCCAAATATATCAAACGATAAGGAAACCGTGCATATGGTGAATATTGAATGCATAAAGCATTACAATTCCAAGGCGCCATGTTATACAACTACATAATACGCGAGTTAACAATATTTTTTAATTATACAAAATGCTAAATTCACAAATTCAAATCAGTTACTCACGAGGTCCAATTTAACTCGGTGCTTAGCAACTGTTGTTGGATCTGTCTTTTGATAAATTCTAGTATTAGATAGCTTCATATATTTCATCAATAATGATTGAGTCATCCATCAATTGTCGATACAATGAATTTATTTGCATTTATTGCATTATTCGTGAATGACTAAATTTAACTGTTTCAAATCAAACATCCCTTGTTCCCCTGCTGGAATAAGGAAATTTATCAACTTTCTGATATAGCTCAGTACATCAAAACTGACGTATAATCATCAATAGTCTCGTATTGGACTATTTCTACGCCGCTATATGCGGCAAGGCAACTTATCATCACGTACATAATGTTTATGATATTCCCACATGAACCATTACAGCCCGCATAGAATTCCTAAAATGGTTCCATACCGAGTATATAGCGTAGTGTTCCCTTTACTCATTTACGTACAATTCCTTATCGCGTTTTATGCATAAATAGATGAAGGGTGCATTTTGTTGGCGCCCGGTTCGGTTTGTATTTTGTACCCGCGTCTGTGTAGTGGATCAAATTAATCCATTGTGATTTTCACTTGGAATTGAGATTTCTCAATATTGGCCCTTTTAAAAACTTCCGTCAATCTATCTGTTCAACATATATGCAAATGAGAAGCGACCACTTCAAGCGACTAAGCATGTGTAAGTAGCGTCTCCAGTAGTGTCAGCCATTTGCAATATTTAGTTTATAAATCGTGTCCCTTCAAAATTAACGAAATATATTCAACAAAGGTATGCGAAATATCACACGCTCCGCAGATTCGATATAACGGATATCAGTACCAACCGAAGTAGAGAATAGGTAGATGAACTTATCCCTCACATGCTGTCACTACCATGATCAATCTACTCTTTCTCCTCATCTCTTTTATATTTGCAAATCGCAAATTCAGATAAAAAAATGACAATGAATTGTTTGTTACCATATTCCCCCAAAACTGATAATTTTACTTGCGACAGGATAACACATTCGCAAAATTATTTGTCTTTTGTGCGATTGCCTAGATCACTATTATCCATGGCAATGGATTCAAACGGACACAAATGCCTCAATCTTCCAACTACTCGTTAGTTTTCCTGCAATATTACCTACAATACTCAAGTCTACTTTACAACCAAGTACAGATTTGATCGCAACATAATTCGGATGATTCGAGCGTAAAATACTACCAACGGTTTAACCAAAAACGAATAATGCGGCAGGGTTTTAATAAGTGATTATCATCGCTTTCAATGCCTGATATGTTTGTATATGTGCAACACGAACTGCAAATCATGTTTATCTTGCTGTGATCGACTCGAAGCGATATTCCTCACAGCTATATCATCCGAGAACTCATACCCCGATATTTATGTTATGTTTATCCGCCCATTACCCGGACAGTAAAGCGAGACAATTGAATCGTCATCACTGGATTAGAGCTATTGCTATAAAGTCATCTACAATGACACGACCGAACGCCATGTGGCTGCCTTAAGGACGAAATAACTAGAATGTATGGGGTTTTCCATGCCTACACATTGATTTATGGTACTATTATGATAATGCCTTCCTTTGTACAACACGTTCTTTCCTCTGTCCCCGTTGGTTGCTTCATCAGACGATAGACTACCCAGCAGCCAATTAAAGCTTAACGAAACTCAACATACATCCAGCAACCAACCACATGTGAGTATTGAAATGTTTATCTCCAGATTCATCGTTGTCTCCAGATTCATCGACCAGCTCATATATCTGCGTAAACCCACTACAAAGACAACCCAGGTCCCCACGCGAATCTCACGAACTGTGCTCTGCTTATAAAGTGTTATAATGTTCATATACAAGTAGCCGATGGAGCATAATTGACCTCACTCAAAGCATTTCTTGTTACGTAATACATAAAGAGTTCGACGTTGTGATTCTTGCTCATTCGATCAATAAATCATTAGATAAATGCTGTGATAAGCTCTGTGATGTTGAAGCAGATAACAAGTGGCTGATATGACCCCAAATGGTTGTCCTTTATACAATATGAGTGAGGGTGCGTTGTCGATCAATGATCGTTGATTCGACCATGTTGCTAGTACTATATGTCGTTCGATTTGAGCTCGTGTCACTGAAGACACCTCCCTGCTGAGTGACAAAACAACCCTACCCTTCCGCCTTAAACGGATTCCATCATTAGTTCCTGTCACGAAGCCGAGTCACGTGACATTTATCTATAGTGTTTGGAGACTGATCGAAAGCGTTAATGGCATGGCTCCAAAATTTACAAACATTAACGCATGAATAGATGGGGATATCATTACACCAATACTTCCATTCGTCACACCATCAATATTATGCATTCTTTGAACGCACATTCCCGTAAGAGCACATAATTGCTTGGTACTTCCATTCGCATCCAATAATTGAACAATTTCACAGCAGATGACACAGCATATACTGTTTGCGTTTCTATGATGGTGAATAGAGAGGTTTGTGGTTTTATGCTCCATACGTTGGTTGCACAACGTCGTATATCAACTTCGTGAATATTCGACCACTGCTTAGCATACGGTCCGTCAGGTTTCGAAATAATTGCCTAAGAATGCATGATCAGACGGAACATGCAAATAGACTGACGTTAGACTGACGTTAGTGAGATGATTGGAAGGAATAGGGACATGTGCCACGAGGGTCAAAGGACGTGACAGGCGGAGCCATGGATTAATGGCTTCCCTTGAGACGATATGCACGTGAGAATAAAAGAATGTGTGAAATCAAAGAGAATATAATGTCATTGCCAGTAACTCACCAGTTGCATGTGGAACGTTAATTCTAATGGCTTCAGGTTTCATTTACGAAATGACACCAGGATTAATGTTAGGCACGACGAGATTTCCTTGTTTCTGAATCTGGTTTATTATTGTGTAGCCCTGTAGGTACTGTTCTAAACACTCTTCGTACGTAGTTATGTATTTAACATGATTGCATGTAACTCAGCTAAGCTGATGTATGTATTTGAATGCATTAAAAGTCTATAACAACTCTACATATTTTCGATTTGCTATAACACTGGTCCATTTTCCTTGATACCCAAGCACATAACGGAGCTAAGTGAACGAAATCAGTTGCACTAGCTGACCCTATCATTTGAAGCCATGCGTCTATAATGTAATCTTCCTATTGACGATCTACCATTCAGGGCAGTCGTCGAATAAACCACCCACTATGACAGAATACAATAACACGCCTAAAATGCATTATCCGAGGACCGACATGTCCATGAGATCTGTCTCACCGTTCCGGTCGTTTGCGTATCAATTGTTGAGTTTACTGTCTCAATGTGATTGGATTATTATGCCAATTATTACAATGTCTCTATAAACTACCGTTCGGCGCCGAATGACCAACATTCCTGGCCATTGATCATGCATATACACAATTAGGGTGTTATTAGATGCAATGCAAAGCGATGGTATTTTAATCCTAGAACTACCAACCAGCGAGGGATCTCCATGCATTAGCGTTTTATATTATTAACCTATGAAAGGACAAACCTTGCTATCCCATGTTTGGGAAATACTAAACTCAACCTTCACACTCTGAAGCGTACGGAAATACAGTGTCTCTATGTCACAATGTAAACGCCGATACTTCACTGTGGTTGCAATTTCACCACAAGTCTAGATGTAGTCGTGCAATGGTCACCTACATTCCGCATTATCCGTATGTGGTTTCGATTGACTGGTTAATGACATTATCATTTTGTTGCTCCTCGGCTGCCTACATCAACAAGACTAAAGTAGACGATCTTCAATAACTGTATTCGGTAGAAAAGTTATTATGATCATTAAGTCACATAAACTGATATATAATCATTTGCGTTAGGTGCAGATACGCGTACTAAGGGGATGAAGATGCATTGTTCTTGGCTGACCATTACAAATTATTCAGGATTTAGCCAAGCGATTCGTCCTCAATGCAGCTAACATAAATAACTATGCTGACCAGGATCCATGATACATGCGACTTATGTGCTCCAATTCAGTAACTTCCTGACCAATGGACACGCCAAATGCGCAATAGAATCAGCACAAGCGAAGCTCTCCAACCGCACGCTCTTAAGAATCCTGTTATATATCTGGCTAAGATAGAGTAACTACGACGAACGCCAGGCGTAATTTGTAATATAGATATATAAGCCAATATCACAGATTCCGGTTGATTTGTCTGTTATGTTTTGAGTAATGTCTGAACAATGATGATTCATGGGATCTGTATCTCATGTTATGTGTGATGGGAAAATAAACATCAAGATATACGTATAACGGTCTCGATATCAACATTGAATTTAATAACACGTAACGATAGCTATCGTCATGATATTTATTCCAGAAGCAACGAAACACACATCATGCTATGCTTGACGGGCGGTTTAATTATTTCACAACTGACGTGACTAGTTCTGGCGATAAGTATGAATCACGCAATCAACGTAGAATTCACTGACGAAAGTCAATGAATAGCCACCCGATTGATGTCATAATCTGTGTCACATGTCTGAATACACCGGATATTAATGGTATCATTGACATAACCCACATATGAGCCATAATCATGTATATGAGGAAAATGATACAAGCGACCATTGGCGGGAGACATTACCTAAACATGTCCATCATCTGTTATGGATAGCTATGTGAAAGTCAGCATTTACGCTGATAAATATGGTCACCCCAACATCTTTTCTTATTTCAGAAAACAGAGCGCCTCAACACAGTAAATAGGCAGGCAGCATTGCTAGAAATGTGGATTACGTATGCTGGGTATCATGTATTCATAATGAATATATTCACGAATTTAACACATACACTGTGAGTATGTTTGGCACGTAAGCATCGCATGTGATGTCACGACCTGATTATGCACAGAAAAGGTGATATTGTGTTGCGTTGTATTGTTTGCCTTGAGCCTATAATTTTTCAGTGTTGGTCCTTTCAATGACAACCAATTCATCTGAATCCAATAGCGCCATTTAGTTACACTCATATATTATAAATGATCGCATATGTGTCTGTTCATGACATTAGAGGGAGCTGGAGCATCGTCTTTCGTTGAGCTTCAACATAAGGATTAGAAGTATTCGCATTTCTATATCAGAAACTTCCATTTTGCATGATTAATTGAGGTGCAAGCGTAACAGGAATATACTTTGCTACGTAATCCAGTTTGCTGAATGGTCACACCATCAAGCACTGTGTGAGAAACGTACGGCTATTCTTCGATATTCATGGAGTGTTATAGTGGTAACCATTTATAATGAACACAACGCTTCTATTGACGAGGAAGTCATTATCAATTGTGATGGTACAAATGATCTGGTGTTACCTGCCCATAATTGAATTAATACCACACGATGACGGACTTTCAATATGCGAGAAGATCCCACAGTATTTACAAGATATTAAACTTAGTAATTATTTTTTAACCTACTTACTGCTCATGAGGTAGAATGAATAGTAAAAAAATGAGGAAATGCAGTGCAGGCTAGAATCTCACTCACACTTTCATTTGAACAGCCGGTGGCCTAATATTAATAACGTTTGCTGCGAGAGGTTTAATTTGTTTTATGATGTGCCCACAAGGTAGATCTGGACGTAATCTGTCATAACTGATTCGTCACATATTACACTGGGTTGAACGCAACCGCCTCTAATATTTTGGTCGATTTATGCTGTGTTATACCTCACACACTTAAAGGCATTGTCGCTAACTCGAGGGATTTTAGTGACGGTGAGGTGGTTGATGGCGGCGGTTGAGCTTGATTGATCATTCGATGTGATCATTTTAAATATTCTTGTAAACTAATGTGTTGCTTTCAAAGGTATTTTTGTATTACAGCACACATTTTAAGTCTTCTAGTACGCTAATGGGTTGCTTTCATGTCTTTTAAATTACAAAGCAGCCATATCTTCGCACGTAATATATGCATTAACTTTCTGCAGTGGCAAAGTGATTCATGAATATAGAATTACGCATGCCATTTCGTTTTCAAAGGAGATAAAGCATCGTCGTCCTCGCCATGAATGTCGATGACGTCTTTTCCGGCTACGAAAAAATAAATGTAATTCAGCTGTGCAATCGGAAGTTAACACGTCTTTTCTCTGTCGTTGATGATCGTATCGTCAAAATGTTTCGCCTAACCATAGCCCATGCTATTCCTAACTGGCAACAAATACATCTTATTTCACATTCACAAACTGAGCTTTAAGTCCCAAAACGCCCCCCAAATTCATTAACACCCGGATATCTATAAATACCGAGTAGATTTTTTAGACATATTTCCATTAAGTTGTATGCTACTATTCAAGTATCATTTCATTTGCTGCGCAATTATACGAAATTTTCGATCGCTGATAAAATCGACAATATACGTTCGATGGTCATAGAATTAGGGCCTAATGTTATAATGGACAGCGTCAACCGAATTGTAAGATTGGATGGATGTCACTGACGTCACATCCGGTTACGAACGTATCGTAGTTAAAACGGCATTGAAATCTGAAGTTGTTGCTACGATGTCGTATCGTGAACTGGTTTTCAAACAAAAGAAGCCAATTCAACTCTGAACATATCACTAAATATAATGTTTTTTTCTTTAATCTATGGTTTTCTCACAAAGTGAGCTTGAAGTACAGCGGATGTCATTTCTGCTGGCTCTTCACTGGTCTGTTAATTACAGCCGGCTTCTCGTGCTGTACAATGGTCGCCTCTGCTCTCTGCTCGCCTCATGGGGTGCCTGCAAGTATGGCACGCCACGGTGCTGTTCAATAAACAAAGCTTTTCCTTGAGTTTGAGAATCATCAATATATATGCAATTATCATGGAAATTGGTTGAATTGTTGATAATTTTAAATCCATAATTACTATGTCAATTATGGGCATTTCTGAATTTTTTCAAACTTCCTGATACAATTCGCCTAGCCTATTTACTAATCGCTAACAGATATGATATTGACCGCAAGCTGACTGTGGTTTTTGCTCCACACTACTACGAGATAATAATGCAAGTGTGTGTACGTGTTTGCGTGATCGTGTGTGTGACTGACTTACTGTCTGTCTGTCTATCTGCCTGTATGTATGGGTGTGCATAGTCGCCTACTAAACGGCTGCGCCTAACCAGTTGCACATAGGTCCACATAGGCAACTTGCCAGATCGTCGTCACCCAGACCGAAACTGCATTCACGAACAAAACTTTAATTCAATGTCATGGCATCGGGCATCTGAGATTTATGAAATAAGAAGGAATGCATATTACTCGGGATCGGCGGGGACTAGGGAATGGTAACGTTTGGGCTTTGAGTAGGGTTACAGAAGGATCAGGTTCGCCATTGGATGGGGAGGGGGGAGGGGGTGGAGGGACCATCACAACATGATAATGATGGGGCCCAGTGGAGATAAGGGTGGGTTCAAAGTGGGGATTATTTAGTTGTCTCGACGAGGAATAGGACGGGGGCAAACGTTCACATGGTCACGGAAACACCACTTTGATAGCTTGATGATAGCATAATGTCAGGTGACAGGGACTAATTGTTTATTCTATGTCGTAAGCATATGCATCAAGACTAAAAACAGGGCATACCTCAAATTACCTATGCTATCATAAATATTTAATAGATATATTGTGATTTTTGTACAATTGTTCAAATAATTTCACTATGGTATTATATGACATGATCGTAGCGCATGGGAATTAACTTAACATGCTTTTCTGTCAGTAATATCAATATCCTCTCATCGTGACATTTTAAACGCATATGTAATGCCACCACCATGAATGTTCGATGGTACCACCTTGTTTTCGCGGATGCATGTGTGAAAACAGAAAGCCACCAATAATCCATCGTATCTGACGCGATTTGTCAAATATCATGTATGACAACATGTCGGGAAATGACAACGCAAAGGTTTTTTCTAGTGTCATTACGACATCTATTAACTAAGCAATCAATATCACTCTAGATTTCTATGATGTTTGACAAATCATATTTTTATTTCTTCTGCCTATGCGCACGCCAGCTTAGTCCCATAACTATCCCAATCAACAACGAGCGTCTCATGTCACTGCTAGACATGTCATGTGAATAAAGATTATGACGTCATTGTTCAGGATATTATTGGTTTGATCCAATAGACATTTTGATTTGACCAACTACAGGGTTCAGGGCTCTATCAGAAGCATGGATTATCTGAAGACGTCGCTCAACAGTGCAGTATTTTTCAGTATTATTTAAGCCTATTTAACGAGATGACGAATGACAGCACAACGCTCCAACGGTTTAGTTGAATTCAATGTCATGCCCGAGAACACGAACACAAAGCACGCAGCTTATGTATTGAATGTATCTGAACAGATGAGACATTAACTGTGCATCGATCTGCAAGTCGATATTTCTACTGTCCAGAATACAGATATATCTTGTGTTGGAATCGATCTAATAAGGAGCAATGATGTGATAACTCATTTGGCGGGGATGCATCTCTGAGTTGCTCTTCACAGTGAGCGAGCTTCCAACAAATAATTATCTGATTAAACTGTTTGATATGCTTACTGCATCTCCGGAGAATAAGCAGATGTCAGGATAGACATATATACACCTCACTGAAACGACGACGACGATATCTCAATGTGCTAATCAATCAACGCCAGCGTCGACCCGCAGACACACTCACCCTATCGCCGGCGGTCTTATATCACTATGGTTTGCAGCAAATTATAATATGCATCGGTCCAGTTGTGCTTGAGGTTGTATTTGTTTTGATAAGAGCCCACAAGAAAACTCTGGCCGTAATTTGTCATCAACGATTTACCCGTCAAATATCAGACTGTGTTGAGCAGTTCACCGATCAATGGAGTGACTTACCCCACATTCTAACAGATAATATTGCTTACGCGGGAGCTTTTTGTGACGGTCATGATAACAAAAAATGTTTGTACAATGGCAGTGACTGCATGATCTGATAATGCTTTCAGTGGGAATTAGGGTCGACGGCGAGCATTTGGCATGCTTGATGACGCATTCGGACCGATGTATTTAGAGTGGCAAGCTGATCCAAACCTACAATCAAGCTTGAATTGATACTAACAACTATCCCTTAAAGTTTAAAGTGTAGAGACTCTGCCGACAATGATCATTTACCAGGTCGCTGGGCTGTATATCTTAACACCATAAGCGTAAATGTAGTTTGTGACAACCAAACAGCAGCATGTACAAATGATACTGCCGCTAACCCATGCCCTATTATGTGTTATCGCATATAATATCCCTGCCGCAAGAAGCATATACTGTATCAACAGATGGGGTAATTACTGTTGCTCCAATGTGTGGCAGATGCAAACAATGCTGTTGTTGGAAATGATGGAACTGGCGCGTGACAGGAAGTCCCAAACCATTTGCATAATTAGCTAGCATACAATAAAACTCACCTGGACCAAGTGTATTCGCTCGTCTACTTTGTAGGGTCAAACTCGTTCAGATTACTTACTGCTCTCAACATGCGCCATGTGGGTGTAACACGGGATCCAATTAGTCTAATTGACGATTTAGCAGTCTGTCAGACAATGAGTTGTTGACACTTATACAAGTGTTACTGACAGGGCAGCTTACACCTAGGCGTTGCATACAATACTCAAGCACTCGCCATGTTGGACACTTCCGAAGCCAGGCCAAGCAGCCGTCAGTAGCTCGTCATCGTGGTTATAGTTCTCTTATCGCGCGCTCTCCCTGCCTCTTTGTCTTTGAATGATTTCTTCCTTCGGTAATCATAATTGACTCAATGTGAACGCCAATTCATATAGCTAATGGGTGTATGGTTAATTGTTATTAGCATGAATACCATGAATTGTTATGGTGATTTATGCATAAGCCTATGAAGCAGCATGCAGGTGTATGTGCCTAAAATAGCAACAACAGATGCACGGCATTCCAAATCAGCAGACATGATGATATGGATAGGACTTCTTTCTACTGGTAACAGTCAGGGACACAGATGCATGCCTCGTAATCACAGCTACATTGGCAATACAGTACCCAAGGCAAATACGTTATCCTGGTAGGTGGAAAGCCCATGTTCACCATACTTACGTCATCGTCTTTCCTGTTGTGAGTATCATTGCGGTTTCGATAAGTGGTATAATAGGTATTAAAGGTGTAGTTCTTCCGAAATCAGGAACATAGAAAAATTCAAGTAATGAATCGGTGACCCAGCTATTCGTATCGATTTTACTCTCTCTTATGTATAACGGTAGACGCTTCAATGCATCCAAGCTGAAAACGGTCGAAGATTAAGCGATAATATCCGCAAATGATGGAGGTGTGCACGCATTGTAGCTGGTCAAGGTCGCTATTTATTCACATAATATTTGTAACCAGAGTACGGGGGCCGTTTCCGAGGTGCCGATATCGATAAATTGTTGATAATGCGGTGTTCACACCACTTAGAATGGATCACCTGCGAGATATTATGGCAGCTGCACAAAGATGGACACAAAATTCTCATTACACCAAATAGCAGACAAAGGTATGGTGATGCTAGGCCAATGTTTACGGGAAGCATCGTGTTTGCTCCAGGCTTTGTCAGCAGCCATACACAGACGACATCATCCCCAAACGCACACATAGCAATTGTTGATGCAAAGGTTCTACATTCTGTACGGTTCGCACACACGATGGAGATATTATGACAAAAAAAGAAACAAGTAGCAATAATTACATTAATCAGTGCCGTAACTGTAGCAGTCCATAGTTGTGTACATGACTGGTCATTTTTCTTATTCATAGTAGATTCACCAATAGAACTACTGTAGATGTTTCACCATGATGACATGGAAATGAATATGACGTGATGATGCTGATGCACATAGCGCAATAAATAGGGATCTGGCACCCACTCACGCCATGAACGGGTGCAATTGCCTCATTCAAAATTTATATTAGGCACGTTAAGGCTAACATGCTCAGAAGGCTACCAACAGGCGTTTCCGCCCTACTGCTATACCCTTGTCGGCTTATTTAGTGAATGTTGAGAAATTACAATGCGAGTGATTCAACAAGTATTCATTAACCGTTAAACGGACTGGCTGTAGTTGGGTAATTCATCCAACAAAATTGGTGGTCAGATAGTGTATTATAAGATTGATGAACATTTCCAGCGATAATTGTCTGTGCGGGAGTGAGATCGTTATCAGAGGCTACCCGCGTCATTGCCACATCCACTCGTGCTATTAATGAACGGAAATGTTGGTGCATGCATCACGGGGGACATGTGATTTGTGGTGGCTGGAACCATGTAAGCATCACTTGGCTGCAGTAGAGTATGTCGAAAATCAAATACCTCAACGTGAACAATTATTACAGGCATAATATGACAGAACAATTTGTAAATCGGTTTCCATAAGAACACTACGGAATATATTGCATCAAGACTCGTGCATCGACCTATTGGCAGTCGGAAGCTGTACATACGTCATTGCCATGTGCGAGGTAGACTACCTATAGAAATAACCGGTCGTTTGTTGATGGAGCTGTAGCTTTGGCATTCCTTTGTAGGTTTACTTCTTTTCGTTTCTCATTTGTATGTACAAACCGATGCACTTTGACAAATAGTTCCATGGCGCGAGATAAAAAGTCGCATATCATTTACATACAGAGCAGGTATGACATCAGACAGCTCCTCTCTTGTTATTCTTCATTCCCATTGCTGCAGGCCTTACTCGTTTTCCGCGGTTGCGCAGGTATGCTTTACAAGAAAAACTTATCACCAAAATTTACTGATGTGTTTCTATTGTCATGAAAAATATAGTTTTGAATAAATAATAATGTAACAAGTTAATGTTGTCGCCAACAAGGGCTCGCCCGTGTGGACTTTGAGTCATTCGGCCTTCCATTTTGATGCTCCAATAATTATCTCATTTTTTTATATTCACCTAAATCGAAGGTGCATACAAATTGACAATACATGATTAGATACTGCTACAAATAAATTTACAATTTTACTGACCGCAAGTTACTTTCATGTCGGTTGTTCGTATACATTGGTCGCCATTATCTATTGCATTGCTAATAATGGGTTCAAATTCCCATCACTTGATCACAGACATTAGCTTACAACACATCGAAATGATAACTAACACCAATACTTGGTCTTTTCGCTGGGTTGCAATATATAATTAGAAGATGCCCTACACATTGCATGTCTTACTGCGATGAATCCATCGCGCCTGGTTCACGGCTGACTCGCTTGAGATTTTCGTCGTCACTGCTACATTGGCACATACAACCAAAACAGTATGCGCCTATTTATGTACCTTTAGGTATCAGGGATCAATGATAACGTTGAGTCTCTTTTTCAAGTATTAGCGATCAATCTAACGTGACACCCCCTTTGGGGTGAACGATAATGAATTAAGCATAAAATCATCGATAGGAGTACGCAGAAAGCAGCATTTAAACGAGTATGCGTCAAATACAGGAAAACATGCAAATGTGTTGAAACCAGCTAAACTGTGACTTACAGTTATCGGAATAGCATATGTAAATAGTGATGAGTAGGAAAAATGTGTTATATGTTAATGACTTTATACGTGCTCGACCATTATTACGCGAGGAAATAATGTGTGGGCAGGCATCTATAGCCGCACCCAACTATAACAGAAATATACATTGTGGCAAACCAGGAAATGATTGCCAAGGCCTTTATATAATCAGCATCAAAGTATCAGTAGCAAGTAGTTGCATATTTCTATTTTGATATGATGCCATCGTTGCTTAAAATCTCTAGGTGTTACTGCTTGTTCCCTTTCACAATCACTCTTCTAAATACTGATCGGCAGCAGAGAGTGATTGAAGCATACCCCATACATTGATGAATAATTCTAAATATTTCACATGGTAACAGTTAACAACTGCTCAATTTGTTTGATGCCTATACTATAATCCCCTCATTATATTCGCCAAATGTCATAACACCGCCCCTGGTCGATTATACACAAAGACCCATACATTTGAAGTAGCTTAATAAGATTCATACATCCTCTTCTGAGTAAGGGTTGCTAATAAATACAATGCAATGCGATAATCTTTTATGTATGATGGCGATGATAACAAGTCTCAAGGAATTAGTAACGTAAAAACTGTCGACGGATTTCCTTTAAATATTATTTTTTCACCCTGAGTATGGGCGTGGTATTTACATTTCCATTTGTGTTAAGGACAGACCTATCTATCGCTTTGCTTGAAATCGAATGAGTTCAAGCACCAATCGCCACTGTACCTCCACACGCGTGGACGTAACGGCAAAGATTACCTTACCTTATGTAACAGCGTTAACGCTGATGCTACAGAGCGGTTGCAATTGCGCCTGCTATTTCTTTTAATAGGTATCTCCGTGTAAGTCTGGATGTAATCCCTCAATGACTATAACGTAATATCCGTTAGTGATATTGATGACCTGACTAGTAAGACCTCTTTATCCAGCCCCGTGTCTTCATCACAAATCTTAAGTATGCGTTGAGGGACAAAATGAGAAGAGAAACAGCCGTTCCTCAATTGTTATATTTGCTGCAAAATGTATTGTTATTTTTAAGCCAAGCAATTGAAGGAATGCTAATATTTGATACGTGTTCTTCGGTACAGATGAGCGTCATTGGGAAATGCGAATTTGTTGTTCTTGACTGACCCATTCACATTAATACGGATTTCGTCAAACCAATCTTCATCGCTGTAGGTAATATAATTAACTGGGCTGTCTAGGATGCTTGGAAAGTGATACACATGGTTGATCAAATTCTGCTTATTCGTCCTGGCAATGAACTGCAGCTGGCCGCTTCATATTGAGATGTACTGTTTCGGGCGCAATCAGTTTTCCTGTCACTTTGCTCGTTGCTTGAATCAATAGTGATCCCCTCACAGACTGCAGACGACAACTGGTACGTTAATTGTGAAGGTGTTCGCCATACACTGTGGGCTGGTCCTCTGCGCATTCCAATCACGAGGCAGTTAACACGAACTTCATCTAGGTTTTCACCAGCCGCCGATGACTTACTGCGTCAATGACAACGGCTTGTTGCATGGTGGATACGCTAGCCATTTTGTGTCATCCTTATATACTTTTATTTTTTTCACGATGATATGACATGACTTGATTGTAGCGCTTGGGAATTACTTGATCATGCGCTGCTTTTAGTAATACCAATATCCTTTCATCGATGCCAATTTAAGCGCCTATGTAGTTATACCACCATGAATGTTCGTTGGTACCACCTTGTTTTCGCGGATTCGTGTCTGGAAACAGAACGCCATCAATGATCCATCGCATCTGACGCGATTTGGCAAATTTGTGTGAGCTTCCCGCAAATAATTATCTGATTAAACTGTTTGATATGCTTAAAGCATCTCCGGAAAATACGCCGGTGTCAGGCCAGACATATATTCACCACACTGAAACGACGGCCCTTTGATATCTCGATACGTAATCAATCAACGTCATGATAACATACACTGTTTGTACAATGGCAGTGACTGCATGACCTGATAATGCTTTCAGTGGGGATTTGGGTCGACGGCGAGCATTTGGCCTGCTTGATGATGTATATGGACAGATGCATTTGGAGTGACAAGCTGATCCAAGTCTACAATCAAGCTTGAATTGATACTAACGACTTACCCTTAAAGTTCACCTTTAAAGACTGTGCAGACAATGATTATTTGCCAGGTTGCTGGGCTGTATGACTTAACACCATTAGCGTAAATGTAGTTTGTGACAACCAAACAGTAGAATTTACAAATGGTACTGCCGTTAACCCATGCTCTTATATATGTGATCGCATTTATAATCCTTTCCACAAGAAGCCTATGCTGCCTATGTGGCTCTAATGTGTATTGGCAGCACCTTGTTTATTGACATCCATTACATCATAAGTTCCCTTTCAAAATGATGCCAGCGCTTTTAACTCGACTAGTTTCCGTATTCTCCTTTCCAGAGTCACCATCCCAAACAGTGGCTCTCAGAAAGTTATCGCAATATACACCATACACCTATAGATATATCTGTATATTTCACCTGGTTACTGAAAACAAGGACTTGACTCGTTTGATGTCTCTACTTGATGGCGGCACAACTAAAAGACTTCTCCACGCATTCCCGAGATTCCCTCACACGTCGCTAAATGTGACGAAGGCAGCTGCACCAGTTGACCTTGTTGTAGATTGCTCGGCCTCTTTTTTAGTAAGCTGTTCAACAACTTAGGCCCGGTGTCAAATTTGAATTGAGATAAACAAGCTTCTAACATCTGATTAATCACAGTGAACTGGCCAAATGAGGAACATGATTCAAACCCATCAAGTCGTTTGCGGCTTAACTGTCAAATGAATGAATATCGCGTGGCAACTTACATCCTCATTTATACCATCGGGATCATCTACTATTCTGCGCAGAATGAACAATATTCTTGGCCATTAATCATGCGTAAATGCAATGCAGCGCTAGGGCGTTTCATGATGGCTAATTTCTGGGAAACCTAAACCAACGAAACACCGACGGATTTCCATCAAATATTGTGTTTGTCATTATTGTCACGAGGATATTTCCATGAATCCTATTCCAGCAAGTACCATTCATCGCTGTGCCTCCACACGCAGTGGGCGTAAAAAACGATTAGGTTAACATACGCCGCAGTGTTAACGCTGGTGATTCATAGCAGTTGCAATTGCACCTGCTATGTCATTTACCTCCTTGTAAGTCTGGATGTGGGAGTTAATACATATGATAGTGAAACCAGACGTGCGCCAATTATTTGCTGTTTAAAGCCGAAGCCAATATTGATATTTAATCATTGGTCTTCGGTACAGATGCGTGTAATTGGCATATGCTAATTTGTTGTTCCTGATTGGCTCATTCAAATTAACAGGTTTTTAAACAACCGAATCTTCATCGATGTAGAATGGCAAACACGGATGTCCAGGATGCCTTTAAATTTGTACATAGGATTGATCTGCTTCAGTTGTGTTACAACTACACAAATAGAGGCGCCAAATTGAGCACCACCTCCAACGGATGCCATTCAACCAAACTCTCTGAAATGTATTCCCTTTAGGATCCAGTTATCTATCTTGCAAATATCGGGGAATTATCTACGACGTCTTGTCGTAATTGGGATATATAGGCCTATATCACAGCTTACGGTTGATTTGTTGGACACGTTATGAGGAATGTCTGATCAATTACGATTCATAAGCACTTATCTCGTCCTATGTGTTGGCAGAATAAACAACTAGATGTATTTATAACGGTACTGATATCAACATAGAATTCTTCGGCTCGCAGAGGACAAAGTAGCTTTACGTGTTGATAGTACATTCCATATGCACAAGTTATGTTCAACGCTTTAGGCATATTTTTCGTGATCGGTTTTCATACCACACCAACATTCACCGAGTGTTAATACACTTCAGCTTGTCTGATGATAAAGAAATGTACTTCCCCATGTTGATTTGGTCGCATTGTTGGCTGCCGTACCACCCCCCCCCCCACCAAAATCAGAGGTACTTGGTGGATCGCTTGGTACTGGGTCTGAGCACTTTTCTGCCGGATATATTACTGACTAAATCGCAAGCCTTGGGTGGTTAGCTTCGTCATGTATGATTAAAGTTCAATGCTAACCTCTTCGACGGCGTTAGATAGGAATTACCTTTTATAAATAAGAAATATCATTCTTTGAGGATTTGACTGTGTCATACACTCGCTTCTGGTGCTGTGGAGTAAACTGTCTTCCAATTTGGCCATTCAAATTGTTAATGGAAAAGCTATTTTTAGAAATGGGGTGTCATCCTCTCGTATTACCTGAGCCAGCTAAATATCTTAAGCTTAAGATATCTCAAGATGACCCTAACCATTACGATATTAATCAGTATTTTGATCGCCGATCGAACTAAATGAAATATGACAGTGGCGTGCGCAACGCTGACGAAACAACAGCGGTTCTGTTGGTTTCAATAGAAGCTAAGCACTATCTGAACGGACGCTACAATAATTGTGCACTACGGTCGTGTATGTGGCCGCTCAATTGGAGATAGCTTTAATGAGGAATCGATTTACTTTAGCGCAATGGTGTGATAATTCCATTAACAACCATATATAGCGACTGAGCCTCCTACGAATATTTACCAGGATGAATCGCATCTCCAGTGAATATAAAGGCAAGACATATATACCCGACATTGAAACGAAGCAATCGTGGAACTGATAAATAATTGGCCAAGCACAATTTATGTCTTAATGCGCTAATCAATCAAAGCCAGCGGAGATCTGCAGATGCATTCATTCTTTCACGATTATGGCTTGCTGCAAGATCTTACCTACATCGGACCAGTTGTGTTTGTGGGTTATAAATACACATTTCAGCAGAAAATATCGCTTAGCAGGGACGTTTTGTGGTGGTCACGAAAAATAAAAGATGTTTGTGCAATGGAAGTGCCTGCCCTGGCCATATAACTACGGAGTGCTCCCAGAACGGATTGGGGACAACTGGCGAGGTTTTGGTTAGCTGGATGACGCAATGCGTGTGGAATTGATGTTAGCTACTAATTAATTGAACAAATTTAGGTGTTGCGTTATAAGGTTTTCATATCTGTTATACTTCGTAGGCAATTTATACATAAACTCTTTCAGTTAGACAATGTGAAAGACTCGTTAATTGACAATTAAGTGTTCCAGCTCGTTTTGTACCGAATTAATATAGTCAACTAATGTTTGAATATTGTGGGTGCATTTTCGTTTACTTAGATGCGCGCCGTTATTCCAGATGTGACCCAGGAATGACTTGGCGGATCAGACAGAAGAAAATACGACTACTGATGGTATGTATCCATACAGAAGCTAGGCCATGGATACATACATCGCATTGGTATCTAAGAGACACTGAAGGGCAAACTGTCCAATTTCACGACTTAAAATCCGACGATTAATTCGTTGGGGCATTTTGCTGGAACGAAAAACGATATTGACTTTCTTATATAGCTCAGTACATACAAACTGACGCACAATCATCAATAGTCTTCGTATTGAACCATATCTTCGCCGCTATATGCGGCGAGGCAACTTATTATGACGTACATAATGTTTATGATATCCCCACATGATCCATTACAGCCCCCATAGAATTCCCGTAATGGTTCCATACCGAGTATAAAGCGTAGTGTTCCCTTTACTCATTTACGTACAATTCCTTATCGCCTTTTATGAACAGAGATAAATAGATGAAAAGTGCATTTTGTTGGCGCCTGGTTAATTTTGTATTTTGTTCCCGCGTCTGCGTAGTGGATCAAATTAATCCGACATTTCTCAATATTGGCCGCCAATCTGTGTTTACAAAATATGCAAATGAGAAGCGACCATTTCAAGCAACCAAGCATCTGTTAGTGGCGTCTCCATTAGCGTTAACCATATGCCATATTTAGTTTATAAATCGTGTCACTTCAAAAGTAAGGAAATAGATTCAACAAAAGTATGCGAAATATCACACGCGCCCCAGATTCGATATAACGGATATCAGTACCAACGAAGTAGAGAATAGGTCGATGAACGAATCCCTCACAAGCTGGAATTACCACGATCAATCTGCCCTTGCCCCTCATCTCTCTTATATATGCAAATCGCGAA
Source organism: Urechis unicinctus (assembly GCA_034190875.2). Lineage (NCBI taxonomy): Eukaryota > Metazoa > Annelida > Polychaeta > Xenopneusta > Urechidae > Urechis > Urechis unicinctus. Next base: position 77,469,881 of record CM067350.1, on the reverse strand, counting down.
TTCAGATTAAAAATGATAATGAAAGGTTGGATATTATATTCCCCCCCAAATAATAATTTTACTTGCGACAGGATAACACATTCGCAAAATGGTTTGTCTTTTGTGGGCTGGCCTAGATCACCATTGTCCATGGCAATGGATTCAAACGGACACAAATGCCTCAATCTTCTAAATTGGATCGCAATATATTTCGGATGATTCGAGCGTAAAATATTACCAATGTTTTAACAAAAACTAATAATGCGACAGGGTATGAATAAGTGATTGTCATGGCTATTATTGCCTGATATGTTTGTTTATGCGCAACACGAACTGCAAACCATGTTTATCTTGCTGCGATTGACCCACTGCGAATTCCTCACAGATATATTATACGAGAGCTCATACCCCGATATTTATGTTACGTTTATCCGCCCATTACCCGGACAGTAAAGCGAGACCATTGAATCGTCATCACTGGAGTAGAACTATTGCTTATAAAGTCATCTCCAATGACACAACATTCCTTTATGAAATAACACCTGGATTGTTGTTAGCCCCGACGAGCTCTTTTTGTTTCTGAATTTGGTTAATTGTAGTGTAGCCCTGTAGGTACTGTTCTAAAAACTCTTCCTACGTAGTTATGTTTTTAACATGATTGCATGTAACTCAGCTAAGCTGATGTAGGTACTTGAATGCATCATAAGTCTATAACAACTCCACATATTTCCGATTTACCATAACACTGGTCAATTCGTCCTTGAGACCCAAACACATAACGTCGCTTAGTGAACAAAATCAGTTGCACTAGCTGACACCATTTGAAGCCATGCGTCTTTAAAGTAATCTGCCTATTGAAGATCTACCATCACGACAGTCGTTATATAAACCACCCAACATGACCGAATACGATAAAACGCCTGTAATGCTTTATCCGATGACCGATATATATGTGTTTTGTCACTGTCTCACCATTCAGGTCGATTGCATATCAATTGTTGAGTGTATTGTCTGAATTTGATTTGATAATTATACCAATTATTACAATGTCGCCATGAACTACCGTTCGGCGCCGAATGACCAACATTCCTGGCACCTTTAATTTAGATACATCTCGGCGGTTGCAGTTTGCAAGTCTGGATGTAGTCCTGCAATGGTCACCTTCATTACGCAATATCCGTTTGTGGTTTCGATTGACTGGTTAATCACATTATCATTGTATTACCCCTCGGCTGCCAACATCAACAAGACTCAAGTAGACGTTCTTCAATAATTGCATTCGGTAGAAAATATATTATGATCATTTAGCTACATAAACTTATATATAATCATTTGTGATTTTTTGCAGATACGTGTAATTTGGAGATGATGATTCGTCCTCGATGCAGCTAACATAAATAACAATGCTGACCAGGATCCACGATACATGCCACTGATCTGCTCCAATTCTGTAACTTTCTGACCAATGGAGACGCCATATAAGCAATAGCATCACCACAAGCTGCAGTTCTCCAACCACACGTTCTGTTATGTAATCCCCATATAATCATGTTATCTATCTTGCTAAGATAGATAACAAAGAGTATCTGCGACGAACGCCAGGCGTAATTTGTATTTCAGATAAGCCGTTATCACAGATTATGGTTGATTGTTCTGTTATGTTTTGAGTAATGTCTGAACAATGATGATTCATGATATATATTCCAGAAGCAACGAAACACATATCATGCTCAGCGCATACCATACTTGGCGGACGGTTTAATGTTTTCTATACTGACGTGATTAGCGCTGGTAATAAATGATAAATATGAATCAACGTGCAATTCACTGACGAAGGTCAATTACATCCACTCGATTGACGTCATAATCTAGATCACATGTCTGAATGCACCGGACATAATAGAATAATTGACAGAAGCCACATATGATCCAATATTATGTATATGAGGAAAATGATACGAGTGACCATTGACGAAAGACAATACCTAACAATGTCCATCATCTGTAATGGATAACTATGGGAAAGTCAGCGTTTATGCTTGTTTTCTTATTGCAATAAACAGAGCGCCTCACAACGGCAAATAGACAGGCAGTGTTGCTAAAAATGCGGATTATGTATGCCGGATATCATGTATTCATACATTCACGAATTTAACACATACAGAAAATGTTTGATACGTAAGCATCGCATTTGATGTCATGGTATAATTATTCTTTGAAAGGGTGATACTGTGTTGCATTTTGTTGTTTGCCTTGAGCTAATTGTTTTCAGTGTTTATACATTCAATGACAACCTATTCATCTGAATCCAATAGCGCTATTTCGTTACACACATATATTTTAAATGATCGCATTGGTGTCTGTTCATGCTATTCGAGGGATCTTCTTCTTTCATTGGGCTTAAAAGATAAGGCCTAGAAGTATTCGCATTCGTGTTTTTGGTGTAACCATTTATAATGAACATAACGCTTCTATTGTGCCCATAATCAAATGATTTCCTTATAAATGACGGACCTTCAATATGTGAGAAGATCCTACAGTATTTACAAGGTATTCAACTTTATAATTATTTGTTAACATACTTACTGCTCATGAGGTAGAAAGAATTGTAAAAAATCTGAGGAAAAGCAGTGCAGGCTAGAATCATTCAACACCATTGGAGATCCAAAGACACACCCACTCCTTCATTTGAGCTGTCGGTGGCCTGATATTATTTACGTTTGCTACAGGCGGTTCAATTTGTTATACGATGTGCCCACAAGGAAGATCGGGATCCAATATATCATTATTGATTTTGTCGTTGAGATGTGATATACCTAACACACTTAAAGGCATTGTCGCTAACTCGGGGCTTTTGGTTACGGTTATATGGTTGGTTGCCGCGTATGAGCATGCTTGATGATTCGATTGGCAGATGCATTTCGGTCATAGGTTATGTTTGTATTACAGCACACATTTGAATTAGTAGTAAGCTAATTCATATTATTCGGGCTCGGCGGGGACTAGGGAAGGGTAACGGTTTGGCTTTGAGTGGAGTCACAGCAGGATCAGGTTGGACATTGGGTGGGAGGAGGGGGGGTGTGGAGGGATTATCACAGCAGGATAAGAATGGGGCCCAGTGGAGATGTGGGGAATTATTAGGTGTCTCAATGAGGAATTGGGCGGGCGCTGGGATGGGATTAATTCGGGTTCCAGACGGGGTTTGGAATGTGGCCATGATGGTAATAAGTTTATCCCTAGCATGTCGGTCTCTTTCGGGTAAATGGGTGTATCTAGTTCAGCATGTGCAGCAATAACCATGGTTAACGCCATCGTGGTTATCGCCTGCACCGGGAAAAGGGACACTGCTCCAATCACGAGGCAGTTACAAAGAACTAGTTCGAGGTTTTCTTCAGCCGCCAGTGACTTACTGCATTCAACGGCTTTCAGTCCGGCATGATTTCAGTCAACAAAGTCAAGAAGTTATGGATTGGTTACTGGTAGAAAATATTGTACAATTTCTAGGTGGTGCGCTTGCCACTGCACCACAATATCGTATACAGGTCGGTGAAACAACTTTAACCTTACTCCAAATATATAATGGCGGCTACCACTTAGCGCTTAGCGATGTACTGCATTTTTTCCCCCTTTGCATATAAAGCTTGGTATACATTTTAATGTAATCCCCCATAAGGGGTCTCTACACACCACGATGCAATATCCGCCTCTTGTGGTGACGGATAGGTTCACTCTATCATGTAGAATTGACATGGTGCAGCTGGGTGAAGCGCTGCTGCTACATTGAAATGGCCAAGTCCAACTCAACAGACACCTCGATGATAAACAAATATTCGACTGACCATACAATTTTAATTGGAGACAACATTGAGCTCATATTGCGCGATGGAGACAACATTGAGCTCATATTGCGCGGTCTTGTGGTCACGGGCGATCTTGTTGCTGTAATGTGTGACTAGACGAAGCTGATCATAACAGCCTTCTATTGTATATAATTTGTAGGGTAAATCAGGAATTGTCAAAGCTTGAACTCATTCCAAAATGATGTTATGTATGCAAACAAAGAACTCACACATTGTCAAGGAAGCATCACCTTGCTAGCTTTATATTCTTTTAATCCATGTCGCAAGCATATGCATCCTTACCTAAGACAGGACATACCTCAAATTACCTACGCCACCATAAATATGTTATAGATATATTGCGATTTGTGTTCTATTGCTCAAATAATTTCTTTATGACATGACATGATCGTAGCCTTTGGGAATTAATTAAACATGCGTTGCTGCTAGTAATATCAATATCCTCTCATCGTGACAATTTATGCGCATATGTTATGAGACCACCATGAATGTTAGATGGTACCACCTTGTTGTCGTGGATGCATGTGTGAAAACAGAAAGCCATCAATGATCCTTCGTATCTGACGCGATTTGTCAAATATCATGTAAGACAACATGTCGGGAAATGACATGCTATTTGTGCGAAACGCAGAGGATTTTTTCTAGTGTCATTACGACATCTATTGACTTAGTAATCAATATCACTGCATATTATCATGATGTTTGACAAATCGCATTTTTATTTGTTCTGCCTGTTCAAGCCAGCTTAGTCCCATAACTATAACAATCAACAACGAGCATCTTATGTCACTGCTAGAAATGTCATGTGAATGAAGATTATGACGTCATTGTTCAGGATATTACATGCTTAATACAATAGACATTTTGATTTGACCAACAACAGGGATCAGGCATATATCAGAAGAATGAGTTATCCCAAGTTAGTGAATGAATATGAACAAACGTGACAGCAATTTGGCATGTATTTGGCATGTATGTGGCTGTTCAATTAGATATATTTATACGTTTGGCAGGGATTCATCTCTGATTTGCTCTTCAAAGCGAGTGAGTTTCCCACGAACATTTCCCTGATTAAATTGCTTGATATGCTTATAGCATCTCTGGAGAATATGCAAATGTCAGGCTAGACACAAATATATATAAATACTACACTGAAACGCAAGCCCTATGGAATTGTTGAATAAAAACCCAAGTTCTTTGATATCTCAATGTGCTAATCAATCAACGCCAGCGTCGACCCGCAGATGCACTCACTCTTTCGTTTAAACAGCCGGCGGTATTATATGACTATGGTTTGCTGCAAGGTCTTATATGCAGGGGCCCAGTCGTGAAAACAAAAACTACTTGTACAATGGTAGTGGCTTCAAAGGCTGCATGACCCGATAGTGAATGTATGGAGGAGTAGGGTCGACGGCGAGCACGTGACGCGTTTGGACAAATGCATTTTTAGTGGCAAGCTGATCCAAGTTAACAATCAAACTTGAATTGATGTTAACAACCACCCATTACAGTTCACTTTTTGAGTCTAGAGACTGCAGACTACGATCATCTACCAGGTCGCTGGGCGTTATGACTTAACACTATTAGCGTCGATGTAGCAAAACAGCAACATGTACAAATGATACTGCCTGCCCTTAACCCATGCCCTATTATGGGTTATCGCATATAAAATCCCTGCCGCAAGAGGCCTATGCATTATCAACAGATGGGGTAGCTACTGTCGCTCCAATGTGTGACTTAACATATTCGCATTAGCAGACACAAAATGCTATGTAGGTGCAATATGCAATATGTTCATGTTCAGCGCTGAACTATACCAGATACGCAGGTTGTTGGAAATGATGGAACTGGAGGAACCAGGGAAGCGGTTGCCAAATCATCGCACGTCAGGGAGTTGTGGGTTTTATTTTGTGCACCATATCGGCTGCACGTGGTTGATGAACAATCCTTTCTTCGTAAGTTTCCTTTCAAAATAATCCCAATGTTTTTGATAAAATCGACAAGTTTCTGTATTCTCCCTTCCCGAGTCACCATTTCAATTGTTCTTAGACAGTTATCGCAATATACGTCATGTGCCCATAGATATATCTGTTTATTTCGCATGGTTACAGCTAACAAGGACTCGACTGGTTTGATGTTTTTTAATTGATGGCAGTAAAACTCCAAGTCTACTCCACCCTTTCCCCCTGGCCTGTTCTTTAAATAGACCAATGCATATTACGTCGCTAAATATGAAGAAAACAGCTGCACCATTTGACCTTGTTGTAAAGCGCGCCGTCTCTTTTCATTCGAATCTAAATAAACAAGCTTCAAATATCGGATTAATCAAACCGAACTGGCCAAATGAGCAACATGAGATATGTCACACCCGTCAAGTCGTTGGCGGCTTAACTGTCAAATGAATGAATATCGCGTGCCAACTTACATCCTTATTTATACCATCAGGATAAACTACTATGCGCCGAATGATCATTATACTTGGCCTTTAGTCATGCTTAAATGCAATGCAGCACGAGGGCGTTTTATGATAGCTAATATCTGGGAAACCTAAACCTACGAACGACCGACGGATTTACATCAATTGTTGTGTTTATTATTATTGACATGTGTAAAGGATATTTCTATGAATCCTATTCGAGCAAGCACCAGTCATTGCTGTACCTCCACACGCTGTTGGCATAAGCGAAGATTAAGTTACCCATAGACGCATTGTTAACGCTGGCGCTTCATAGCGGTTGCAATTGCACCTGCTGTGTCATTGAATATATACCTGCTTGTAAGTCTAGATGTAATCCTCTAGTGGTCACCTACATCACGCAATATCCGCCTGTGGTATTGCTGCATTAATAAGACCTCTTGACGCTGACCCTTGTCTTCGTCAATAACGCTAATGTGGGTCAATACACAATATGATAGTGAAACCAGACGTGCGCCAATAGTTGGCTGTTTAAAAGCCAAAGCTAATATTGATATTCAATCATTGGTCTTCGGTACAGATGAGCGCATTTGGGATATGCTGATTCGTTGTTCCTGACTGACCCATTCAAATTAACACGAATTGAACCAACCGAATCTTCATCGGTGTAGCATAGCAAACACGGATGTCCAGTATGCCTGGAAAGTGATACAAAGGATTCATCTGCTTCATTCCGGTTACAAATACCTAAGTAGAACGGCAAAAATGAGCACTGGTACCAATACCAGCGCACGCCATCAAACCGCATACTCTGAAATGTATTCCCTATAGGATCCAGTTATCTGTCTTGCAAATACCTCGGGATTATCTACGACGATCGCCAGGCGTCTTGTCGTAATTGAGATATATAAGGCAATATCACAGCTTACAGTTGATTTGTCGGACATTTAATGAGCATTTACGATTCACGAGCAAGTGTTATGTGCCTATCTTATCCTGTGTTTTGGCAGAATAACCATCTAGATGTATTTATAGCGGTCCTGATATCAACATTGAACTTAATTACTGCAGCTATGATCGATGTAATGAAATGCACAATGCTCAGTTCATGATATACATAACGGACAGATAAATTAATGCAATACTGACATGACTAGCGTATGTCACATTAAACGCACAGAAGGAAACACTCAATCCACCTGAGATTTACCCATGAGGGACCACGCAATAATCAAAAGCAATGTTCAGCACATTTCCGGAATGACTATAATCTGCATTCATCCTGAAAGGTTTAGTCATAGTCACATCCCAACGTGTATTGCAATACAAAGCATTGCATGCATCGAGATAATTTATACATGCATTCACGAACCGCTTCAACCCTGCGCATGTTTTATGGTTATGCTTCGCGTCTTCTTCCATAGTGTAACTCCTCGTAGAGGACAGAGTAGCTTTACGTGTTGAGAGTACATTCCATATCCATAAGTTATGCTCAACGCTTCCGGGCTATTTGTCGTGATAATTTTGTCATGCAAGACCAACATTTACCGAGCACTGTTAATACACTTCAGCTGGTCGGATAATGATGAGATGTACTTCCCTATGTTGGTTCATTCGCATTTTCGGCAGGCCACCCCTCCCCCACATTCCACCAACGTGGCAGCCACACCGCCAATGAATTTTATCAACCAGGGAGATGGGTGTGGGTGTATCATCCCACCAAAAATAGAGGCATTGTGTGGATCGCTTCCAGCTGGGTCTGAACACTTTTCTGCTGGATATATAGCTGACATAATGGTTTCGTCATGTATGATTATATTTAAATGCTAATCTCTTTGACGGCGGTAGATAGGAATTACCTTCTATGACTGAGCAATTTCATTCTTAGAAGATTTGACTGTGACATACACTCGCTTCTGGCGCTGTGGAGTGAACTTTGCGAATGTCTTCTAATTTGTCCCTTTGAATGGTTAATGGCAAAGCTATTTTGAAAAATGGGGTGTTATCTTCTCGTTTTGACAACATGAAACCAGCTGGAAGTTTGACCCAATAAACGTTATTAGCTTTTTAATCAGCTGATTGAGCATCTGCGGCTTTACGCCTTCCAGCGATCTATAAACATCATAACTAAATTGAGTATTATTAATTCCATCTGCAATTACCTGAGAAATCTCCTGAATACCCAACTGAGTTTCCCAAACAGTAAACGCCCATATATTAACCCTCTGTGTAATTAATGTGTTTTTCACAGTACGCTTAATAAGCTATGGCCACAATGAATTAAGCTTGTTGTATATCTTATCTTATGTGTGTGTTTTTGTGTTACTGTTGCTTAAGGTATTGTACTGTTGCTTAAGGTATTGGTTTGCCTATCTGGTTTGCTTCTTCGTAGACTGTTTCGCAATATATGCGCCGCATCGGTCCGGCTTTTATCCGCCTGTCATTGATGGCATCACTATAGACATGTTATTCCTGCTTCTTCTTAATACTGCAGTAGGCACATAGGTGCCGCTTATAATGTGGGAAAAAACAGCAGACATGTATAGGTGCTCATAAGTGGGGGGATAAAAACAGCCAACACCTCTGTTTGAAATTTATTCACTTCGGACTACGAGGTTAACTCGGCGAGATAGCATGGTGAAAGTGCCATATGCTTTTGATACGATCTATCAAATTTACCACAAAAAGAACCTAAATTCCCACCAACATCGCCAGACATGTCTTGTGCATAAAGACGTCAATGTGTAGAATAATGGTCGATAAAGACGTCAATGTGTAGAATAATGGTCGATAAAGACGTCAATGTGTAGAATAATGGTCGATAAAGACGTCAATGTGTAGAATAATGGTCGATTAAAGCAGAATACTAACCTCGCTGTTGACTACCCATGGGATCAGCTAAATATCTAAGGCATGAGTTATCCCAAAATGACACTAAACATTACAATATTATTAATTATTTTTATTTTTAATGCCAAACGCACTAAATAAAATATGGCAGTCGCGTGCGGTTCTATTGGTTTCGATGGAAGCAAAGCACTCATGGTATAAAATAACGTACGTGTATGTGGCCGCTCATTTAGAGATAGCTTTGATATGATAATTCCATTAATAGCCATATAAAGCCATATTTAACAGGATGAACTGCATATCCGGTGAATATAAAGCCAAAACATATATACCCGACATTGAAACGAAAGCATTGTGGAACTGATGAATAATTACCCGACGTCAATTTATGTCTCAATGTGCTAATCAATCAAAGTCAGTGGATATCTGCAGATGCACTCACTCTTCCATGATTGTGGTTTGCTGCAAGATCTTACATATATCGGACCAGTTGTGTTTGAGGACTGTATGTGTTTGGTGACGTACCCACAAGCACACCTTGGTTGTAATTTGTTATAAATGATCATACATTCCACTGCATGGAGCCTCTATGAGGTGATTTAGTCCACATTCTAACAGATAATATCACTAAGGCAGGGACGGTTTGTGTTGGTGACGATAAATAAATGCTGTTTGTGCAATGGTAGCGCCTGCAGTGGCACTATAACTACCATGAGCTCCCGGAAAGGATTAGGGCCGACTGGAGAGGTTTTGGTATGCTGGATGATGCAATGCGTGTGGAATTGATGTCAATTGATTTCCACAACACTTTTTAGGTGTTACTATATTAGCGAATTCATATCTGTCATACATCGTGGGCAATGTATGCATTAACTATTTCAGTAAGACAATATGTAATTAATCCAGCTTTTTTTAACCGAGTTGATATTGTCAACCATTGTTGAATATTGTGCGTGAATTTTAGTTGACTTAAATGCGCACTATAATTCCAGATGTGACCCAGCTAGGTCATGGGTACATACATCGGATTGGTACCTATGAGACACTAATGGGCAAGCTGTGACATTTCACTACTTAAAACCCGACGAATAATTCGTTGGGACATTTTGCTGAATGCTAAGTATGTATCGATACGCGATTGTGGAGGAATTGAATTATAGTGTGCTGCATTTTCGATTTGTGTAGTATATAAATGTTGAGATATTCTCTCCGAGTCTTTTCTGCCAAATCTATGTGAAACAGTGTTCTCTTAATAACTAGCCTTTGATGCTAATGCTAACTATTGTTACACTTGCTCTCGTTCTTTAGTGATACTCGCGCATTGTATAAGCACCATGTAGATTTACAGTATCGAATGCTAGTGCAGGCTCATAGACAAGCAAAACAGCATCATCGGTTTTTGTATTGCAGGATAAGCGTATATATGCGTGAGGACGATAGCAAGGATGCGATATTTCATAAAACAGATAGAGCCAATGGTTTCATACAGAGGACAGTGTTCAGGTTTATTTGCTTTATTGGGTACTAGGTATTCGTTTATAATATTACGAGGATGCACGAGGTTTCATTTCTCTTCCCGTCTCAACCTTTTGCCATTTTTACGACAAACAAATTTGCATTATTCTAGTTGAGGCCGTATGGTCGGAGCAGTTTGGATGAAATATCCTAATATATCAAACGTTAAGCAAACAAGGCATATGGTGAATATTGAATGAATTCAAGCATTAGTATTCCAAGGCGCGATGATTTACAACCCTGTAATATGCGAGTTTACGATATCATTTTTATTATACAAAATGCGATGGTACACAAATTGAAATCAGTAACTCAAAAGGTAATGTAACTGGGTGCTTAGCAACTGTTGTTGGATCTGTCTTCTGATACATGCTTGTATGAGATAGCATTATATATTCCATCACTACTAATTGAATCATCCATCATTTGTCGATATGAAGAATAACGGACAGTTATTGCCTCATTCGTGAATGACTTATTTAACTGTTTCTAATCAAACATATCTTGTTCCCTAGCTGGAATAAGGTACAATATTTACTTATACAGTGTTCAAATGTTCATATACAAGGAGAATATGAAGCATCATCGACGCACTCAAAGCATTACTGGTTACATGATACATATAGAGTTCGACGTTGTTATTCTCGCTCATTCGATCAATACATCATTAGATAAATGCTGTGATAAGCTCTGTGATGTTGAAGCAGATAACAAGTGGCTGATATGACCGCAAATGGTTGTCCCTCATACAATATGAGTGAGGGTGCGTAGTCGATCAATGATCGTTGATTCGACCATGTGGCTAGTACTATATGTTCCTCGATTTGCGCTCGTGTCACTGAAGAAACCTCCCTGCTGAATGACATAACAACCCTACACATCCGCCTTAAACGGAATCCATAACTAGTTCCTGCCATGAAGCCGAGTCAAATGACATTTCAAGTAACATTAATCTGGGCTATGGAGACTGATCGGAAGCGTTTATGGCATGGCTCCAACATTTGCAAACATGAACGCATGAATTGATTTGGGATATCATTACACCAAAACTGTCATTCGTCACACGATCAACATTATGCACTCTTTAAACGCACATTCCCGTAAGGACATATATTTGCATGGTAACTCCATTCGCATCCAATAATCAAACAATTTCACAACAGATGACACACTATATACTGTTTGCGTTGCTATGATGAGAGGTTTGTGGTTTTATGCTCCATACGTTGTTTGCACAACGTCGTATATTAACTTCGTGAACAGTAATTCTAATGGCTTCAGGTTTCCTTCATGAAATGACACAAGGATTATTGCTAGGCCCGACGAGCTTTCCTTTTTTTTCTGAATCTGGTTTATTATTGTGTAGCCCGGTAGGAACTGTTCTAAATACTCTTCCTATGTAGTTATGTATTTCGCATGATTCATGTAACTCAGCTAAGCTGATGTATGTTCTTGCATTAAAAGTCTATAACAACTCCACATATTTTCGATTTTACCACAACCCTGGTCAATTCATCCTTGAGACCAATGCACATAACGTCGCTAAGTGAACGATATCAGTTGCACCAGCAGACAACATCATTTGAAGCCATGCGTCTATAATGTAATCTGCCTATTAAAGCGTTACCACTCACGGCAGTCGTCGAATGAACCACCCACTATGACCGAATACTATAAAACGCCTGTAATGCTTTATCTGATGACTGACATTTCCATGAGATCTGTCTCACCATTCAGGTCGTTTGCATATCAATTGTTGATTTTACTGAATTTGATTTGATAATTATACCAATTATTACAATGTCGCCATGAACTGGCCATTAATAACGTATATCTAAAATAAGGATGCTAGTATATGCAATGCAAAGCGATGGTATTTTAAATCATATTGAACATGAGCAAGTCTCCGAATACCCTAGAACTACAAACCATTGAAGGCCTTCCATGCACTAGCGGTTTTATTATTATTTTTATTATTGACCTAGGAAAAGACAAACGTAAGCAATCGCTCAAGATTGTGACGTTACACGGAACTCCTATAAAAGCCTCGAACAACATTTTACAAACACTCTCAAGCGGGCCATTGCCTAATGACACGAGATATCTAGCATAAGGAGATATCTCATCACTGATGCAACTAAAAAGATTTTCAATGCAGCAATCATCTCACGACTTGACAATTGTAATATACTGTTAAACGGCCTACCAGGTTGTTAGCTGGAAAGGCTTCAGAGGGACCAGAACCATGCCGCTAGTGTCATCAGTGGCAGTAGGAAGTACAAACATGTTTCCGTGATTCTTCAGTCACTACAATAGCCCTCCATACAGAAGCGTGTTGTATATAAGATGTTCGACTCGCGAGTTATAACTCAACCTCAACACTCTGAAGGTGTACGGAAATACCGTGTCTCTCTATGTCACAATGTACACGTCGATACTTCACGGTGGTTGCAATTTCACCGCAAGTCTGGATGTAGTCCTGCAATGGTTTTATCATTATCGACCTTTGAAAGGACAAACCTTCTATCTCATGTTTTTGAAATGCTCGCGAGTCGTAACTCAACCCCTCCACTCACAGTGGTACGGAAATACCGTGTCTATCGATGTCACATTGTAAACGCCGATACATCTCGGCGGTTGCAGTTTGCAAGTCTGGATGTAGTCCTGCAATGGTCACCTTCATTACGCAATATCCGTTTGTGGTTTCGATTGACTGGTTAATGACATTATCATTGTATTACCCCTCGGCTGCCAACATCAACAAGACACAAGTAGACGTTCTTCAATAATTGCATTCGGTAGAAAATATATTATGATCATTTAGCTACATAAACTTATATATAATCATTTGTGATTTTTTGCAGATACGTGTAATTTGGAGATGATGATTCGTCCTCGATGCAGCTAACATAAATAACTATGCTGACCAGGATCCATGATACATGCCACTGATCTGCTCCAATTCGGTAACTTTCTGACCAATGGAGACGACATATTAGCAATAGCATCACCACAAGCGGAAGCTCCACAACCACACGTTCTGTAATGTAATCCCCATATAATCATGTTATCTTTCTTGCTAAGATAGATAACAAAGAGTATCTGCGACGAACGCCAGGCGTAATTTGTATTTCAGATAAGCCGTTATCACAGATTATGGTTGATTGTTCTGTTATGTTTTGAGTAATGTCTGAACAATGATGATTCATGATATATATTCCAGAAGCAACGAAACACATATCATGCTCAGCGCATACCATACTTGGCGGACGGTTTAATGTTTTCTATACTGACGTGATTAGCGCTGGTAATAAATGATAAGTATGAATCAACGTGTAATTCACTGACGAAGGTCAATTACATCCACTCGATTGACGTCATAATCTAGATCACATGTCTGAATACACCGGACATAATAGATAATTGACAGAAGCCACATATGATCCAATATTATGTATATGAGGAAAATGATACGAGTGACCATTGACGAATGACAATACCTAACAATGTCCATCATCTGTAATGGATAACTATGGGAAAGTCAGCTTTTATGCTGAAAAATATTGTCACAATAGTCGCACCACCGTGTTTCTTATTGCAATAAACAGAGCGCTTCACAACAGCAAATAGACAGGCAGTATTGCTAAAAATGCGGATTATGTATGCCGGGTATCATGTATTCATACATTCACGAATTTAACACATACAGAAAATGTTTGATACGTAAGCATCGCATTTGATGTCATGGTATAATTATTCTTTGAAAGGGTGATACTGTGTTGTATTTTGTTGTTTGCCTTGAGCTAATTTTTTTCAGTGTTGGTACATTCGATGACAACCTATTCATCTGAATCCAATAGCGCTATTTCGTTACAAACATATATTTTAAATGATCGCATATGTGTCTGTTCATGACATTGGAGGGATCATCTCCTTTCGTTGAGCTTAAAACATAAGGCTTAGAAGTATTCGCAATTCTGTAATCAGAAACATCCACTTTGTATGATTAATGGAGGTGCAAGCGCAACAGGAATAGACTTAGCTACGTTATCAAATTAGCTTAATAGTCACACCTTGAGTAACGTAGGGCTATTTTTAAATATTTATGGAGTGTTTTAGTTGTAATCATTTATAATGATCATAACGCTTCTATTGGCAAGGACCGCATTATCAGTTGTGATGGTACAAATGATCTGGTGTTTCGTGCCCATAATCAAATGATTTCCTTATCAATGAAGGACCTTCAATATGTGAGAAGATCCCACAGTATTTGCACGATATTCTACCTAACAATTATTTGTTAACCTACTTACTGCTCATGAGGTAGAAAGAATTGTAAAATATCTGAGGAAATGCAATTCAGGCTAGAATCAATCAACGCCAGTGGAGATCCCAAGACACACTCACTCCTTCATTTGAGCTGACGGGGGCCTATTATTTACGTTTGCTGCATATTTGTTATACGATGTGCCCACAAGGCTGATCGGGACACAATATGTCATAACTGATTTTGTGGTCACCTATTACATTGCGTTGAGCTGTGATATACCTCACACACTTAAAGGCATTGTCGCTAACTCGGGGGCTTTTGGTGACGGTCATGTGGTTGATGGCGGTGGTTGAGCTTGCTTGATGATTCGACGAACAGATGCATTTCGGTCACAGGTTATTTTTGTATTACAGCACACATTTGAAGTCCTCTAGTAAGCTAATGTGTTGCTTTCATAGCTTTTGATTTACAAAGCAGCCATATCTCCGCACGTAATATATGCATTAACTTTCTGCAGTGGCAAAATTATTTGTGAATATAACATTACGCATGCCATTTCGTTTGCAAATGAGACTAAGCATAGTCGTCCTCGCAATGAATGTCGATGACATCACTTCCGGTTGCGAGCAAAAATTCTAAATTCAGCTATGCAATCGTAGGTTTAAACTTGTTGTCCCTGTCGTTTATGATAGCCCATGCTATTCCAAACTTACAACTAATACATGTTATTGCACATTCACAAACTAAGCTTTAAGTCCCAAAACGCCCCCAAAAATGCATTAACACCACGATATCTATTAGTTGATGTTTTAGAAATATTTCCATTAATTTGTAGGTAACTCTTCCAGTATCATAAAGTTGGCAGCATGTCTGCGCGATTATACGTAGTTGTCCCATGAATCGCAAGTGAAATCCAAGAAGATAAAAAAAGATGCCAAGATATTTCCGATCTCTGCTCTCTGCTCACCTCATGGGGCGCCTCCAAGTATGGTTCAGTGCAATAAACTAAGCTTTTCCTTGATTTTGAGAATCATCAATATATGTGAAAATTGGATGAATTGTTGAAAGTGTAAAATCCGTAATAACTTTCAAACTTCCTGATACAGCCAAGCCTATTTACTGATCGCTAACATTTATGATATTGGGTTTGTGCTCCACACTACTACGAGATAATAATGCAAGCGTGTGTACGTGTGTCTGTGAACGTGTGTGTGACTGACTTACTGTCTGTCTGTCCATCGGCCTGTATGTATGGTTGTCCATTGTCACCTACTTTACGGCTGCGCCTAACCAGTGGCACATAGGTCCGCATAGGCAACTTGCCAGATCGTCGTCATCAAGACCATTACTGCATTCACGAACAAAACTTTAATTTAATGACATGGCATTGGACATCAGAGATTTATGAAAGAAGAAGGAAATCACATTATTCGGTGGGGACTAGGGAAGGGTAACGTTTCGGCTCTGAGTGGGGTCACAGAAGGATCAGGATGGATATTGGGTGGGAGGGGGAGGGGGGGAGGGGTGCGGAGGGATCACCACAGCAGGATAAGAATGGGCCCCCAGTGGAGGTGGGTTCAAAGTGGGGAATTATTAGGTGTCTCAACGAGGAATAGGGCGGACGCATGCTGGGCATTAGTTTGGGGTCCAGACGGGGTTTGGAATGTGGCCACGGTGGTAATAAGCGTATCCCATAAACCATTGCCGGCCTACACCGACTGAGTCAATGAAAACAATACATTTAGTAGTGGTCCGTTTTGACATCACCGCTTACTCTAGCTGATATTGTTTGCGGTCACATATGAATGCAGTATTACTGATGACCCATTTCAGGTCGCCGACTCGCGTGTCGGTCTCGTTCGGCTTAATGGGTGTATCGTATTTGCAGCAATAGCCATGGTTAACGCAATCGTGGTTATCACCTGCACAGGGAGGGAGAATATTGCTCCAATCACGAGGCAGTTACTAAGAACTAATTCTAGGTTTTCAACAGCCGCCAATGACTTACTGCATTCATGACAACGCTTTCAGTCCGGCATGATTTTAGTCAACGAAGTCAGGACTTTATGGATTGGTTACTGGTAGAAAATATTACAAACTCTAGGTGGTGCGCTTGCCACTGCACCACAATATCGTATGCAGGTCGGTAAAACAACTTTAACCTTACTCCAAATATATAATGGCGGCGACAACTTGCAAATGTCAAGTGAAGCGTCAAGCGATGTACTGCATTTTGTCCCCCTTTGCATGTAAAGCTTGGTATACATTTTAATGTAATCCCCCATAAGAGGTCTCTACACACCACGATGCAATATCCGCCTCTTGCGGTGACGGATAGGTTCACTGTATCATGTAGAATCGATATAGTGCGGCTAGGTGAAGCGCTGCTGCTACATTGGCATGGACATGACATAATCTACAGAAGCTTTTAATTGGAGACAACATTGAACACTTTGAACTTACGTCTCAAATTGCGCGGTCTTGTGGCCACGGGCGATCGTGTTGCTGGGATGTCTGACTGGACGAAGCTGATCATAACAGCCTTCTATTGTATGTAATTTGTAGGGTAAATCGGGAATTGTCAAAGCTTGAACTCATTTCGAAATCATGTTATGTATGCAAACAAAGTACGCACACATTGTCAATGAAACACCACCTTGATAACTGATGATAGCCTAATGTCAGGTGAAAGCGACTATTTGTTTATTCCATGTCGTAAGCATATGCATCATTATTTAAGACAGGACATACCTCAAATTAACTACGCAATCATACATATGTAATAGATATATTGCGATTTGTGTTCTATTGCTCAAATAATTTCACTATGACATGACATGATCGTAGCCTTTGGGAATTAATTAAACATGCTTTTGCTGCTAGTAATATCAATATCCTCTCATCGTGACAATTTTAGCGCATATGTAATGAGACCACCATGAATGTTCGATGGTACCACTTGTTTTCGCGGATGCATGTGTGAAAACAGAAAGCCGTTAATGATTCTTCGTATCTGACGCGATTTGTCAAATATCATGTAAGACAACATGTCGGGAAATGACATGCTATTTGTGCGAAACGCAGAGGTTTTTTTTTCTATTGTCATTACATCTATTGACTAAGCAATCAATATCACTGCATACTATCATGATGTTTGACAAATCGCATTTTTATTTGTTCTGCCTGTTCAAGCCAGCTTAGTCCCATAACTATCACAATCAACAACGAGCGTCTTATGTCACTGCTAGACATTTCATGTGAATTTAGATTATGACGTCATTGATCAGGATATTATTGGTTTGATACAACAGACAGTTTGATATGAACAACCACAGGGATCAGAAATATATAAGAAGAATGAATTATCCCAAGACGTCGCTCAATAGTGCTATATTTTTCAGTATTCTTTAAGGCGATTTAACGAGATGAAAAATGAGAGTACAGTGCATCATGGTTTAGTTGAATTTCTATGTCATGCCAGAAAACAAAGTACGCTGTGCATGAATATGAACGAATGTGACAGCAATTTGGCATATATCTGCAAGTTGATTATTGTTCTGTCAAGACTAAGTGCATGTGTGTGGCATGTATGTTGCTGTTCAATTAGATATATTTATAGGTTTGGCAGGGATGCATCTCTGATTTACTCTTCAATGCGAGTGAATTTCCCAGGAACATTTCCCTGATTAAATTGCTCGATATGTTTATAGCATCTCTGGAGAATATGCAAATGTCAGGCCAGACACACACACACACACACACACACACACACACACACACACACACACACACACACACACACACACACACACACACACACACACACACACACACACACACACACACACACACACATATATATATATATATATATATATATATATATATATATATATATATATATATATATATATATATATATATATATATATATATATATATATATATATATATATATATATATATATATATATATATATATATATATATATATATATATATATATATATATTATATACTTACACTGAAACGAAGGCCCTATGGAATTAGTGAATAATAGCCCAAGTTCTTTGATATCTCAATGTGCTAATCAATCAACGCCAGCGTCTACCCGCAGACGCACTCACTCTTTTGTTTAAATAGCCAGCGGTATCATATGATTATGGTTTGCTGCAATATCTAATATGCAGGGGCGCAGTCGTGAAAACAAAAACTACTTGTACAATGGTAGTGGCTTCAATGGCTGCATGACCCGATAGTGAATGTATGGAGGAGTAGGGTCGACGGCGATCCAAGCCAACTTGAATTGATACTAACAACCACCCATTCAAGTTCACTTTTTGAGTTTAGAACTGCAGACTATGATCATTTATCAGGTCGCTGGGCTTTATGACGACTTAACACCATTAGCGTCGATGTAGCAAAACAGTATCATGTTCAAATGATACTGCCGTTAACCCATGCCCTATTATGGGTTATCGCATATAAAATCCCTGTCGCAAGAGGCCTATGCATTATCAACAGATGGGGTAGCTACTGTCGCTCCAATGTGTGACTTAACATATTCGCATTAGTAGACACAAAATGCTATGTAGGTGCAATATGCAATATGTTCATGTTCAGCACTGAACTATACCAGATACGCAGGTTGTTGGAAATGATGGAACTGGAGGGACCAGGGAAGCGGTTGCCAAATCATCGCACGTCAGGGAGTTGTGGGTTTTATTTTGTGCACCGTATCGGCTGCATGTGGTTGATGAACATCCCTTTTTTGTAAGTTTCCTTTCACAATGATGCCAATGTTTTAAATTAACTCGACGAGTTTCCGTATTCTCCCTTCCCGAGTCACCATTTCAAATAATTGTTCTTAGACAGTTATCGCAATATACGCCATGTGCCCATAGATATATCTGTTTATTTCTCATGGTTACAGCTAACAAGGACTCGACTGGTTTGATGTTTTTAATTGATGGCAGTACAACTCCAAGTCAGCTCCACGCATTCCTGATATGCCATCGCACTACCTCTAGTCTGTTCTTAAAAAAGACCCATGCATATGAAGAAATATGAGGAAAACAGCTGCACCAGTTGACCTTGTTGTAAAGCGCCGCCGCTTTTTATTCGAATTGAATTTAACAAGCTTCAAATATCGGATTAATCACAGCCAACTGGCCAAATGAAGAACACGAGATATGTCACACCCGTCAAGTCGTTGGCGGCTTTACTGTCAAATGAATGAATATCGCGTGCCAACTTACATCCTTATTTATACCATCAGGATAAACTAGTATTCTGCGTCGAAGGAACAATATTCTTGGCCTTTAGTTTAGCATGATTGCAATGCAGCGCGAGGGGTTTTATGATAGCTAATCTCACGGAAATCTAAACCTACGAACGACCGACGGATTTACATCAAATATTGTGTTTATTATTATTGACATGTGTAAAGGAAATTTCTATGAAACCTTTTCGAGCAAGCACCAGCCATTGCTCTACCTCCACACGCCGTGGGCATAAGCGAAGATTAAGTTACCCAACGACGCTATGTTAACGCTGGTGCTTCATAGCGGTTGCAATTACCTGCTATGTCATTTAACAACATTGACGCGAGCGTTAAGGCTCAATATGATAGTGAAATCAGACGTGCGCCAAAAGTTTACTGTTTAAAAGCCAATCATTGGTCTTCGGTACAGATGAGCGCAATTGGGATATGCTGATTCGTTGTTCCTGACTGACCCATTCAAATTAACATTGATTGAACCAACCGAATCTTCTTCGATGTAGATAACATAGCACACACGGATGTCCAGGATGCCTTGAAATTGATACATAGGATTGATCGGCTTCAGTCCTGTTACATCTACACAAATAGAGGCACCAAAATGAGCACCAGCACCATCTCCAACGGACCCCATTCAACCACCTTCTCTTTAATGTATTCCCTACGGGATCCACTTATCTATCTTGCAAATACCTCGGGATTATCTATGACGATCGCCAGGCGTCTAGCAGTAATTGGGATATATACGCCTATATCACAGCTTACGGTTGATTTGTTGGACATGCTATGAGGAATGTCTGATAGATTAACGATTCATGAGCACTTTTCGAATCTTCATTCATCCTGAAATGTATAGTCATAGTCACGTCCAAGCGTGTCCTATTGCAATATACAACATGAGGTACGAAGCATTGCATGGGGATTATGCATGGTGCGTACCATGTGTCAAGATAATGCATGCATCCACGAACGAAATACTTTGTTTTCCTCTTATGCCCCGCGTCTCCGTTCATGGTGTAACTCTGCACAGAAAGGATGACCTGCTTCTTCGGCTCGCAGAGGTCAAAGTAGCTTAACTTGTGAGAGTACATTCTATATGCATAAGATATGCTAAACGCTTCTGGCGTATTTGTCGCGATGAGTTTGTCATACAAGACCAACATTCACCGAGCATTGTTAATAAACTTCAGCTGGTCCCGTGATAATGAGATTCATTGTTGGCTTCCCTCCTCTTCCCTACATGCCATCAACGTTGCAGATCTTTAGTACACACCGCCAACTCTACTACATTTACGACAACGGTTTGCATCGTGATGGCTGCGACTGTCATGTTCTGTCATCCTTATCGGCTATGAATTGGACAGCTCTGCTCTGGCCTATCAGTGTATGTTTTATACAGCAACCAGAAGTGTTACTGAATCCTATGATTATCCTCTATGCACAGCTGTTTTGATCTTTCAGTCTTCGTATTGTATAGCCACCACAGCTGAAACTCACAAATCTATATCAATATCCTCTATGCTTCTTTTATTATAACTTCTACGTGTTGTTCATATTTGGGGTCCATCTGGGGCCTCGCTAGTTTTCGTTGACTTCAAATACTTCGTGTATGGTGTGTGGTGTTGACCTGCATGTGTCACATCAACTCTGATTGCAGCTTAAACGCTTTGTTGGCAACAATATTATTAGTGTTAAGAAGGTCTCGTTGTCTTATGCATGGCGCTATCGCGCCCATCCCCCACCCAGACCAGCTACTCACCGTCACGTTTGCTTTAGCTATTGCGCAAGCGGTTGAGGCTTTTGAGTGCTGCATAATTGGTCATCGTTTGTGATATGTGTGTCCGTGGCGTGTTTTGTGGCTATTTGCTGATACAAAAGGCAATCACATCACTTTCCTAACTATTTTCGCCACTTTACTAACCAGGGAGATGGGTGTTGGTGCATCATCCCACCAAAATCAGAGGCACCTGGTTGATCACTTGGAACTGGGTCTGATCACTTTTCTGCTGGATATGCTGACTAAATGGCAATCCTTGGGTAGTTAGCTTCGTCATGTAAGATTAAATTTAAATGATACGGTGCTAGATAGGAAGTACCTTTTATAACTAAGCAATATCATTCTTTGGGGAGTTGACTGTTTCATACACTCGCTTCGGGCGCTCTGGAGTAACTTTGCGAATGTCTTCCAATTTGTCCCATTAAATGGTTAATGAGAAATGGGGTGTCATCTTCTCGTTTTGACCTTTACCTGATCCAGCTTGACCCACCTAACTTGATAAGCTATGAAATCAGCTGATTGAGCTTCTGTGGTTTTATGCCTTCTAGCGATCCCTAAACATCTTTTCTAAATTGAATATTAATAACTCCAGCTGCAATCACCTGAGAAATCTACTGAAGATCCATCCGGGTTTCCCAAACAGTAAACGACCATATATTAATCTTTTGTGTAATTAATGTTTTTTTCACAGTACAATAAATCTAGGTTTTAATATCTCTTATCATATGTGTGTTTTTGTATAACTGTTGCTTGAGGTATTGGTTTGTCTATGTGGTCTACTTCTTTGTTGACTGTTACGCAATATACGCCGCATCCGTTCTGCTTGTATCCGCCTGTCATTGATGGCATCGCTACAGACGTGCTATTCCTACATATTAGTGCTAACAATATAAACATTGGTGTCACTTAGAATATGGAAATAACAGCTGACTTATTGGTGCTCATAAACGGAGGATACAAACCGCCAACACCACAAAATATACCTCCCTGTTTGTAATTTATTCATTAAGGACCATGATGTTAACTCGGCTAGATAGCATAGTAAAAGTTCCATACGCTTTTGTTACGATCTATCAAATTCAGGCAAAACTGAAGAACACTCCACCAACATTAGACGACTTAGCCGACGTCGGAGGAAACCTGTATGCGAACCATTACTATCACAATCAACAACGAGCGCTTTATGTCACCGCTAGACATGTCTCGCGTATAAAGACATCGATGTGTATAATAGTGGTCGGTTAACACAGAATAATACCTGAATGCCCCTGGGTCAGCTAAATATCAGAAGCATGAGTTATCCCAAGACGACACTAAACATTACAATACTATTCCGTATTTTCAACGCCGAACGTATTAAATAACATTTGACAGTTGCGTGCGCCACGCGGTCGAAACAACAATGGTTCTGATGGATTCGATGGAAGCAAAGCAGTCAGGTTATGTAGTAAATGAATATGAACAGATGCTGCAGTAATTGTGCGCTTATCAACCCGTTGATATTTGTATCGCCAGAACTACGTTCGTGTATGTGGCCGCTGAATTAGAACTAGCTTTATTGAGGAATCGATTT
Source organism: Urechis unicinctus (assembly GCA_034190875.2). NCBI lineage: Eukaryota > Metazoa > Annelida > Polychaeta > Xenopneusta > Urechidae > Urechis > Urechis unicinctus. The sequence goes on along the minus strand of CM067350.1, from coordinate 77,446,360 downwards.
ACTGTAGTACAATGAAGTGATAATTCCATTAGCAGCAATATAAAACGACTGAGCCTCCTACGAATATTTACCAGGATGAATCACATCTCCGGTGAATATAAAGGCAAGACATATATACCTAACATTGAAACAATGGCAACGTAGAACTGATGAATAATTGCCCTACGTCAATTTATGTCTCAATGTGCTAATCAATCAAAGCCAGCGGAGATCTGCAGATGCACAAAGTGAGGACTTTATGTGAGGGCTATATGTGTTTGGCGATGTACCCACAGGCAAAGACTGGTTGTAAATTATCATATATGATCGACTCGTCATGCATTCCACTGCATGGAGCCTCTGTGAGTTCATTCACTCCACATTCCAACAGATTATGTAGCTCAAGCATGACACGTGGTCATGTTAAATAAAAGCGGTTTGTGCAATGTTAGCGCCTGCAGTGGCAATATAACTATTTAATGCTCCCAGAAAGGAATAGGGCCGGCTGGCGAGGTGTTGGTTTGCCTGATGACGCGATTCGTATGGAATTGATGTTAACTTATTTCCATTAAAGCTCTATTTTTAAATTGAATAAATCAAGTAGTAACTGCTATAGCGTTTTTATATCTGTCATGTCCGTACGTTATGTGTGCATTAATTCTCAGTTACACCATGTGATAGACTCGTTAATTGACAATTATGTATTCTAGTTCGTTTTGAACCGAGTTAATATGGTCAACTTATATTCCAATATTCTGCGTGCATTTTGTTTTACTTAGATGCTGATACCTTTCTGTAGCGCGCCGTAATTCCACACGGATCGTTTTGCTTTTTATGTGATCCAGGAATGACTTGGCGGATCTGACAGCCGAAAAGACGACTACTGATGGTATATATCCATACAGAAGCTAGACCATGGATACATACATCGCATTGATACATATGAGATACGGAAGGGCAAGCTGTCAAAAAGAATCAAATTTGCTACTTAAACCCGACAAATATTGGTTGGGGAATTTTGCTGAATGCTAAGTATGCATACTAAACTTAAATATATAATTCTGGTGTATCTATACGCATATTGTGGAGGAATTGAATTATATGGTGAATCTTTTTCGTCGTATATAAATGTATAGATTTTCTCTTCCAGTCCATTTTGCAAAATGTATGCGAAATAGTGTCCTCATAAGGACTAGTCTTTGATACTACTGTTGACTATTGTAACACGTTATATTGTTCATTGGCGATACTTAAGCATTCTACGAGCGCCATGTAGATTTAAACGTCTTCAGTGAATATCGCTGTATCGAATGCTTAAGTGTCTATGAGATGGCGTGCTTACTTACTCGTGCGGGCTCATAGACAAACAATGCAGTTTCATCGGTATTTTGATTGCAGAATAAGCGTATATATGCGTGCGGACGATAGCAAGGATGCGATATTTCATGTAACAGATAGAGCCAGCTTCATGAGCTCTCTTGGTACTACGTCTTACGTGGAATCCACGGGGAATGTTATCGCATAGGGTTTATGATATCTATGAGGATGCACGAGGTTTTATTTCTCTTAGCACATCCACCTTTTGCCATTTTCACGACAATGAAATTTGCATTATCCTAAATGAGGCTGTATGGTCGGAGCAGTTTGGATGAAATATCCGCATATATCAGACGATATGCAAATTGAGAATATTGGATAGAATGATGCATTAATGTTCCAAGGCGCCATGACATATAACCCGATAATATGCGAGTTTACAATTTCATTTTAATTGTACGAAATCTAACTTTAGAGGTCTAATTAAACTGGGTGCATAGCAACTGTTGTTGGATCTGTCTTCTGATAAATTCTAGTATTAGATAGCTTCATATATTTTATCAATAATGATTGAGTCATCCATCAATTGTCGATACAAAGAATTTATTGGCATTTATTGCATTATTCATGAATGGCTTATTGAACTGTAGAAAATCAAACATTCCTTGTACCCCTGCTGAAATAAGGGAACGATATTGATATAGCATCATGACTGACGCATAATCATTCATAGTCTCCGTATTGGACCATACCTACGCCGCTATATGCGGCAAGGCAACTTATCATCACGTACATAATGTTTATAATATCCCAACGTGATCCATTACAGCCCGCAGAGAATTCTCAAAATGGCTCCATAACGAGTTTATAGCTTCATGTTCCCTTTATTTATTAACGTGCGATTCCTTATCGCGTTTTATGCATTGAGATAAGTAGATTGAGGATGCATTTTCACTGCGCCAGGTTCAATTTGTATTTTGCTCCCAGGTCTGTGTAGTTGATCCAAATGGTCGATATTTCTCAATGTTACCCCTTTCAAAGCTGCCGCCAATCTGTGTTTACAAAATATGCGTCAAAGATATGCTATATTCAGTTTATAAAACGTGTCATATCCAAAATAAGGAAATATATTTAACAAAGGCATGAGAAATAGCACACGCCGCAGATTCTACGTTACGGATATCAGTACCAAACGCAGTAGTGAATAAGTCCATGAATTATCCCTAACAAGCTGCCACTACCATTATCAATCCACTTCTGCGCCTAATCTCTGTTATTTTTTTCAAATCGCAAATTCAGATTGATAATGACAACGAATGATCGATATCATATTCCCCCCAAACTGATAATGTTACTTGCTCCAGGATACCACATTCGCAAAATGGTTTGTCTTATGTGCGCTGGCAAAGCTCGTCATTATTGATGGCAAAGTTATAAACGGACACAAATGCCCCCATCTTCTAGCCCTCTCATATAAATTTCCATTTACAACTCGTTTTTACCACCAAGTCTGAAACGATTGAATTGCAACATATTTCGGATGGTTCAAGCGTCAAATACTATCTATGGTTTAATCTAAAACGAATAATGCGACAGCGTTTGAATAAGTGATTGTCATGGCTATCAATGCCTGTTATGTTTGTATATGCGCGACACAAACTGCGTACCATGTTGGTCTTGCAGCGATTGACTCACAGACCGTTCCTCACATCTGAATCATCCAGGAACTCATGCAACGATGTTTACGCTATGTGTATCCGCCCATGACCCAGACAGCACTTGGAGATAACTGAATCGTCACCACTGGAGAAGTAATGTTGTGTTTAAAGTCAGCTCCGATGAAATAACAGAACGTCGATCGCCTGGTTCCCTCTCACCGAAAGGATGTCTCAATAATACGACCGATAGGGTGCAAATCCCTTCTGGAAGCTTTTCCTCTTCCCCTGATTGTAAACAAATCCCGACAATTTCGACGACCGGACCATTAAGTTATAATGTAAAACCTATTCAATGATTTCCATGATAGGCCAGCACATTTTTAAACAAATGTCAATGTCAATGAAGAATGCAGTCTGAATACTTTACAGAAAATATTATCAAAGGCATCACTTCTATGCAAGAAGGGATAAGGAAACGGTTTGTGATCCATCAAGTGTGTTGTTATTTCTCTACACCTGATACTAATCGCACGCCGAGACGAGAGCTTAGCTAGGCAACAGAACAGCAGCATGAACATTATAACGTTACAGATTATTCAATTCATCACAAGCCACCTTTAGCCCATTAACCATGGGCACAAAATGCGAACCACAGTCATGCTATAACTTCATGTTGCCCCGATTTATGACCCCAGGGGAAGTTTCTTGATAGACGCAATACCCATTATATGGCAGACAATACCTTTAATTACTTGAGAAAGAAGAGAAGAATGTAACTAGCTCAATACATCTTTGTTTTCCCTTTCTTCTAGCGTCTATTGTCAGCTGGAGGATTCGTGCATTGGTTAGTCGGTAAAGTATCGAAAAGATTAGCTATTAGCAAAATATCAGAGGTAGCATATATGCAGTCATTTGAGGAAATGGGGACATCTGATATGAGTCATATGGTTTGGCGAGGCGACAAGCAGGATCATGTGGCTGCCTTAAGGACGATGTGACTCAAAGTTCGATTTGAGCTCGTGTCGCCCTAGAAACCTCCCTGCTGAACGACAAAACAACCTTACAGTCCCGCCAAACACGGAATCCAGAATTAATTCTTGTCACGAAGCTGATTCAAATGACATTTCAAGTAGCATTAATCCGGGCTATGGAGACTGATATGAAGCGTTTATGGCATGGCTTAAAATTATGAACCCGTGCAATACGTGTTGATATCATCAAACCAAACATCCATTCGTCACACCATCACTATGCACTCTTTACGAAAAGGCACATAACTGCTCGGTAACTCAATTAGCATCCAGTAATCGAGCAATGTCAAAGCAGACGAAACACCACATACTGTTTGCTTCTTTATGTTGGTGAATATCTGATCGCTGCTTAGCATGATAAGGTAAAATGCATAACACTCATGGAGCAATAAGTAACCTTTATGTTCCATCTATGTAGTGGTTTGTTATACATTCTGATTGGGTCATCATTTCTGTTACCGCGTCAGCTGTATGTTATGGAGTTGGAATATTCGAAAGTCATCAGAAAATAATATCTCACATTAAACTCTATATCGACTATGTTAATGAGACTCGATGTACCGTATGATCTAGCAATCGCAAAGACTACTAGTTTCATTAGTGTACATGTAACGGTGCTAAGTACATTTTGAATTGAAGTCATATGCCCAAAGTGCAACAGGTAGCTGACAATTTACCATTTTGTCAGATAAGAAATAACATTCACTGCTTAGTTAGAAATTCTAGCGCAACTTTGAACTCTGGAGTGCATCTATATTTCCCTGATTTCCCTGATGTGTGGACGGATTCACTCTGATGCAAGCTAAAATGTGACCGCATTCTTTTCGTTTGATTTCCTGAACGTTTGCTTAATGTTAGAATTGGTTCCAATGTTCGCCATTAACTACGGAAATTACAAACATATATTTATCAATGCTGTAGCAATGCACCACTTGATAATGTCCCTTGTGGCATCTACGTTTAAGTCTTAATATTAGACCCGTGCTTACTGCTTTAAAGATGCAAATAACAGTCGGAAACATGGCAACATTATGTTCCTTCTTGGAGACAAGTGTATTTCAGGTTGCTTCATAAAGATGTCATTCGTATGCCACATCTCCCAGTTGCGTGACATGTTATCAGCACTTTATCTTCGAATAAACGCTTACCAACGGAAAGGAATTCGTCTGCAAAACGAGTATAATTCACGTGCTGCGGATCGCAAATTGCGAACAAATGTATATGGAATAGATGTCATGTCTTCATTCTGCCATTCAAGTACTGATTCGTGCATTCTGCTATGCTAATTGAGAGAGCATATAAGTCAAGGAGTCACAATACATATTTAAATGAGTGCCCATCATTCCCAGTCATGCAGCCATAAGGGCTCCCTGATTCGGTCAATTTCTCTAATAGGCAATCAATATTTGAATATTATGCTTGCATTTTCGTTACTATCAACTTGGCATTAGTTATAGCTCCTGGGGCTGAGGATTTGACCTTTTGTCGTTAGCACGCCGCAATTCATATTTTTTATGATATCTTCCAGGTATGATTGGAAGGATTAGACAGCCGAAAAGACTATTTATGCTATGGTCTGCATACCGATGCTATGGATACTCCATACCGATGAGACACTGCAGGGCAAGCTACCAAACATTTCTCGACCTAAATCCCGATGAATCATTGGTTGGAGACTTTAGCGGCGGAATGCACAGTATGCATACCAAACAGCTCAATATAATCGCGGCAAACCAATACGAGATTATGGAAGAATGCTATTACACGGAGCACATCATCAACATGTAGGGAACTCTTGGTGCTTGTATTGTATTCAGGCAGTTGATACCTGTAGATATATTTTCTCACAGCCATATTTGTAATTATATGTCAAACAATGTCCTCACCGTGGCAGTGTGAAGAGCAGCTTATATGGCTGATGTATACAACTGATCCACTTGTGTTTCTTAGCGATCAACTCGAACTGCGTTTTAGAAGAAATAAGGTATATACATAAGCACGCACATATATACATTGAACTAAATTAGCCGTTTACGTACCTTCATGAGTGATGTCATTCATGGGCATGCAAACGACGGAAACAATCAATTAAACAAATCCAGACATCCAGCAAGTCATGATATATCGTAATTAGTCCATCAGGGCACATTGACTTACAGGCAATTACTCATTGCCATAAGTTGGTGCATGTGTCACTGTAGAAAATATCTGGGTGAATTCGCATCAACTCCGCATTATTAAAAACCATATATTATTTTAATTATACAAAATGCGATAACACATACATTCATATAAGCCTCATATATTTTTTCAGTAAAGATTGAGTCCTCCATCAATTGTTGATAGGAAGAATAACAGGCACTTATGAATAATTCAGCGGAAGCTATTCAGCCTCGCAATCTGAAATGTAGTCCCCATAGAATTATCTTGCAAAGATAAATAGCATAGCGCATCTACGACCATCGCCAGGCGTAATTTGTAATTCATATATATGAGCCAATACCGCAGATTGCGGAGTGGTAGCATAGTGCAATGCGCTTTGTTTAGATATAACAAAAAATTTAAAAGCCACATAGCTATCGAATGCAACAACGAGCGCTGCCAGTCACTGTGAGACATGTTAAGTAAACTAAGAGAATGACGTCAGTAGTTTAGAACATTATTTGGTTAACACAGCAGGATCATTTTGCTTTTAACTATCCCAGGGATTAGCTAAACATCCGTAGCATGCATTGTCTGAAGACATAACTAACTATATAAATATATTATTGCAGTATTAAGTCATTTTCACAAGATACAATATGTCAATACAGCGCACCACGCGGACAAAACTATAATGGCTTTTGTTGGATTCGATAGCATGTCAGACAACGTAGAGACATTACACTCAATGTTTACTAGTTGGCTTAAAATGTGTACTGTAATAAGCAAACAAGCTATGGAAGCAACACCTGAGCTTACTAGAAGTGTACTTTAATGGAAAAAAGTCAATATCAATTCAAGCTTGCCTGTTGGCTTGGATCAACGATCTACTCCAAATGCATCTGTTCACAACAGCCATCCATCTTAGATACGCTGCGTGAATTTGTGAATCAAATAATAAGAAAGATTAGTGATTGTGATTCAAATGGTTAACTCGTTGCAGAATGGCTTCGATATTTGCTCAACAGCATGTGTTATTTCGTAATCGCAACAACTTCTCGTAATTGAACTGTGTAGGTTTTACTAGATATTTAACGTGCACACCTGCATATAAGCAGTACACTGTTTGAAAGCTAGCATTTATTATACGATGTTTTGTTGGTCATTATACAACAGAACAATGTTCTGCACTTCTTATGCTGACCATTCAGATTATCTGCTAATGATGTGAACGCAATGTAGGTTAATGATTGTGATGAGCGAGACGGAGCGAGAGTGAGAGAGAGAGAGAGCCAAAGAGATAGAGAGAGAGAGCGAAAGATAGAGAGAGAGATATAGATATAGAAAGAGAGAGAGAGCGCGAAAATGAGTGTGTGTGTGAGAGAGGAGAGGGAGCGCGAGAGCGAGAGTGAGAGCGAGCGAGAGAGAGATAGAGCGAGCGAGAGCGAGAGAGAGTGTGTGTGATATATATATATATTATATATATATATATATATATATATATATATATATATATATATATATATATATATATATATATATATATATATATATATATATATATATATATATATATATATATATATAGTCATGTGCAAGAACAGCAACAATTCGACACATTTACTATTCTCACATTCAGTGCGTTGTTGGTTGGAAAGCGTAAGGTTTTTAAATTTCGGACGAACTATGCTGCCCTTATATAGTGCTCAGATAGATGTCCAAATAATCATGCACAATCGTTCGATTTGTATATCATGAGGTAAAATGTCAGTGATAAGCTAGGTGATGTTTAAACAGCTGAGACGTGACTGTTGTGGCGGAGAATAGTTCATGCCACAGCTGGAACCTCCGTGCAGAATATTATAACCATTCTAGTTTATTCGCCTACGCTTCCGTCCATACACGGAAGCATATAATTTGTTCTTGGCGCCAAATGTTATTTTCATGTATTGTTAACGTGGCTATAATCACAGAACGGAAACGTTTATGCGATGGCTCCAACATTAACAATCATTAATGTATATCATACCGTGCGATTGTATTGTATCAAGCTTCGTAAGATTAGCAATAGTATGGACCCTATGAACACATGCAGTCATCACTGAAGGTCACAGCATTGCTGGATGACTTAATACGCATTCAGTAACAGCAGAATTTCAAAGCTGACGACACGCCATCGGCTGCTTGCGTTCCTATGGTGCGCTCCATATGGTAAAATAATATTTTAACTTCACGAACATACGATCGCTGCTTGGTTTGACGTTGTAACCAATATATCACTCTGGCGAACAATAAGTACACTAAAGGATAGCCCTTCAAGACGTCTGAGTAGACGTCTTACTCTGTTGGAAAACTACGCAATGTTATAACTTTTGAGATCGATTCAGACAACTAACAAAAACCAAAAATACCAAAGTGATGGAGTTTTAGAATGCAATGATGTTCACGAACAATTTTATCCCTTTGTGGCGGGGGATTTCATCCATGGTAATTAGTCATAGTTCGATCAATTTGGAAGCGGGAGAAAGTCCGAAATGCAGCATTATTTTTATTTTCAAGTTCAAGCCCACGTACAAAATGACATGACCCATCGACGACTATTGCTTCCTGCGTATGAACTCGATAAGATACAGCAGATTGTATTCAAAGTGCGCCAACGTGCTTTGCAAGCTTAGCAGGAAGGCAATGCGGATGAGGCGGCGGGAAATCACGGGAAATCACGCTACCCAATATTTTCCAAAATGGCGGTCATCGCATTGCGATTTTTCGGAAATGATCTAGAAATGGCATTTCTTCAAGTATCGCATCGGAGGTAAGCTATTGGTGCGATGGGACATCTTTTATCACAGGCTCTTGATATATGTTGTTCTCTAGATGCCAAACCCAGCGATATAGTCAAACATGTTTTAATGTGCGCCCAAATATCGAAGCAGAACGCTATATATTTATATTACCGTTCGACCGGAACGCATTTGATAACAATGTCTCTTCTCTGTTTTGATGTATGTATTGTTCAGTGACAGCAGTATAGTGCTCTCCAATATATTCTGATTCTACTATTATATTTGTTGATAAATTCCCTTAGTACACTGAAGGAGGCATACTTAATTAGCTACGATGCAAATTCGTCAGCTGTATGTCACGCAGGTGGAATATTCGAATGCCGTCGTGCACAGCTGGCCAGGAGCGCGTGGAGATCAGTCAGGTACACGCCGAGCTCACATGTTGGTTGTACACTGAGAACTAGAAGCGATAAGCATCTCCAACTCCACAGCGGATATGGCCAGAAGCCACGACATCGTCGAACGTTTTGAAATTGAGCCAAGAAGATTTCCTCTGGTGAAGGATGCAGAGATGCGTTGCCAATAGATCAGCGTTGGATGACTGACAAGCGGATGCCACGAATGTCTGTCTGGGTTTGCCTTGTATACCAGAAACACCCAGAGGATAAGCTCAAGACAATATGCTACCTTGCAACCTGCTTTTTCAATCTCGTCGTGACACCATGGAACAGTGTATCAGCCAAAATAGCTTCAGTTTGTTCATGAGCTCGTTAGAAACACCAACTTGATATGTATTTTAAGGCCTAGGATGTAAAGTAATGTTTTAGCTCTACTGAATTAATGATAATTGGGTGGATGACCAGTGGCAGGGCACTTCTGGATCATACGGCTATTCGTTGCCCTGACCACCAATCACCATAAGGTTTTGGGCGTACATCGTTGTAAATCATTATGAATCAAATTAATCTCGGACATCAAACTGTATACCGACTATGTAAATGGAATTCAAAATAAACCGTATCATATGAGCAGTTGTGAACGGCACAAGAGTTATGATGGTACATTTATAAGTGCTAATTGCATTTTGCAATGCAGTGAAATGATCAACGTAGCTTACGATTGACCACTTTGGTGTATATAAAGTAACACATGCTGCTTAGTGTGATATTAAGGAAAATTATACTCAGGCAGGAGTGCGCGAATATTTCCCTGGTTATCTAGAATAATTGCGTATCATCGAAATGTGACGTTATGCTTTGTGAGTGCTTTCCCGCGTTATGTTAGAATTGGTTCCTTTTGTTTGCTATTACCAACGACAGTTACAATCAAAAAGCAATCAATGTACCTGCAAGGTACATGTTGTGCCCGTTAAGTTAGAAAGTTGGATATAAGAGTCTAGTCTAGACATACTGCATTTAACATGCAAATAGGTTTTACATGTTAAAAGGGCACAATGAGATCACTAAGTAACTTGTTGGAATTTTCGTGATAGTGACGAGAAATGTGGAAGGGCGAACACATAATATAATATATTCGGCAAGCTTTTTTCTGGTTACTTCATCGCCTCAATAATGCCAATATCCATCTGCAAGAGTAATTCACATTCATCCTCTCAGCGCTCCGAGACCACATGATTTCAACGCTTTGTCGTCGAGTAAAAGCAAACCAAGGCGAGTTCTATTCAGGTGTTGAGGGTTGTAAATTGCCCTCACCATATCATGTTTACTCGATTCCACGTCGTTAAAGTACTGATAAACGCATTATGATATGCCAATGGGGAGAGCATATGACAATGCACACTGATATTAGTGCGCTTTCATCCCGGTCACATTGGAACTCTTAGTTAGTAAGTTTCGCCGTCAGGAAACAAATTTGAATAGTATGCTTGCATTTGCTCTTATAGATGTATACGAAGAATGACTTGGATCCGACAGCCGAAACAATTACTAATGATGGTATGGTCTCCATACATAAGCTAGGTGCTCTCTAAAAATAGACAATTTTGACTATCTATTGCCCGATGAATCAGGTGGCATGCATGACGAACTGTAATGTTTAGTTGTGGTCTACGATACACGATTGTGAAGGAATGGAATTATACGGTGTTCATTATTAACATCAATGCTACACTTACCTAAGGGTTTTTTGTGTTCATTATTGTAGAAAATTTCTCTCACGGAACACATTAGAAATTAAATGTCAATGAATGTCCTCTCATACACGGTTTGAAGAGCAGCCTCCATGACTAATGTAGATAATTCAAACGCTAGTTTTCGATATTTTGCGCTTTCTAAATTGCTAGTGGTGTTCGTGAAGAGGAATATTATATGAAACATGAACTATGTTATTCACGACGCAGTTAGGAATATGATGGGCGTAAAGACCTACGAGAGTTGAGCTAGTTGACCAGGGGCGCTGTCAGGCAAGTTATTTTTAACTTTTATTGCAACTTGACAAATGGAGCCACGCTTGTTAATAGTTCATTGTTAAAAGTTGATGCATAAATCAGTTTATGTTCTATGTTGAAATGAACAACCATGTCTGTAAAATTGCTACTTGACGGAGCACCGTAACAGAGGAAACGAGGATCCTCAATGTGTACAGCACATATCGTATGGACTGCTAGAGATTATTCATTAATGTTTTATGAGTAAATCACAGCCGATCCTTAGGAACATCCAAATTCATCTCTTGAATTACAGGTGTGAACCATCAGTATTATTATAGTTGCGCTACATAGGCTGTGTTGGCATCTGCATAATTGTTTAAATGTAGAACAGTTGTATAATAAATTTGCTGTGCACATTTAGCCGTCTTCTATGATTATCGAAGAATTGAATACTTATATGTCTTTGAGGTGGGATATGAGCTGACTCTAACAGGGTCTAATGATCTTATTGCAATAGAGATAAGCTAATGTATGTGATCGATATCAAGCCTCTTATCTCACATAACAGATGGAGCAAAATCGTTCGCGTGTCGAAAAACGTTCGGCTTTCGTAATTGTATTAGGTACTACGCCATTCGTGCTTTCCGCGCTGAATCTTATTGAATTACTTTTATAATACTTATAAGGTTGCACAAGCGTTATGTTTCGCATCCAAAATCTACCTATTGCTATTGTCACGACCAGCAACTTCGCGACGACCAATGTAAGCTCTGTTAGCATGGTCAGGGCAATTTGGCTGAAAGAACAATATAAATTAAGCAATATTCAAACTGGGCATTTGTTGAATATTGAATAGAATAATTGATAAATGTTGCAAGGCAAGTAATGTTATTACGATTATACATCATGCGATGAAGCAGAAATCCAAATGAGTCAATGTCCGCTCAATATATTTCCGAAATGCCCATTATTGCCCTTTGTCTATTCGTCCAGGGACCAAAGTGCATGACATATCTGCGTAAACGATAGCAGTTGCACAAGCTGACCCCATTATATAACGTGCAGTATCTGCATCTGAAATGTGTCTTTCGAAGATTATCAACCGACGATATTTACGTATTTTAATCTAAATTATATTTATGTCAACCTTTACATAGACATATTTAGCGTAACTTTCATTGAATTTATTCTGAAACGCTATGTTTATATGTTTTACAGCACTTGCCAAGTCAATTGATCAATAGTTTGAATCGAGAATTCTTTAATGAGAACAAGATGTGGCACCGATTGGGTTAGCCTTTGTGGTCAATTCACAACATGCATATATCAGCGCCAGCATCTTTCCTGACCATCTGTATGTATGAAGTTATCAATACCGGGCAATATATCGCATGTAGTGCCATGATAAGGTTGACATGTCTCAGTGATGCCCATTGATTCAGTGGAGCTTTTTACAATTAAAATGCTGAACATGATAACGGCATCACCGGAAAATACGCAAAGTCATACAAGACATATATAAACTGCATGGAAGCAAATGCCTTTGGGAATTGTTGAATATGGTCCCAGTTCGTTGACATCAAACTGTATGTTTTAATGCGATAACTGATCAACGCCAGCGTAAACACACTCGATCTATCATCCGAACAACAGCCAGGTCGCACTAGCCAGTGAAACATGCAGAATACCATCCGTTTTGCCCTTGAGTTTGTAATTGCTTTATGATGAACCCTCAAGACGACGCCGACTACACTTTGTTCTTTATTATTCGCCAGTCATACATTACCTCATATAGAAAAACTATACCATCGGGCATTCCCTTGGATGACCGAATTTTAAAGCTGTCTCTATTCGAAGTCACGATAAATGTTCCGTAGCCATTTCCTCGACACATTTTGTGACTGCAAACACAATTATTGGACATGAGCGTTAAATCAAAAGACTCTCACAGGTGCTACATATATATCATATATATATATATATAGATATATATATAGATATATATATATATATAGAGAGAGATATATATAGAGAGAGAGAGATATATATATATCTATATAGATATATATATCTCATATATATCTATATATATATATATATATATCTATATAGGGATAGACATATATAGACTATATATATATGTATAGATATATAAGAGAGAGAGATATATATATCATATATCTCTCTCTATATCTAGAGATTCTCTCTCTATATCTATCTGATATCTCTCTCTCCTCTCTCCCTGATCTATCTAGATATATTTCTCTCTCTCTCTCTCCTCTCTCCCTCAAGTCTCTATCAAATAAATCCTCTCTCTCTCCTCTCTCTCTCTCCCTCTCTCTCTTGTAGATATCTGTTTCTCATCTCTCTCTCTCTCTCTCTCTCTCTCTTCTATCTGATCTCTCTCCCCCTCTCTGTTTCCTCTATCTCTCTCTAATCTGTCTCTCTCTCTCTCATATATCTCCTATCTCTATATCTCTATCTCTCTCTCTCTATATATATATATATATATATACTCCCAAAGCTGTCGTATTCCGTTTGTATTTTTCGCATGCATTGATACATTTCCATGGAACTTTGCGTAATAAACACAAAAGTACATGATTTTGATTCCATGTCTTTATTTAAGCAATGAAGTATACATTATTGCAATCATTTATGTCGCAGTTCATTTGCGTCAAAATATTCCCTCACAATCCATTTCTGCAAATTGATTGCCAATCAGTGTCGACTCGGTGGTATTTTTAGGAGTAGTCTCTAAGACTGACTGTGACTATTGCTACATTAGTATGTCTGAGGGGTGATCGCAATGTTATCATGTTGCATGCAAATCATAATCCATAGAGGTAAGTGCCAGTCTATCTCACAATATCCTCCAAGATTACAGAAGCTGATGAGTTTAGATCATTGTTGCCATTCTTTGGAAGGGATGCTATCACCATTGTCTGCGTTATATGGGTAATAAATTTGTAATGCCATCAACACTATCAGCACATATCACCACTGATAGGGAGAATCATAGGGGCTTCTCATGACATTAATGCCTATTTTGTAAAACCATAACCGACACATGAACATCGATGGTCTGTTCATTAGACAATACCTTAGACGCTATATATGACAAGCCTTATAAACATGATCCATTGCAGCTCACATAGCATTTCCAAAAGGATTATATAACGTATTGATTGCGCCATGTTCCCGTCAATCAATCACGTATAATCTTTTATCGCATGTCAAACATCGAATCGTCCCTATGTATTAAGAACCCAAATCTTTTGTTATTTATGTATTGGCGATCTCACAAGTTGATAAATTGGGATACAATGTACCTTTTATCCAGTGTAGATACATTGACCCCAAATTGATTAATTGTCCCATCGTTAATTGTCTCATGTTTCTTAGTAAGTGTGGGATAGTAATTAGGTGTCTTTCATGTGCCATTGCAAACTGAAATGTCAGCACGTGCATCATGGAGAAATTGCAATATACGAAGGCTGTGAGAATCCCAGATAACAAATATCATTTGCTCATATAGACGATAGCACATGGCCATAAACTTTGTGTATATGTTGCCCCTATTTCCAATAGATTTTTGTAATATCGTCCATTGATTTTGGTGAGTTTCAATGGCTAGTCAATTTGTAATTTGTACTCATATAGCCCCTTCCCCGCAAGCTACTCTACCTTAATCAATCTACTCCTGCCCCGGTTCTGTTATTATAGAAATATTGATGACGAATGGCTCGATATCGCATACAAAACACTGATGACTCCACCGGAAGTAAACACCTAATTCCCAGTCTTATATGTCTGCTGCGTGCATGCATAGTTCCCCATCATTCATGGTAATGCCAGCAAAGGGTACAAGTGCAGGACGCGGCAGTTCATTTGACAGCTGCCAATGCCAGGAGTACAATGCTAAACGAATAATTGACCGACAATGAATTCAAAGGCAATGCGTCTAAGAAGACATTCGTGACAGGATAAGAAAATGCTTTGTGATTAACTGTGCAATAGTTTGGCTACAGTATTCACACCGAAAATTATGGTTGTCCCTCTGCTCCATCAAGTAACATGTCTTAACTAGGAATTGTTTCACTAATGAGTAACGAGTACGTTGTGACATGTGATCTCTATCGTGATGTCCACAGGCAGAACGAATCGTCCATATTCGCTAAATAAACATCTATATATAATCAATCAATATCAATGCACGGCAGACATGCGACCTAGCTATGAACAATTCCAGAGGCAATGGAAAAACTTCATGGTTATATCATTATTTATGGCATGGTGTGCTATTGATGTGACATTGACACGCATTACGATTGTCACATCATTTACGCCAGTTACGAGGTGGATTGTACCACACATCATTTACGCCAGTGAACGAGTAACCGAGGTGGACTTTAAGGAGAAATAATAATTTACTACCACAATGAGTCACTTAGGTATTGTAATATATCATTACTGATTGACGGAGCTATTACATTATTATTGACATGTACCGGAAGGTCGGACACAATCCGTGTGTCCTATGGGGTTAGTTTTACAGAGGAAACGATGCACAGCTAGTTTTCTGTTTATCATCGGGCATGGTTGACCATTGATCTTGTTATCATTTCTTATTACAATGCACACCGAAAGCGTCGCAGCAATGCAATAAGCATATATATATATAGAGATATATATATATATATATATATAGATATATATATATATATATATATATATATATATATATATATATATATATATATATATATATATATATATACCATAACCAAGCTTCCATTAGAGCCCACATCGTATGGATATCTACTGTTATGTATGCACATCATAATCAGTAGGTCAGGCCTAGGAAGCTGAGGGCTATCAACGGTCATTTATCCTACTATATCCCGCCAGAGTGTAGCTGCGGAGGTGGTGTAAGTTCAATAGCTGATATGAATCTTAATTGTCCACTATCTTGCCTGGTGCGGGATGCTACCACCAGCGTCACTGACGTAAGGGGAGTCTATATTATGAAATGTTGAAGCGAACTAATGCAGGACATATAGAGCTATAAGCTACATGTCAGCTTTGGATTAGATGCTTAATTGCATGAATGTTGCATATATACTGCTGGAATATGCTGAATAATTGATGTAGCTGAATACAGCTGCAATAATATCGTTACAAAAAGACGCCATTCTAAGGTGCAGTACATACTCATATTAAACACGGGTGAAAAACCAAATATAATGTTCTAAGTGGTGAAGCATCTCTACGATTTACTGTCATTCAGCTGTGACAAGAAACCTTCAGATGACTGACTGGCAAATAATCTTTTCGGAGTATGTCCGATGTTTGCGCAAATGAGCTAACTATATTACATTGTCTCCTTGCTACTGCTTCGGGTAAGCGCTTTTTGTTGTTAATGCTGCAACTAAAGCATCCGGTCATTGTTTGTTCGGCGTACATGGTAACCTCTTTTGTCTCAACAAACCAGTTCATGTCATCCTTGTGATGTTACATAAAAGGTTTCAACTAACGGATATATACAAATATGGACTAACCGAGAAGCAAAGATACTTAAACTTTGGAGATCACGTACCTCTAGCAGGGCTTTTGCAACCAGGATTTCGTCAATTTCAAGGCTGGAAAAACCCGGCTGTTGCATTATAAACATGGTGTCTCTGCTTAATGTAAGCTATCACAGTCAGTTAAGATGTTATTAAAGTTTGTGCAATCATACGACTTTTGTATCCAGTATACAATTGCATCCTTAAATAATAGCTGTTAGCAGCCTTGGTTTTCTATCATTTTCAAGGAGCTCGTTAAAGACAAATACTTTTATTATCCTTTTCATTCAGATATAATCCTTAAGACTCTGTCTACTTTAACAAAATTAAATCAAATGTTATCTGTTCCGCTGTTATCTGTTCCGCTGTTACACTATTAGGACTCGGGCTTTCACAATTAATCTCTATATCCGCTAATTGTCGATTTCAGCATCTTGAACATTAAAGTCTGTTAGCGTGGTCGGAATAATATCGACCAAATAAATGTGTCCCATTGTCAAGATGATATTTGCCGTAGAGCTCCTTGAGGCAATCTATTAATTGCATCTACATCGTTCTGAGACAGTATATTTATAAATATCTGTAAAGTTAATGCGATCAGATCAGAATGCTTTTAACATCATACACACTGATTTAGGTTTGAATATTTAATGGATACTGGGTCTATGCTCAATGGCGTAATAATATGAAACCCAATTACCACATCACCACTTACGCACAAGCACGCATGGTCTCACCATTGATAAATACCCTTTTCCCCTCAGTGTGACAAGGCAATTCAACTTCATATAAATGTTAATGATCTCGCAAGATGATTTGTTGCAGCCCCCACAGCGTTTCCAAAAGTGATAACAAACAAATTGATTGCGTCGCGTTCTCTTGGCATTAATTTCATCATGCACCTTTAAAAATGTAATCTGCTTATACGCATACAGACCAAGCTACATACTTCGTTCTGTATTGACTTAATTCCACACACCGTAACTGTTATGCGGCATGCACATTCATGTTACATAACGTTGAGTGTAATTTTTGATTATTGTTACAGAGTGTGTTAGTAGCTAGTGGTCGTTCAACAAATGTTCATTAGTATGGATCTGCGACAAGCATGGCACCACTAAAAAGTTAAGCTGCGTGGCCGCATTTCTCTAGCCCACTAATTTGAAGTCAGAGACTCCAGGAGACGATAGATAATCGTCATCACTGTAAGCGCATAACGGCGCATGATACCAATACGATGGCATGACCGAACGTTCCCCTCTAATCAATGCCCAACTAGAGGAGGGCCATATATAGCAACGCGAGTTTTACCGAAGTTTGGTTTTGCGCAGGTGCAATTAGCATTCGTAACTCCATTTTCTTATTAAATGATTTACATGCACATTCATTATGATTGATGCTATCGACATAGGTCAAAATGAGTGATTGAAAGATATGATATCAAAAGAATCATAAGACCCCAAATAGCCGTTTCAATGCCACCAAGACGCTACATCGGTCTGTGGTTTGAATGGACTTGCTAATGATATCATAATTGCACTTCTCTTTGGCTAAATCTACAAGACTGAAGTATGTGTTAATGCACAAAATATGCGCAGGCATCTGACTGTGGCCGTTAATACTGAAATACGTATCCCGCTTAAGATGTATGGAAGAAATCATAGACTTAGGTTCGACATTAATAATAACATTACGCAATTTACGTTGTAAACTGACAATACTTCCGAAAAAAAAACCGGCAATTACTTTATCAATTAGTACTATTCTCGGCGAATATTGCTGGCTCTACTTTCGCCAACTGTCATTACTGTGTTTCGTGTGTATGGCTTTACTCTGCATAGGATTCCTCTTGAATTTAGTCCTTCTCAAATAGCCTAAATGCACCGTGATGTAATATCCGCCTATTGCAATATTCGAAGTGCTAATTACCATATTTAATGTCGGTAATGCTACGATTTGGTGCGAATATGCTTAGCAAAATAACTACATAGTCACATTTGTGCATTTAATTTATAATAATTGCACCATGCATCAATTGCGTATGCCATACGACAACAGAATACAAAGAAGTCATAGCGCAACATGTCTGACTAAATGCATCTTGCTAGACCAATCACCCTTAATATTCTTTCTTGAATAAGGCACGGTCTTGATTTCTTCATTGCATCACCACAGACATATATACCTTTATTGTCTCTCTATTTCAATTGTAACGATATCGCAATGTGATCAATTGCAGCCGGCATAGCGATTCTTGAAGTTATCCATGCCGAATTTCTTTTATTGTGTTTCATTTTATTTGCGTGGAAATATTCAAGCATAATTCCATATAGGGTTCAATGCATACATACAAGTATGCAGGCTTTGTCATATTTAGGGTTGTGACCACAGAGCGAAAGGCCGATGCTAATCTGTTAGACTTTACGGCGATGCATTCACCCATTCAATATTGCGTCGCAAATCCTTATATTTCTATACGTTGTTATAGCCAATATAACCCTCGGGTTGGAATTCTGTTGGAGTGCTAATAGCTTTTGGGCACATATCTCTCCCGAGCAACTTTTCATAGTCTATTTGATTAAGTAGTATAAATGTGAAATGTAATTCCATTATATTTTATGGGTGTTACGGGTAACGAACATTAAAACAATTCGCTGTTTAATTCGTACGATTATCCACATCAGCACCCAGAATTCCTTTTAGGCCCGTAACGCTGTTACGATATATTTCGGTAGGGAGGGTACAATGCAATAAGGCAGTTTTAACCCCGATTGCATGTAAAATGAAGGTTGTATATTATCATTCAGTATCTGTGCAGTTAGAATAGAATATAGAATAGAATTTATTTACTTGCAGCAACGGCAACTCATCGATACTGATTGCAAACAAACACATAAACAACAAATCCAGTGCTGCAAGTAGGGACAATGTAGCGAGGGGCTGTCTTCCCATTGTCTCTCAGTAGGCCCTGCACAAAACAGTCTTACGATAACGATGCTAGTGACACTCCAGTGCATACAAGTGAGAATCATTGTTGAAAGGGGCGGGGGCAGGGGGCCGGCAACAAATATCCACACGCTACCAGACCGGGGTGCTACTTTATCACAGGTATATAAGCATATTGTAGAATATGGCAACGTTAACGTAGCCTACAGTTAAATTTGCTGTTTAATGATCATCATTTTCCAGCTATTCTTACAAGCTTAATGCACTATCGCAAGTGAACAGAATCTAATAAATAGTAGGCTATTGTTTTATTGTAAGATCAGATATATCACCTATTAGAAACGGCGAAAGGCCTGCTACAAACTTCCGAAACAAAAACCTGCTAAAAGTCGTAGACGGTATGTCGGTTTTAATCCGCAGCTCGCCATCGGTAGCTCTGATTGAGTGTGCGCACAAAAGATTGAAATTGTTGGGATCGACACCACGTTAAACAATACGTCTCCCAGCGGATTTCCAAAAGGTGCGCAAAGTGCTCGAATAACTTGCATTCAAGAACACCCTGGATTTTTTTTTTTAAATCCGTACATGTTAGCAAAACCTAGGACGCAGAGAAAGAAGACATAACATCAAGTGGTGACCCCTTATGAGCGAAAACAATTTCAGAAATCTGACGACATATATATATATATACATATATATATATATATATA
This sequence comes from Urechis unicinctus, assembly GCA_034190875.2. Classification (NCBI taxonomy): domain Eukaryota; kingdom Metazoa; phylum Annelida; class Polychaeta; order Xenopneusta; family Urechidae; genus Urechis; species Urechis unicinctus. The sequence continues at coordinate 77,425,838 of CM067350.1, read as the reverse complement.
TATATATATATATATATATATATATATATATATATATATATATATATATATATATATATATATACATGCATATATAAATATATATATAAATATGTATATATATATATAAACTGTTTCCTATCGCGCAGAACTTGTCAGTTGTAATTGGTCATTTCGATAGCTTGCTAATCCGAAATGCAAGAATTTCCACGGTTGCCTATGAGACGATGATTCAAGTAGCCAACGAAAGACGCACTGATCTGCCTGCTAATTAAAAGACCAAACTGGATAAGTTTTGATTGTGCGTTCTACATCGCGAGCGTCCTTATAAGCTCTGCGCCTCATTTCTTATTTAATGCCGTAGAGCTCTGTCTAGCTTGTGCATGTAGGTAACATTAAATCAATCCTAAAAACTACTTTGCTGAAAGCTGCTCAAACAGCTTACCTGATTTTGACTTTGGAATATGTTTGATTAGAAGCTATAGAAGCAGAACACTAATGGTCACTTATGTGTTGCAAATAAACGCTTAAATGACAGAAATATCAGTTGGAACCAACGCTTCTTTTGTGTCCCTGGGGATAAATGATAAGAGATCTGAATGTTGCTGGGTTGAATCCCTTTTCATTCAAATGCTTGTGCGTCGATATTCACTGCTTTGATTGAAAAAAACGAGTATATGAGACGGTGATATTATAGCAATTCTAGATCAGTTGAAGATAGACATGAATTGATGCCAAGGTCGGGAAGTATTGCTGGAACCTCCAATAAGTAAAAGTATGTCTTTTGTTGGGCACCGTTTGAATCATTTATCACGATGACCACAGATTCACTGCCCTATAAATAGTTTCACAGTTAAGCCTCGTTATATCAAAAATAAAATCGCCAAATAAGCTGAGGTATTCTTAATTCTTACTGATGCCACATGACCAATGCATTAATTATTCTTGATTATCAAGTTAAAGGGGTGACAGGACATTAATGTATCAATCACCTAGAACTTATGGTGTTACATGCGGCTGTGTTTAAGTGAGGTTTCTTTGTAAGACTCGATGTCATGGCGTAAAAGACCCCGTCAGATTTACGAGTCGCACGGTGTTTCTGCTCATTGTAAGCAAATAATACACATATATATATTAACCAAATAAGTGACACCTCAGCAATTATTATGATGGCGAGTGGCCAAGAACTTAGCTGGAGAGAGGTGTGTTTCCTGATCACATATTCATTACTGGGGTGTTCGGCTAAATGCGATGTATTGTTTTCTAATTGAATCTCTTTGTCAAGGTTTTTGGATAGATACAGTCACATTTCGTCATGCAACGATCCTAAATAATATTCTAAATTGGGGCTTGCGAAACGTCCAAACTGAATCGAATAGCAAGTGTTGTACCACTTTGGAACGGTATTTCATGTCAAACTGCAGTGTTACTTTGCAGTGGTTTTACATGGACATCAAGGCAGTAAAATTTTATGACACATCTGTTATAGGGTAGCGTCGCAATCAGATTATTAAGATAAATGAAATATCGGAATATTAAGTGCTGACGGCTTCACTGGTTTTTACTTTGGCGAGTTATGTTTCTAGCATTACCTCTATGATCGTACAAACCAGTCCATTTATAGCACTGACGGTTACTGTGTCGATGGCAGATATGATGCATCCCATTCCATCAGCTGGTCTTCATTTGTTAGTTATTCATGCAATGTTCAAGTCCAATGTTCGGTGATATCGCCTTATGTATGATTGTAGACATCTGGGTTAACCAAACTGTATTTTTAGGCCCATGGTACAATTCAACGACAACGGAAGGGGAAGCACGCAGCTGGTACACATATAGCGAGGCTTGAATGATAAATAACAATACCACCAGCTGACGATATCCAATCATTGTAATGACAAACGAACCCCTTGCGAAGTCCATGGTATTATCTACAAGGATAGCCGAGCATCATATCATAATAGAAATACTCTAGAAAATATAGCAGCATATGAATTAATATACTTGCCGAATCCACTCACCGTGATACAATACCAGTATTTTGTCATTGATAGGCAGCAACATACGATACTTGAAACACTGATTGCGGCACAAAAGCACATGGAAATGATTAAACTGCCTGTCTTGACCATGAACAGTTAAAGTCAAGGAGAACTGAAAGATAATTTTAAAAACATATTGAAAGTTTGAAAGTTTTGCGAATTGGAATGCACACTTAGCAGAACATCGCATGAATTGGTAATAAGGAGAAAATTGGTCCGCCTGTTTGTATGGCCAACAATACAATTCGTCTACAATCGGCAACATAGGTTGATATTTCATTGGAGTGAGCTGGTGTGCGTGTATGGAAGTCGGGTAACCGGCTGATACATCAGTCGTTAATTACCATGGCAACACTCGTAATCTCTCTCGCCGAGCTCCCCCCGCCCACGCCTGCTGGTAATCATGCAACTTTCCATTGTAAACACAAGACTTTTACTGCGTTCCTCGCGGCATGGCTTTACCCTGCACAGAAAACCTCGCATTTACTTGAGTGTAATCTTCCACAGCCGTCTAAATATTCCACAATGTCATATCCGCCTGTTATAACGATTGATAGGATTAACACAAACGAGGACGCCATGGCATGGTTTTCCAAGCTACTTCGACGAGACAAGGTAACCGAAGGCATTTGAAACACGTCATTTTGCACATATGCACACTTAGAACTTTCAAATGAAGTAACGCAATTAGGCAAAAGCTTTAATATGCTTTTTTAAAGCTTACACTTAGTCATTGCGGATTACTAGCATGTGCTGGAGCTTATGAGCGCTAGTGTTGCTGGGGTGATTGAGTGAGAAAGTGGATGATTACCGGTGCAGTTGTTTTTTGTATCACCTTTAAAACGATTTAATGAATATGCCATGCGTGAATACACCATGCATAGCCAAATTTATCATCGCTCAAGATATTTCCCTGTGTGGGATGAAATTGAAGTATAGTATAAGTAAGATGAGGTGAACTGTGGTAGATGAAATATAAGCCAAAGCATCACAACGCAATACATTTGAATGTGAATTGGAATGCTCTATAAGGGTTGAAATAAATCATTTTGCAAAACCATTAAAATTGACATGTTGTTGAATAGTCGTGTCAAACTAAGCGGCGACGGTAATCAAATTGATTCCTCAAAACATATATAAGAATACAAATTCTAGGAATTATACATAAACTAAAGCTTACATCATATTATCACAAGCGTTGTTGTCTATCCGAAATGACGCCAACATGTGAAGTTAACCTCAGAAAGGACTAACAAGTTACGAAAGCACCCTTGATTTGATTGCTTATATTCACGGCACTGCATATTTGCGATCAGATCTTCATTTGTGCCTATTCCAGGATTATAAAACCAGTTTTGACCATATGACTATAACCAGCCGTTTGTAATATATTTTGATTACATTGACACCCTTCACGTCTGTGTTCGAATCATACCGCATATATTCATCGATCGATATCAGCGTTCCGATTAATTTCGCTAGGAATTGAGACAGTGCGTCATAGTTTCGCAGCCTGATCCGGACACCGAGTTTGTGCCAAGTGAGCTGCAAAAATCACAATCATAAAGTGCTCTTGCACTTCATACCACCGAAGCAACATTCGCTCTCCTCATTCGCTCTCCTCCTTCTCTCTCCTCATTCTATCTCCATCATTCTCTCTCCCTTCTTCTTTCTCCCTAATTCTCTCTCCCCACTCTCGCTCCCCATTCTCGCTCCCTAATTTGCTCTCTCATTCTCTCTCACCTCATTCTCCCTCCCTCATTCTCTATCCCGCATTCTATATCTCTCTATCTTGATCCGTATATCTCTCTCCCTTTGTCCCTCCCTCTCCAGCCCCTCTCTCCTTGTTCGTTCCCACCTTTCTCCCTCTCTTACACTATCTCTCCCTCTCTCACATTCTCTCTCTTCCTCTCTCTCTTTCTCTTTCGCATTATCTCTACTTATATCTCCCCATCTACCTCTCCAAACTCTCTCCCTCTATCTCCCAATATCTCTCTTTCGCTTTCTCTCTCGCCCTCTCTCAAGCCACCCCCCCCCCCCTCTCTCCTTCCCTCTCCTCTTCCATCCCTCCCTATTGTCTATCTCCCATTCTCTCACTCCCTCCTTCGCTCTTTATATCTCTCATAATCTCTTTCTCCCGTTCTCTCTCTGACGTTCTCTCTTTGGCTTCTCGCTCTCACTATCTTTCTCTCTGGGTCTATGGCTCATTCCCTTTCTAACCTTCTCACTCTCTCTCTCCTTCTATCTTGTTCGCATTTTCTCTCCCTCGATATATTTGTTGGCAAAAAGTACCAAAATTGTCGTATTGAAAGATCGTGAGAGCAACAACCAACAGTAGATATGCGACATAGCAATGATCGTAACAGCTATTTCGATGGCAAGGCAATACTCACACGACACTGATTCTGAATGAAACCCACAAGCCAGGCTTTGCTTATGAAGGAAAGGTTGTGGACAGACACTTGAATGACATACCGTAGCGGATATCTTGAAATGATTTTGCGGATTAATGGTTATAATTTATGTTCATTAATGAATAATAGAGGTGATAAAAGCGTCAACAGCTGCATTCAAATGAATGTTGGAGTCATAAATCATTAGTTGCACGGAAGAACGGAAAAGAAGCGACCATTGATGCATCTGTCAAGAGAAGTGATGGTGTGATAATATTTGAAATATAGGTGAGCCGCATTGCAAGGCTAGTAGATTATGTCTCCTGCGTTTGACTGCGTGATATTGCATGCGCTAACGAATAAAACGCATCCACGATATGTACGCCAGGCACATATATACCGCCTGTTCGTTTTCTAGTATTAGTCAGCATGGAAAGCCTCAGATTCGGTGCAACTGGGTGAAGCTCTATTGCTTCCTCGATCGACAAGGCAACATGACACACTTGTAGCATGTACACATGGAACAAGATTACGCTTGCGAAAGACTCCAGGATTAATGTGTGGCTTCCGATCGAGAAAGTCAAACGCTGTGTGTTTCATGTAGCGCGTTGATGTCCCTCAACCGCGTGTTGTTATTTCAGCGGAGGAAGCAGGTGCGCGTGGGTCGATGTCGGGTTGATAACCATGACGCTTCACAAATATGGGTTTATGTTTGTTTTCCTTCCGGCTGCCGGGAAATTACAGTGGTGGTTTATGCGAATCATTTGGGGAAACCTAGTGGCAACTGAAGATCATAATACTCAATTCACAGGCTGCAGGAGGATGCGCATGATATTTTAACATGGTGGTAAGTGTGTAAGCAACCCACCGCAATAACTGTTTTAGATTAGCAATACACCGATACGTAAACACGAGTGACTTACTGAGTCTCGTTTGATGGGTTTTACTCCGTCTGGAAATGCCCCAGCGCGCTTGAATGTAATCCCGAACAAGTCGCCTTCGGGCTCTGTAATACAAAATCCGCCTCTTGCAATGGATAGGTTCTTTTAACCACATCGAAATGATTCGGTGTGGCTGTAACATCGGTAAGGCTGAGGTACTTATTAAATTGCTCGTTTGATGGGGTAGACGTTTCAATAAGCTTACACACAATCATTGCGTATTGACATTCACACGCTGGTGCTCATTGGATCTCGTGCGGACAATAGTAATGAACCGCAGGAATCAAACAAGCGAGATGTTGCGCTCTTTTGAGAATGCATCTGGCCATCACCAGTATGGACTGCTGCTCGAAGACACCGGGGTGTGTTTGTCAGGATCAAGCTAATCATAAAACGCCGGTAGCAGTCAGTTCATTCATACTTACCATTTTGTGTTTTTTGGGGCAAAACATTGTGAGAACATGCCTTGTGTGCAAACACCGTTCATGCGCAATTGTTTACGATGAAACGCAGCAATGCACGCATATGCCTTATGCCTAGTCTTTGTTTATAAGTAGAGCTTACAGCACGAATGGTTGACAACATGTAACGGCTACTTGAGATATAAGGAAACATCTGTCTAACCCATATATACTCAATTAAACGTTAACCATACACAACCTCAGTGAATCTGCTCATGCTTTCTTGTCATTAAACTAGTCGCGCAAGGCGGCTAAATAAATCTGATTGTCAGTTTAAGTCAGCGAAAATGAAACAAAACTGATAAAAACTAGCGGTAATTGTCTCACGTTCCTGCGTAGGAGTGAGATGGTAATTTGATCCTACCGCGTCCTTCGTGTGCCACTAACATATCCACTAATGCTAGCAATCAACTGAAATTGTCGCATGCTGGGAAATATGTCGTTTGTATATGCTGCAATAAGCTTCGCATCGCATCACTAAGAAAATACAGAGAGCATTTTGGAAATACACGACGTCGACTTGAGCAGAATTTGAATGCATAACATGAGTACAAACATTTGTCGTTCAGTTTACTTAGACGCACCATGGAGCATGTCAGCTGTAAATCCTGCATTACCATGCAATGTAGATAATTGTCTATTAGGATGGTTACAACTACAGCTATAACATTTTGCAGTAAGCTTTCTTTTTGTCTTAACTCATTTGCATGCGTGGACCTGAATGCACCCGAAAAATAGTTCCATGACATGAAAAAACAAAGTCAGCAATCATTTGCATATTTATCTAGCATGACACCGTGCAGCCGTTCCTTTCGTTATCCCTTATTGATGTCGCTGTAGGTCTAATGCATTTCGCGTCACAAGAGAGCCTCATCACCTGAGAACATCAGCATATCTTCTTTTTTGTTTATTTCGATGTTAACTCCGTTTCTGACTTTTTGTCTGTGCTATTGCTTTGTTAATGTCAACCACACGCGAATGTGTATAATCATTGACTATAGTCGGCTGGATAGCATATACAAGAAAAACTTATTCTTTGCGGCTATTGACTCCAATACATGAATATCTGCATGCACCTACACCTGCTAGCATCGGCAAATGACAGGTTAGGGTAATTTCATATGAATGGGAGGATAAACGCACTAACCGCGAGCATTTCTATTGGCGCACATCCACACTTACGGTACGCACATTTGCTATCATATAACAAAATGCCGTTCTGCTGATAGCTGGCTCACCTGAATATCTGTATATGACTTCACCTACCGACATCATCGCATATTCTACCAAGCACAAAAGAAATAGAACAAAATAAATAGCGGTGCATACGGGCATGTTATTGAACAAACAATTTTATATACTTGTGGCAGACTTAAAACAACAGATGATGTAGTGAAACTGAAGCTACCACTAGAGGACCATATGAAGAAATGTAGTCCACTGACATATGTCAGGGATTCCGACGATGTGATATGCAGAAAACTGGTTTTAACACGTCATAAAGCGGCTGATCTAATACTGTCAAGTCAAATCTGCCCAGAGATATATACACCGCCTCAATGCACCAAGAAATCTGCCTCTCGCAATAACGGAAGGGCTTGAAATGTCTTGTAGGGATCACCATGATAAGGAGCGGCCGTGCTTAACTCTAGCAACACATCGATCATTCAGCAAAACATCAGAGCCCCAGCAGTATAAGTAATGATCTTATCTACCTCTTACAGCTTCTTTTTAGACGAGAGATGACGCGGACCCGTTCTAATAGCCTAGGGACCCCTTGGAGCCCTTAAGGCTGAGGTGATTTTTGCTGACGGATTTCTGGGCGCACTGTTTTTTTCGCTGACGGATTCCGTGGGCGATATTTTCAGGACGATATTTTCCACGGCGCTATTTTTGGCTGGCATTTCAAGTTGTTTTGTGAAAAGGTCTAAAACGTGTTAAAGATGTGATAATGATGTTTATTGTGACTTTAGGAGGGGTATTTGAAAAGAGTTTGTAAGTGACTATTAATTTCCTCTATCCTGGTAATGAGGTATTCAACTAGCGGTGGTGGTGTTTGTAGATTGGCGTGAGTTTTCACTGGGTTCTATTGTAATTATGTTGAAGAGACTTCTTTGAATGGTTTAATGAGGTTAAGAATTTTCTATTCATTTGATATACGTATTGTCAGTTGTCCAGTGAAAAGATCTTTGAATGGGGTTGGTAAGTGGCTATTAACTTCCTCTATCGACTCTGTGTGATTTCACCAACATATTGCTGACCTTTGCAAGAGAACGCGCCAGTTAAGTAGTACCTCATGTCAATGATCGGTAAACATATTAGGGGTGGTCTCAGTTGATCATTTACCATGGCTGGAAAACGACAACTTGAAGTTTTCTCTGAGGCGAGCAAACGTGGTAGACTGATGAGCGATGCAGACTTGTAATAAGCCGTGGAACAAATTGAGTTGAAAAGCAGTGAGTATTATTTTATTTCTATACCCGAATTATAGAATTACAAGGTATACGTCATACTTGAATGACAGTTTTAGTTATGCATGTGTGTTTCAGTGTTGACGGGAGACGAAGATATTTTACGCGCTGCCATGGACGCTTATGAAATCTAACAGGCCAATGCAGCGCTGGATTCTTTAAACAACGCTCAAATCACAGTGACACAAACTGGAGCTTGCGCTGCGACGACAATGCTAAGGGCATATCTATTGCAAGGTTGAATTTAGGGATGGGATTCAGCCTCTAAAATCAACGGAAGGATTCTTATTACGCCACAAAGAAACAGATGAATAAACAACAATCGAATGCACCTCGTGTTGTACGGAATGGCGACGACAGAGTTATGCATGAAATCACACCACAGACATCTTGACCTACGCCCAGAATCAACGACCTGACACGAAATGGAGTATGAAGAAAGTGACAAATTTGACCGTCTTAGTGGACCCAATCGAAGATCACGTTATTGGCTACCTACCCCCTATTATACCGGAATACCTGAAAACAATCAGAGCCATCAACAGGTTAGATCATAAGAAAGCAGGTAAACAACCCATGCCAGTATACTTTCCTATACGACGACACCGACCTGATTTTAAACCGGTACAGAGCCGAAAACGTGGTGTTACAGACAAATGTGTTTATATGTTAAACATTGCATTTTTGATAATGTTCTTGTTTGTGAGTAGACGTGGGGTGATGTCGACCCGAGTCAGACTTTCAGGACATTATGAAAGTGAGTAAACAAGGGTGACAATTTAAAGGGCATGGTTTGTCATAGGGAATTTAGTTGCGATCGTTGTGATGTCATAACACTTTTTATTTCTTATTTTCATATAGACGGAATGGCAGCTGTTGATAGGGAGCTACAAAGGTGTGAAAATATTGCTTGCTAGCCCACTATTGAAATGGTACATGGAACATGGCCTGGTGATCACAACGATATACCAAACGCTGGAGTATGAGCCCACAGCCTGTATGTACGAGGTTATATGTTATACTCTTTTAAACGTTGTATTTGTTATGATGTTCTTGTTTGTGTGTGGACGTGGGGTGATGTCGACCCGAGTTAGACCGAGTAAGCTACTGTAAGGTAATTCTGCATATAATAAATGTTCTAAAATGTATTATTTTCAAATTGTTATTATTTTAAAAAAGTACCCCTAATATGTGTTTGCATGTGTTTGTAGGTAAATGCGTCACAGATAAAACTAAACACCATGATGTCAGGTACATCGACCACCAACGACAAAAGGTTCAGAGCCATGAACGAACTAACCCCCAACCTGTTTGAATTCGACATGGCCAAAATCAACATTTATCTCAACGTACCCACACAGACTATTTTGTTTATCAATACGCAAAATTAAGAATGCTTGAATTTTACTATTATTTTACTGATAAGTATGTCGCGAGATCTGATTTAGCCTATGTACAGATGGACACTAATAGTAGTTATATTGACTTCAGTAGTACGCATATAACTGATGTCATTAAACCCAACATGAAAGAGCAATTTTACCGAGATTACCCTCAGTGGTTGCCAGCTGTAGCGTGTGATGATCATACCAACAAGTTTATACAGTGTAAACTGAACGGAGTACTTCAACCGTGCTGTGTGACTCGCCAAAAATATGATCAGCGTACCCTGGGGTTATTTAAAGAGGAGTGGAGTGGAGATGGTTTTATAGGACTGTGCAGTAAAACTTACTGTTATGGAAATACTCGTGTAGAGGAATCATAACCGTCAAAATTAAACAAACAAGAAGAAATGTATGAATGTGCTGAGAGAACAATAAGCGGGTCTCGGTGTGAACCGTGACTTTCTCCTTAACAACAAAACAATGTATTCGTAGACGCAAATTAGCGATGGATTTAGTAATTTTTACCTCAAAAGAATTGGGAGTGCAGATGGTGTAAGCACTAAACTATTAGATGTGTGATAAACTAATATGCTATTTAAGAAAATGATATGTGCTATTATGTAATGAATTGAAGATAAGGTATTATGTAATCAATGGATGTGCCCTATGTAACAAAATGATGCTTAAATGTTGTGCAAGAAACGACCCTCTTGTTTGTAACATTCGTTTCTTAGCCGAATATGTCAAAGACTTCTCTCCCTACAAATCTCAAATCACCCTCACTCCTGTTTTCAAGGTGTGTTCCTTAACGACATGTAAAACTTTTCGGACCATTTTCGCCAGGCCCCCAAACATACTCCCAAGACCATGTCCTCGCTGACTCCTTGCACGGGAAAACACGGGAAGCTCACCACCCGCTTGGTTCAGATAGTATGGGGTGTAACTATCAGCCATGGATTTCAAAATGCATCTTTCCTTACCGAAATGTAACGTCACTGTCACTTTACCAGATTCGAATGGGATGGGTCGACCTGCGTCATCTCTTGTATCAATTTCTATGGTAGAAAAAGACTTGGTGGATATCGGGTAATTAAATATCTTTTTACATGTGAGGTTGATCAACTGCCTTCGACGATCGTGATCGACTGTAATAATACGCAGAAGCGGAACAACAGTGTCGTCCGCCAACTGAGCTTTGATGAGATTTCAATAGACATTAAGTCCAAACAAACCTTGATTGGGGTCAACAATGTGCTGAATGTTCTCAAACATCCCATATCAAAACCGTGTCTTCGACGCAACCCTTGTCTATGTAAACTACAACGGACTCATTGTCTAGGGTCAAAGTTGCTGTCTGTCCTGTTTGATTGTAAGAGAGACGCACTGGCTCTTCATCTTGCTCCTTTAACTGGGCTGCATATGCTTCTTACAGCGATTTGGCCGTATAAAAACCCGAGGTAATGTCAAAATATCTGGGACGAGTTTCCTCATACGTTCTCACAATGTCATACTGCTCGCTACAACAGACACCTGGGGGATTATATGCACGAGCCGCGCGATCCAAGACGGCAAACAACTCGTCCTCAGTAATATTGCACCATGTGTAAAGGTTCTGAATTTCCGCTAATCCTACTTCCAAAGCCACTGACCCATGAGTAATTTCAATCCAGGGGTGTGGGGCTTTCACTAGCCCAATCGAATCGTCCCAAAGCTTGACCTCAACATCAACCTCTGATTGGTCAGCTGTAACGTCAATCAACAATACGGCGAATGAAATAAGAGCCGTCCCACTTCTGAGAAAGGCGACTGTGGGAAGGTTTATTTGATGTCCCTTCCATCGTTCGCGAATGTGTAAATCATTGTTCAAATGTACTGGGTTACAAAACCACTGATTTGAAATCTCACCCGACGTCGACTGGTATACAGCGATCCATCGATGTGATCATACACCTTGTTGTTCACCTCCGCCATCCTGAATTAAAAAACAAATCCGTCCTTGTTCGCTTATTTATACACATGATCAAGCTGATGTAAGGGGTTTTTCATGATCACGTGACGAATTAATTTCAGACACGGTAAATCACATAGTATTGCACACACACCGGGGTTGTGGGGTTCTTCTAGCGGGAAAGTTTAGCTTTCTGATCACGTCGGGGGCAACCTTCCTCTGCTCTGCTGTGTCTGCTGTTTTTCTTTATTTTCGATTGTGAATGTAGAGCCTATTTGTACAGTGATATTTCAAATGTTGAGTCAAAATCTTATTCTTAATGGGTGACTTAGGTGTAAACGTTGTTGGGTCTCAGCGGCTCTCTGACAATCATCACATTCTACGTTAGTATCCATGTCGTCGCATTAAAGATTCAACTTTTACTGACAGTAAACTTGTTGTCAACCAATATTTATAATTACTTTAATCCACCTCATCTTTAGACATGAACGTGGTTTACTGACGAACCATTAACTACTCTCTCGTGTCAAAATCGTAACCCTTCTCTATCAATCGCTGTTGATTTATACTCATGAGCGAAAAAAATATTGCGCACAGAAATCCGTCAGCAAAAATCACGTCCGCGTTAAGGAGCCCCAAAGAATCCCAACGCTTCCGGAACGGGTCCACTGTCATCCCCCGTTAAAAAACGAATTTCGAAGGGATACATAACATAACTACTAGTATAAAATTTGATATTTTCATTTGTATGAAATTTAGTTACATATGAGGTTTTTCCTGGGTTGACCAATAGAGTAAGCCAGACCTAAGAATATGAAGAGGTTAACATGCCTCTCTCTCTCTTTCTGCGCATGCCACTGCATCCCTCCATAGAGGAAAAGAGGTTCCGTTTCCATGTTTCGACAAAACCGAGCCTCTGCTTATTGCGCAATATATGACCGCACAGGGACACTGATCCCGTTGCTACAATTGGAGAGCATAGAGTCTTTGATCGTGACTTGGCATCCTGAACAATGTCTACCTGTTGATCACAGTTACGCAACACTCTTTGGGGGTTTGGTTAATCTGGTTGAGCAAGATGGATAAGCAAGTATAAGTGCTCGCCGAGTTGTATCCCGGGGGGATCAACCGCTTCCCGTTTCGGCACAGCACTTCCAGGGAACAGGTTTATAAGTCATGGATTTGTGGATGCCCCGCCCATCTTTTTCTAAAAGACATCAGTAGCACTGCCCCTAATATTAGCTCTCCCGCCCATTCTCTTCCACACGCTGTACAATTCGATTTTAACAAATAATGTGTTGTCAAAATAACTGTTTAAGCTCTATTTGCCCTTTCTGGAGGACTTCTTATTACTCCTTTTACTTTCGTTATTCGAAATTACTTAAATTATGCGATATAAGTATGAATGAGTAAATATTAGTTGTAACTTTACGATATGATGCGTAAGAATTACAGTCGTGTCGGTCGGTCCTTCACTCGTTCGACTCGTATCAGTCATATCAACATGCGTGCCTTAACAACTATCTTTTATATCCAATTCATTACCTGAATTTCACGAGTGTAGATAAAGAAGACTTATGTTATGTTGACTAGTGACAAGAACATCTCTGCTCAGTAGATGAATTTCGTTACGGATGTGCGTCACGAAAATGTATTCAATCGCAGATAAATTATGTACGTGGTGACCAGCGGAAGCAGCTTTTGCAATTATTTGGTGACAGTGCATATAATAAATATAAAAAAAGTTTGAATTGGACCACATGGCAGCTAATAAAAAAAATAAAAGTCCAACACGCATGTGCACATACTTACACAGGATAGAACGGTGAGTGGATGCAGGAGAGCAGTTGTTACTTGTGCAAATCGTGTTATCCCAATGATGACGATACCCGAAAGCACAATACTTTACAACTTACATACATACAATAACCTGTATGTATGTATGTATGTAAGTATGTAACTATGTGAGCGTGTATGTATGTATGTATGTATGTATGTATGTATGTATGTATGTATGTATGTATGTATGTATGTATGTATGTATGTATGTATGTATGTATGTATGTATGTATGTATGTATGTATGTATGTATGTATGTATGTATGTATGTATGTATGTATGTATGTATGTATGTATGTAAGTATGTATTTATGCATGTATGTATGTAAGCATGTATGTATGTATATGTGTATGCATGCATGTATGCTTCTCAGAATCATAAAGATTTAAGGGATGAATCTAATTGTGGCTTGATTGTACATAGTTATACATTTACATTTTGATAGATACATACATGTAAACATACATGCACATATATATGCATATATCCATATTCAAATATACATATATATATAAATATATATATTAGTACTGCATATATATATGTATATATGTATATATATAATATATATAACTACTGCTCATATATATATATATATATATATATAATATATATATATATATATATATATATATATATATATATATATATATATATATATATATATATATATATATATATATATATATATATATATTGAGACAGGAGGGATGGTGGCGGCAAAATCAATCTTCATAACATCATGATATGGTACCATAAATGTTAAAAGTCAATATATGCCAGTCACCTCGGTGACATTGCCTGACAACGCACTAATGGCGACTAATGCAGTCAATTGTCCCATGGGTGCTCCATAGAAATGATCTGCCATTTCTAATTAGTAACGGTTTATTAGCACAGATACAGCACATGACAAACCCACGCCAGTGGTGTTTGTGTAGATTACGATCCCAGTCAATTACGAGAACACCGATTGTCACGCAATAGCTTGATATCAAGTGTCTACCAAATCATTTTCTCCCGCAAAGGGTCGCTTCCTGTTCCTCTCAGCATACCCCTTTCTCATAACTGATTCACCAGTTCCGAGATTTTCGGGAGTCTCCCTACGCCAAAAACATAGTTCAAAAAATTACTACTCAATACAAGTAAACATTCGAGTCAAATTCTGCACGTGGTTTTACACCGCAATCAGTTCGCTGCAAGGTCCGCGAAAACAGTTTTCTTCATATGATTCTAATACCTTGTAATTACAGATGCTTATATTAGAAAAATCACGAGTTCTTCGCATTCATATTTATCTGTTGGGTTGACGAAATTGGGGCAAAAGAAATAAAAGAAATCATGTGTACACAATCGCGGTGGGCACGGAAGGGGGTGGGGTGAGGTATTCGAAAATGGGTATTCGTAATCTCTGAACATGAATTAGGATCGAAAAGGGTGTTGATATTCATATTTCTTATTTAAAGAAGCAATCGGTAATGCCATTGGTAAATCGGGTAATTTAAGCGAGGTTATGCTCTCCCAATATAATTCCTCTGCAATAATAAATAATGAGGCTCTGAAGTAATTGTTTGAATTAACGAAGGGGAAAATTATGGTGTGAATACATTACCAAAGTTCACTGTTGTGCAACACATAGCCATCTTTATTTGGAAGTTCTGGGAAATTGACACATGGAAAAATCTAATTATCATGGACAAAATATATTTTATGGTTGGTGTTCATATAGTTAAATCAAGTGGGCTGAAATTGTAGGAGTTATGAGACCTAGCAACTAGTTTGCTGTGAAAGATAAAATATGGTTAGAGTTAATATATGGGCTTGTTTATTTAAGCCAGGTGCATATAAGAAATGGTATAAATAAAAATACATTACACACAGCAAAGGTGGGGGAGAAAACAACCACCACAACATGAAAAGGTTGTACATTTAAATAAACTGCAACAAGACAGGAAAACGGTGGAGGGTGGGATAGGGAAATAAAAATCGTATGTGCAAGGAACAGAGTCACAAGAGGAAGTGATAATCATCCCTATCGGCATAGAAAATAGTTAAAAGTCATGTGACCTCCACCCAGGGCGGTAAGCTGTTGGCCAACAGATCACATGAGCATTATTCAAGTATAGAGCGAGAGAAAGCCAAACATTACGGCATTAACAATCGCATTGTTCCCAACTATATTAAAAGACAGAAATATGAAGCCTGCGTAGCTAGATGAATGTCAACACATCCATAAAAACGATTTAATTATAACATATTGAATCTGCATGTCTTCAGAATTTAATGACCAATCATGCACACATATAATATCATGCTATTCTAATGTATCAATATTAATATCTATGCTTTGTGTGTGTTAAGCATGGAAGATGGCATTCATTCTCTGACTGGGGCTGTACATTATGATGCTGTAAATAGCAAACAAGGAATAGCTTTCTTTGCTGGTAACTGATGATGTAGCCATCACAAGGACTTTCATCAAGAAAGGTACTCGTTTCCTTAACTCGTCAGTGGCATCTTCAGCAAGAAAGGAAAATGGACCATCGAGCTTCATAGAAAGAACACTTCCATAACTTCCCATGGTACACAGTGTTTGAAGTTGGCTATTCATATTGGAAACTATTGACCGACGCTGCCATCTTGCTGGAATTACTTTCGGCTCGATCCCATGATTCTTAGAACGAGTTACGCGAAACGGTGGGTGCGAGGGAGCGCGCCACATTTTGGGCGAAAATGTCTATCAAATATGAGCCGCTGTTTACGATGTGTTTTGTTTTTGCTATTTATCATGCAGGGCAACTTGATATCTGAGGCTAATCACTATGGTTAATTGTAATATCGTTCGTTTGTCATAAGCAAGTCCATACAATCTGGCATGCACAATGAGTGAAAGCAAAACTGACATGATTGGATAGATTTTATTGCCATGTGCGTTTGCCAGTAGCTCATTGTCATATGTCGTATCATCTGAGCTACTCGCATGTTGAATGTACACTACATAGCCTACGAATCCAATAGTCATGCGTGATGTACAGACTGAAATCATTTGTTGCAGAGTGGTATTTAATGAATATTGAACAACGGGCGCGAAAGTTGCGGTAACTCGCATGATTGCAGGGGGTACCCATAAGAATAATCGTTAGAAGTTTCTAACACCATGTTCGTTGATTAGACACTCAGATAAAAGTCAAAACCAGATGACTGACATGGTGCCCCATATGCTACGTGTACTTAGATTGCACGATGCAGAATTAAACACCTTGACTCACTTTCCAATTACCATATTTATGACTGACATGGCATTTATGGATGATAGTTGTGGTGGTGCATGACGTGTCTAAGTAACACTCGAATCACATTTAGTAATACCAAGAACGTTTTGCTCTTAACATGATAAACTTTGCTCAAGCAATTAAATTGATACGTAATTACACCTATGCTAATTAATACAACAACACCAAACAAAATCATTGGTACTGCAAACATTCACAATTATACCGCACGGATAGTTTGTATCAAGTTAACCAGTCTCGCTATTCTGTTATGTTCACCGTGGTATGGCTTCGCACAATAATCACTGCAACTGCTCATCACATATCGGAAAGTGTTGTAATAACAGCTTTAGAGCATATCCGTAAATGACCCATTAGGACGAAGCAATATTCAAATAACATAAGACAGGCTACGATACTTTGAACATTATGGATGATATTTAACTTCTGCATCAAGCTTACATGATATTGCAATCCTTTCGCAATCAGTATCTTTGAAAAGCGGTTAAAAAGCCCAGTAATCGGTCCGCTGTGCCTTTTCGAGGACATATTCATAAACAGAGACTAGCGCTTGATGGATTAGATCATAAAGTCGGACTATTGCCTCCGTGATAATTGTAGAACAGCAGCTTTAATACATGAATCGAGTTAACAAGATTTACAACCTACCCAATGAGGCCGAATATATATTGCCAGCCAAATATTGATAATTATTTAATAGTTGTCCCTATATTGTCCGAGTAATGTGTCGTTACATTAGGTTAGGCTATTACCGATATGAGTGCATAACTGCTGCAGAAGATATTCGTAGAGAACGGAGGGAGACACCTTCTCCAATTAACGTCGAGGGGAATTTCGAAATAGATGTGTTTTTCAATCAGATGGGTCATTTCCGAACCACAAGGGTGTAGCAGATACTGGTTAGGGACATACAATGGCAATCGATCACAAGACAAATTAATTAGCGCTTCTCAGGGTCCTATGTCACATATAATATCGGTGAATTATGTCCCTGCCAAGGAAATGCAGCTAAGTAAAAGCAGCAGCTGTGAACCGTCATCTCTAATACCGGAACGAAAAACATGTTTTTATTGTGCCCATATTCATAGCGCACCCATGAAGTTTCTTACACGACCCGATGCAAAGCACAGTGTGTATAGCCGATCTATGACTTAGCTTTAAGACTTATTGTACTTTCCTTATGAGATATCGATAGGGGGGGGGGATTTCTTCAGTGCGCCTACTCGTATTGTCAGTTATGCAGTGGGGTTCGTCTCTACTCGGCATGCAGCGGTGTTATAATGCTTTCTTGCGTAAATATAAACATGCAAATGCGAGCAAAGGCGGTCCATTACTTTTGTTCGGCTTATTCATCACCACAGAAAACAGTGTTTGTATTATTTTCAATCACAAACACAAAAGCAGAACAGCAACACACGCAGGCAACATGCTACGGGCCGCTTGACATGAAAACGCATATACAGTTTTACAGTCTTTGGAAGGTTTCACTGGCCTGAGGGCTTGTTGCTGCTGTAGCACTGTAATAAAGCATGAAGTACGGTATTTTTGCAAAGAGGCCTAGGTGTTACAAAGTTACTTGAATCATACTCTGATCAAATCCAGTATAATTGGCGCGCTGATAAAGTAACAAAATCGTACTACACAAATGACTAAGCACAAATATCCACAATAATTCAACCGTGAAGGAAACCCCTGCATTTTATTTGAGGCCTGCAGCTTGCCGAACACATATGACGGGCGGACAGAATGGCGACGAGGACGGTCAATTGCTCATAAACGTATTACTGTCAACCCAAATAGCATCCAAGTAAGTGAAATTCACCAATCGGATAATGTATTGGTTAGTCAAAATAAGGATAATGCGATATGTTCAATTGTCTTGTGGTTTGTGTGTGTATTAATACCAACCAATATAGAGGCTATTCATCGATCACCACTTAATAACAGCGCAGGACGTCATTATGTCCGTTAGTATGTACGATACAGCTACTTTACGATCTTTTGCTTTTATGGGCGACAGCTTCGTAGCGGTCCCAAATAGTGCCACTATAAACCAGTAGTATGTTACCGCATTATTCTGTTTTCGATCGTATTCTAGTGTGGAGTAATGTTTGCAATAAGTAAACTTTGAAATCCAACGAATGGATTAGCAGGGGGTATGTAGTCTGTCATGGAAATATACTAACTTAACCTGACTCGTTTTTTGTTTTTCGATTTATGGTCCCAGACCTATCTATCAGGCAATTCAATAAGCTATCACAAAATTTTCCCATTACCTCTACTAAGTCTGAGCAATGACGAGCTGCATGTGATCGTTGCGTACACAACCTATTCATGTGCCTTTCATGATAATGGTATTGTCCTACAAAAGCGACTTGGTGCATTCGGTCTAATGATTAATTGTTCTGCACATCAATAGAGCGTTGGTGTCAAAACGACAATACAACAACTCTATCCTCGCAGATACTCAAGATGCCGGCTATCGAACGTTCAGTGCTTTAAGCTGAAGTTTATGCTGATCTCGATGAATGTTAACTTTGACTTGCATGGTAAATAAAATGTGCAAAGTGCAAGTGCAAAGTGTTATACATTCCGCGTTGATATTCACAAAACTCTAATCACGGATAGCGGTCACTATCACGTAATTGTCTGTTGTTCTGCTGTTGGCATGAACAGCTATCAGATATACTGGTCGTGCATATTAAACATTTACTAGGTTGACGTTATGAGTGTGGACTAGGTTCAGTTCATCGGGCTCCTCCATATTGCTAGACCAATGGTACAATTCAGCGCCAGAGGTAATGGTGGCACACAGCTCGTACGGCGCCGCCTACACTCCGCTAACACTCTCTGTTCCACCTTAATACGTCAATAAGCGACGGCTAAATGCTGTATCATGCTGTCGCAAAAGATATTACATGCCATACTTCTGCATAAACAGCAGCTATGCCGCAAAGGTTAAATGTCAGAACACAAAAATTAACACTGCATATCCTTGTGATCTTCACACAATCGTTGCAGTTATACATCGGGTGCGTGGCTATAACAAAGGATTCTATTCCTCGCATTGTATGCGAGGTTCACTAACACCACAACGCTACTCTTTTCATCATGAGTATTTTTGTGGTGTATATTTTATTATAGTTCCAGGTTTTATAGGCCATTGCAAACAATACTTACCAGTTTTTCTTATACCGTCCTTAAAGTGCTACATATTGGATATTATTTTACGGTGTACATATTATCGCTGGAAAAACCCGATGGAAATATTCTTATGAAAATCAAATAATATCAACAGCTACAACCTTAAAATAATGAATGGAAATGCTCTGACGAGTCACAATTGCTGGATCAAGAACTGCTATTCAGGCTCTTTGTGTACATTACACTTTGCTTAAATGCATGTAAATCAGTGTCATAAAGCGTGCGCAGATATATTCAGTTAAATATACAGTAGTTTGCACCAACTAACACCATAAACAGTCTGCTCTAATGAGCTTTATGAGATCATCACTTGCAAGACAATCAGTGTAATTGGAATCGAAGTAAGGTAATGTTCACCGCAAACTTAACCGCGGTAATTTCCACCCATTCTGCGCCTGTCTGACATTGTAAGTGCATGCTGAACGCGTCCCTCGCGTGTAACTGCTATATCCGCTAATCGTACGCAAGTTCTGCTATATAAGTACATGCCTCATGGGGAGCGGATGTGAGGCAAGGCTGCCGTGATTATATCAACGATGCTACAAAAAGTTGGTAGCTATAGGAAATGAGTAAAAACATTTGCTAATCGAATTCCATCGATGCTTTATGAAATACGCTACGGATTGTCCTATGTTCCTACACAGAGCATTACGTCAAGCCTTGCCAAGGACAGGTAGACAACTTTAAGCAAAGAAATGCTGATTGAAATGGAACTTTTGAAGCCGTTACAGCTGCTGCACTGCATTGTTTGCTGGATGTAATTAACTGATCAATAATGACTCCTTATTCCTCAAACACATCGCGCCGAGTAGAGTCACCCATTCGGTATTCAAACTTTTCATTTGATTATAAACCATTTGCCAATTATTTCTCCAGCCTAACGCCCGATGTTAACTTTGTTGTAAGCTATATGCATGGTTTTAGATCCTCACTCTGGAGTACAGTAGGGTGTAATTGGCAATGTTATTGTTATTGACAGCACTGTCTTGATCATTTATGTTGAACAGGTCCCAGGACCGACCTTTGAGAGACACCACTAGTAACTCGCCTCCAATCTGATAAGGATTCGCATGATATTGGACACTCGTAAAAACGACCAATACATATGCATTTCGTCCTCAAAATCCCCCGGGGTTCAAATCCCCCGGCCACTTTCATTATTAAAATGCAACTGCCTATTGTAAACATTAGGGATTTACTGCGTTTCCTTAGAGTGGCCTTACTCTGCATAGAAAATATCCTATACGCATCAATTCAAACTATCGAATGAAATAACCCTTTTTAGTATAAGTTTGGATGTGCATTTTGAAGCTTACACATATTCATTGTGGATGACTTTGTACTGGAACTTATTGGCACTTACCTAATGTTATATTCTCTTCCTCTCTCCTTCCTCTTCCTCTTTCTTCCCTCACACACACTCTCTCTCTCCTATCCCTCTCTCTCGTTCTCTTCATCATCAATCTTTCTAGCTTTACTTTTTTTCTCTCTCTCTCTTCTTTATCTCCATCGCTTTTTCTATCCCTATCATTTCTCTGTCCCTCTCTCTCTCTCTCTCTCTCTCTCTCTGTCTCTCTCTCTCTCTCTTTCATTCTTTCTATCTCTCTTTCACCCCCTCTCCATCTGTCGGTCTGTCTGTCTGTCTGTCTCTGTCTGTCTGTCTGTCTGTCTCTCTCTCTCTCTCTCTCTCTCTCTCTCTCTCTCTCTCTCTCTCTCTCTCTCTCTCTCTCTCTCTCTCTCTCTCTCTCTCTCTCTCTCTCTCTCTCTCTCTCTCTCTCTCTCTCTCTCTCTCTCTCTCTCTCCCGCGTTATATTCGTGAGCAGCAAAAGGACCATTTAAATTTACTGAATGAAAGATCGTGATATCAAAATTCAATATAAACGCACTTATGACATGCGACATAGCAATGGTCGTATCACTCACTCGAATGGCAGTGCAGGGAACAAAACATACCTGTCTAATGCTATATTTGATTGGTGGTTAAGTTAAGCAATACTGACACGACCGTAAGCGTTTTGGATGAAACCCATGAGCCATGGTTTATACAGGAAGGAGTATGTACGGCAACTCGAATAGCTTACCTTACCGTAAACCTTGAGATGATCTTGAGATTGCTTTGTGGTTATTTTCTTTCATTGCTGAACGATAGCCGTAATCAAAGTGTCAGCAGTGTCTCTCATAAGCACGTAATACGCAGCCCACGAGTCATACACCATTAGGTACGTAGACAAACAGTTCAGAAGCAACCATTAAAGTGACGACCAGCTCAGAACAATTCGCAGCATCTGCCAGGAACATATGTTCTCTTGCCGAGTCGTATAATTATAGTTGAGCCGCATTGCAAGGCAGGGTGACTATGTCTGCTACATTTAACATAGTAACATAGTTTGCATTCACTAATACAAAGCATCCACGACGCGTATGCTAGGCCCGTTTACACCGCATGTCCGTTTGTAGTATTAGTCAGCAGGGAAATCCGCAGATTCGGTGAGTCTTGGGGGAGCTCCATTGCTTCCTCGGTTGACATGAGACACTTTTTCGGCGACGGAAGCAGGTGTGCGGTGTCGAGTTCGGGTTGATAATCATCGCCCTAGATAATCATCATGTCTTTGTTTGTACACAGAGAGCAGGGGGCAGCGCATGATTGTAAATTTGTCCTCTAACCATCGCAATAACTTTTGGCATAAGCAATACCGTCTTGTTTCAGCGATAAAGGTATCCATCTAAAGATGGTTAATCTGTTTCTCCGCTCAAAAGAAAAACCCCAATTCCTTCGAATGTAATTCTACGCCAACTGCCTCCATGCACTAGAGTGCTATATTCACCGCAGCGACGGATAGGTTTTTACCAAATGTGTTACTGGGATTGAAATGATTCGGGGGCTTCATAGCAACATCAGCAAGGCATGGAAACTTATTTAATTGCACATCTGTTCGACCCGTGAGCGCTCATGCAGATGTTCATTATAAATTTCAGGTTTGATCCAATAGAACAATAGAGCGGTTGCGCTTTATTAACCATACATCAAGTCATGGCCAGCAGATGCCGCTGCGCATGGGCGTCTGCTTGGCCGGGATATTCGTCAGGAAGAGGCTTATCATAAAACGTTATTAGTGAAACATTGTGAGAACATGCTTTATGTGCATTTACAATAGTTTATGAGGCAAACACTGTTGCGTTTTACGTATATACCTTATACATAGCCTTTGTTTGTAAGTATGCTTACAACACGAATGGTCGACGATACATACCGAGAACGTGGGGCATGAGGACATACGTCGCCAGCATAAATTATTCCGTAAACAAGTATTTGCAAGTTGGTTTAAATCTGCATGGTAAATTCCTTAAGTGTTGAACTTGTCAGTTAAAGGGCCATGTTGGTATTTTATCAATAAAAATGCGTCATGACCGGTTTATGTTAGAAAAGTTTATAGTTAGAAAATATGTAGGTTAAAGGTTGCAACCATAGCGCTGAATATTGGAAATCATGTGAGCTGGCTAATCAGCCCTGTTACATCTTAGTGTCATTGTCCAACAATATGTCAGTAAGGTCCCGGTTTGGCTGCAGATTGGTAAGGTCCTCAGACCTCCGGTGCGAACCTTAACAGTTAACCATAAGTGAAGTAAAGTAGACCATCACGTGTGAACGGATACTGTGGAATCCAATTTATATTGGAAATTATTCTCTTGCGAGGCACAATGGAGCCACGTTAACATGCAAGTAATAATCAGTTGCAATGATATGCGCCAATGCTGTTTATATTAATTGACTAGTGGGCGTAAATCAGTAGAGGCGACGTATTCACAGCTAAAACGTACGACGACGACTGAACCGTCAGTTTGGGACGTTATGATAACATGTGTATCATTACGTTATTAATCTAGGTTACATCATCATCAACATCTAGTGCTTGTGATTAAGGTCTAATTCGAAAGTTTGATAAGCATTATTGACTCTGAGGGTTCCGACACAACCACCCTTGCCTTGCTACCGAACTGATACGAAAACCCAGATTAGCAAGATGAGCCCCGTGGGTGGATGTAAACTATCTAGACAAGATCACGAGCTTATCTACCATGGTTGGTTGGTGACATATATATCATGATACATCAACATAACCAAGTGCGACTGAAGAACCTGGGATGTATGTGTGACATGGCCGATATGCCTTACTTACACATCACGTGCGGTTTTGCTGGAAAGAGGTCAATACAAATACTGCACTAACTGCTACTGAATATACCGCAAAATGTTTAACAATATGGCAATATTTGCTCGATAAACGTCAAACCAATCCATGTCAAACACAGCCTGTCGATAAAAAAATATTCGCAATTGATGTAACATTACAACGGGGATGCATAAATCTATCGGATGAGCAAGCTGTTTAAAGCTGTAGAGCTCTGGCCGATGCTAGAAGTGAGCATACTCTGACATAGCCGAACTGATCCTATTGGATAGACGGGTAAGTTTCAGTAACCTATTAGGGGCCTTTCATGTCGTGTGTTGACGACATCTTGTCCCAATCATATGGGGTCCATAGACTTAATAGGTATTTCGAGCATACTTGCGCCGACGCGATGTTTTACAATGTTAAATGTCGCAATTGTACACGGATATTTTCTGAGCGAAGATTTCGATTAATCTCACTGGCTAAGTTGGAATTCACCGAAAATGCTTTACATAATCACTTGCTAATGATGTTTATATAAGATTTGTATCTAGTCTGGTATCGATCATTCATAATGTTGTCAAATTATGGCATGCCTTGAAACAATTTCCAGTCGATGAACAAGTAGTGATTATGCAATTACACTCTGTCTGGAAAGCGATTTTCGGGCTCTGGATATATTTGGTAACTAAGTGGTACATATCTGCAAGAGCTTCACATTGAAGAATAAACAACCGTAAATGCGGCCCTCTTTTTATGGGATCTTTTGAGGGTGTCTCCAATGAACTTGCTGTTTACCGTTATTGGTTATTAAGCATCGACAACAAAGCATGTACTTTCTGCCATCAAGAGCCACCGTTATCAGTGGGGTAAGTTTATATTCACTTCTTACGGAAATGATTGTATGGGTTTTTTTATTGCGTTTGATGAAAATGATTGGAATTAGGCCGAACAATCAATTTTGTTGTTTGATCATTGTTCGATTGATGCTGTTTTCTAAGCGTTAACTTTTCAAATATACATGATTTATGAAACATTATGATGCCAAGCGAACTAAGCAGCAGCAACTAGAATAGATAGAAGCGTTGTGAACTTAGGCAGTCAGTCGATGCGCCCAACACTGAACCTGTTTTACATTATCATTCTAAGCAGTTGCCTACACGCAAATTGCTCGTAGATCGCTTTGTATCAATACGCGATATTTGATGCACAGAGCGCCATATGCGTAAACTGCAGCCATTCATGGCACACACTGACGCAATCGTCTGAATCATAATAAAATTAGGCCCGCACATCAATGACAACATGATAAGATACAGGGATGTCCTGCTTAACTGGTTTATCCTCAATTAAACCTCATTTATTTACAACCTCAGCAAATCAACTCATGCGTACTTGTCCTTACACTAGTCGCTTATGGCGGCCACATAATTCTAACTGACAGTTGAGGTCAGCTAATGTGACCCAAACTGACGTTCCTGCGTAGGAGTGAAGTGGTAATTAGATGCTTCCTGCGTCCTTCACATGTCACAAACATACCCAGTTATGCTAGTGATAAACTGTCATTGCCGTTTGCGGGGCAATATGTTGTTTTGTGATTGCTGTGATAAGCTTCGCATCGCATCTTTAAGACAATACAGAGGGTATATGGGAAATACAAGACGTCGACGTGAACAGCATTTAAGTGAATAACATGAGTAAAACAAATTGTGATACGGTTTTCGTAGAAGCACCATGGGATAAATCATGGTAGACTACATAAATAAACTACAGCTATGACATTACGTAGTACGCTTTGATATTGTCTTAGCTCACTTGTGCGCATGGATCTGAGTGCTACGGACATATAGTTTCATGGCACGAGAAACATAGTCGGCTATCATTTGCATTTATATCTATCAAGAACCCGTGCAGCTGGTTCATTCACTATTCCTCTATTCCTCATCTATCCGTATATATATCGATATGGACATATATATATATATATGTATATAGGGATATGTACAGATAGACATAGAGAGAGAGCAAGAGACAGAGAGAGAGAGACAAGAGATAGAGAGGGAGAGAGAGAGGGAGAGAGATAGACAGAGAGAGAGAGAGGCAGACAGAGAGAGACAGACAAGAGAGAGATAAGATCAACAGTAGACAGAGAGAGAGAGACAGAGGGAGAGAGGGAGGAGAGAGAGAGAGAGAGAGAGAGAGAGATAGGGAGGGAGAGAGAGAAAGATAGAGAGAGAAGTAGATATAGAGAGCGAGATAGAGAGAGAGAGAGAGAGAGACAGAGAGACAGAGAGAAGAGAGAGAAAGAGAGAGAGAGAGAGAGGAGAGAGAGGAGAGAGAGAGGAGAGACACAGAGACAGAGAGAGCAGAGAGAGAGATAGAGACAGAGAGGGAGAGATAGATAGAGAGATAGATATAGGATATAGATATATATATATAGATATATAGAGATATAGATATATATGTATAGATATATATATACAGATATATATATATAGAGAGAGAGATATAGATAGTATATATATAGGGATATATATATATAGAGAGATATATATATATACATATAGATAGAGATTATATATATATGATATATAGATATATATATATATATATATATATATATATATAGATAGATATATGTATACAATATATATATATATATATATATATATATATATATATATATGTATATATATATATATATGTATATATATATATATATATATATATATATTATATATAAATATACATATATATATATATATAGTATATATATATATATATATATATATATATATATATATATATATATATATATATATATATATATATATATATATATATATATATATATATATGTATATATATATATATATATATATATATATATATATATGTATAAATATATATATCTATATATATACATGTATATATATATATACATATACATATATATATATAATATACATATATAGGCATATATCTATATATATATATATGTATATATATATATTTATACATATACATATTTTATACATATAATATATATACATATATATATATATATATATATATATATATATATATATATATATATATATATATATATATATATTTATATACATATTTATATACATATATACACGACGAGCCGCCACCAGTTGGCGCTAGTAATCCCTAGACGTACAAGCCAACCAACACGCCGTTAAAGACTATTACATCTCAGAAAAGGATCTTTTAATCGAGCCCATATATCTGCAAATCCACAAGTAAGCTAGTGCATCAGTCATCCACGAAACACCTTCAAAGCGAAATACAGTGAAAATGCCAACAGGCGAAGCACATCACAATACATGAAAAGACCAACGACCGCTTACCTGATTACACGAGGAGGCATCGAGATTACTTTGAGATTCGAAATTTACATTAGGAAATTTGATAAAGGGAATGCTAGCAAAAGGTTGGTGTTATGTTTCCTGTATGGCATATGTAGGTGTTTATACGTCTTCTGCATCTCTTAGAAGCGAAGATAAATCTCCAAATTTGTGAATACGTTAAAAGCGTCCGTTTTGTAGGCACGTAAACGGTCCCAGCAAAAGTAACATAACACCATATATATCTTCTCAGTTGCTTGTAATTCGGCGATAAAGCTAGACAAAAAATGCCGATATTCTCTCTGGTGACAGCTCGCCTCCATGCCTTCTGTGACACCTTTTTCGTCACTACTAAATACGAACACCCACGCCCTCCCCCCCCACACACACACGCACTTGCTCGCGTTATTGTCGTCTTAGTATCTTCTATCGCATGATCCCTATTTCGCTCTGCTCAGTTACTGAAAATGTCTTTGGTAAATAATAGCCGCTGTGAGTAGTATTGGCAGTTTAAGTCTGCTCTAGCAGCCTTTCCGTCGACCTGCATGTTTGTGTTTAGCGTAAGTGCCTTGCTCGTTCGAAATTTGCACATTTTACTGAATTCATGCATGATCCTATAATACAGAACTAACGATCTACATTTAATCGATTCAAAAATTTTGTTCTTTGACCTATTTTGGATTCATATAACTTATAAAACCTGATTGTGACATATTTCAATTTACAATTAGTTAGTCTCTTGGCGGTAATAGTGGCTCTCCGTGCAGCAGGATTGGCAAATCAATCAACCAAGTCGCTAAATTAATCTGATTAATCATAAAATAGCTGTAAAGACTATGATGAAATGACCATGATAAATGGTGTTGCTGCAGATAATATCGTCTTCAATACATCCATTAAAATATTGCCTGTGATGGATCGTTTCTCAGTCAAAGGCACGAGATTGAGTTAGATTAGATGAATTTCATTCCGCCTGTTGGCTGTCGTTTGTCTCTCATTGATTAAATCATGACCGTTTGCGGTGATTTTAGCTCAAATGGATCTCATGTTGGGCTCTGTGAGATAGTGGTTGTTTCGCCCGCATAAGACAGATCACGACAATTAAGTTGAGAAAGAATAGAACAGTGACACCGTAGCGATAAATATGAATCGGTGGAATAACAATTTAGTTGTAAAGCCGATAAGAACATGGTTTAACAACACATCAACTGATAGCTATGGTTTTTGTTTTCGAAATGAGCCTTATATATGAAACGCTTCTTCCATGACAATATCACCAGCAGCACCATCCATTAGAGCAACCAAACTTATTGCTCTACTGATCCCATTGCAACACTGCATGCAGCAATATCAGCGGTCCTTATTCGTACGAATATCCATACAACCTTGAGCTCTCGTAAATTAGACCATCTGATTTTACAATCAAAACAAGTCCACACCCAAAACAATGGCGACAGAAATGTATCAACAAATGTGCAATAAATCACGTTGTACATCAACGCGAACCATGAACACTAAAGGGCTTCGTAGAGGCTACTTCCCATCATTATAAGCTATCTCTGCTGAACTGAACAACACCAACGCTAGTCATATAAACGAGCTTCAAAGAATGCGTCAATCAACACGCCCAACTAAAGTACGACAAAATGAAGCGCATGACTATAGTATTTCTAAAATAATTCACTTATCGATTAGAAAACAAACCGGGAAACCACTACATAAAAGGACCAGTACCTATGATTGTAATTTGTTCTCTTTCACAATTCTAATGACATTGAGGACATATGACCTAGACTAGATTTATATATTGTTCCTTTTTTTCTCACCTGACCTCACCACTGCTTCCTTGCAGAAACGTGGCACGCATTCGTAGATCATGAAATCGTAATATCGCTAATAGGCCGCATTAGTTGGATGCGTCTCGTTTGATAATGAATGCATTATCGCTGTTCGAAAAAAGGCAATATGAATAATGCAGATGTCTGAAATGGACCTCTACCCACTTACCAACACTGCACTTACCATGTATAGGGGAAAAGATAAATGCCAACACCTGAACCTACAATTAGAACAAATTTATTTCACAGATAGATCCAGCACAGCAGAGCCTGCGTATGTCTGTCGCCATTGTCACCAAAATAAAACAAATTGAATAATGAGGCGGGGAACAAGTCGATATAAAAGGTATTTATAGGGGGATTAGAATTGCTAGAACGAAGAAGCATTGTGCATCATAACAGAGGTTGAAACGTTCATATCAAACTATTTTCGAATTGTCACTATAGCTTTGGGCAAGTTCTTTGGGCAAGTTCTCAAATGACTGCTGAAACACAACGATCCGAACTATTCGTGTATTGAAACCGCATTTTCTACCAGCCCGTGTTTATAGCCATGATTTGGTACCTTGAATGAAGTTTCGGGCACACATAATCCTAGAAATCATGCAATGTATTATACAGTACATGAACAATTAAGAAAGAGGTAACCCGCGGCTCGTCAACACTTAGAAAGGTACCGATAACGGAATGAAGTTTGTATGTATTGCAATTATTGACATTCAACGCTAGGTTTGCACATGAATAACAATAATTCCATTACTGTTTAGCAATAGAGACTTTAATGTAAATCCATGAATCTAATGAATCACACGCTTGCAATAATCAAGCCATTCTATTGTGCTTACCAAATCCGCAGGGAATGGCACAGTTCCTTGCAAACATGCAGCAAAGGTTATGAATTGCTGCATTCATGGCAGGAAGAGCCTTTCGTATTGTTTGATGTGAGGGAAATCATAACGTTTGTATGCAAGCCCATTTAGAATGATACCTCCTCACGAGTTTTTGAGACCTGTGCGATATTACATTATTGATCTATTAAGTGAGTTATTTATTAAACGGTCAAGGGAACCAGATATCGCTTTGGAGCACTGTGTGGTGGCACTAGATTCAACGCGTCAACAGCCTGCTTTGTTGATGGTATATTAAAATGGTCTCGATCATCGAATTAGTCTCTGATCCAGAATGCTATACCTGTACATTTGAGCTTATTGCGACTAACATATTTTTAGAAAGAGAAGATGTTGAATGCCTAATGCCGTAAATCGTATGTCGTATCGGTAATTATTGATGAGTTGAAGACTTGACATATTATGTTAACTGCATTTTCATCTAGACGGTCTGGAAAAGATCTATTGATTCGTCACAAATATGAATTGGTAGCTGGTGTTGTAACTCCAACATTTATAAAACCAAATTAAAGGGTACCAGAACCCTAGATATAAATGGGACCAAACATGTATATAATCATTTGACCAACTTTCACATAAATTAGAATATATAATTGCATTTGGTACAGTAGTCAATGAATAACAGGTACAACATGATATAAGAACGCTGCGTAGTTATAATTTGGCTAATGAGGAAATGAGACATCGCGCATTGTATTTGTGAACCGACTGTGACCATGCTTTTCTTGCTCAAGATGATCATACGTTATTTCTGCTGTGAGAATCATTAGCAAACTTCGCATTTTACTTGTGAATCATATTTAGTGTTGCTACCCGACTTGATCAAGCTTATTCGGTTTGAGGAAATTAAGCAAATCAGAGAATGGTTAAATCATAGTTCAAAACATCTACTTGCGAATGGAAAACCCGCACAGGTAGCAAGCTGGCTTCTAGATGTTAAAGCAATGGCCACTTTAAAGTATTGATTCGGCAACAATGAATGCGGTCAATTGCTTAATGGGTGCTCTTTAGATATTATCTGCCATTTCTAATTTGTAACGGTGTATTAGCACCGATACAGCACGTAACAACCCACGCAAGTGGTAATATGGCAATTACGGGAACATCGACGGACACGCAATCGCATGATATCAAATGCCAATCAAATACGGGCCTCTCTGCTTACGCTGCTTTCTCTGAGATCAATCTTCCAGGGTAACTTGATAACTGGGTCTATTCTTTATGATTGATTATGATGTCGTCTGTTTTTCATTTACAAAACAATATAGCATGCGCAATTAGTGAAAGCCAAACTAACAGCTAGCGGGCAAAACCATATGACGGACACGGTGCCCTTTATACCTCGTGTACGTTGATTGCTAGTATGCATAATTAAGCCCCATGACTCACTTTCCCATTACCATATTTGTAACTGGCCCGGCATGTTTGGATGATAGATATGTTGGTGG
Source organism: Urechis unicinctus (assembly GCA_034190875.2). Taxonomy (NCBI): domain Eukaryota; kingdom Metazoa; phylum Annelida; class Polychaeta; order Xenopneusta; family Urechidae; genus Urechis; species Urechis unicinctus. The sequence continues at coordinate 77,394,141 of CM067350.1, read as the reverse complement.
ATGACGTGTCATAGTAACACTCGAAATGCCTTATGATTTGTTCTTTTACCTACTTATTGGGTTATAAGCTATCATTTTTAATAACAACAAAAAGCTCTAATAATGATCAAAATTGGTAAAGCAATCAAATTTAAACGTATTGGACTCGTTATCAAGATGCAGTAATGACGCATAAGCTAATTTACGCGGCAAGACCTAACGACGTCATTGGTGCTGACAAAAAATTGACAAGCGTTAAACACTGTAATTGCACTGATAATTTGTGTTAATTATATCAATCTAGCTTTTATAAACAAAATTCACACAGTAATAACAGCAAATGTAATGCGGACTCACCAGCCCCTTTTTGTTCGTCATCAGAGTGTTGTGAAAACGACTCTAGGGCATATCACTAACTGATCCATTATTAAGTAGTCAATTGTCCGTTAGAAAGGCTTAGAAAACTTTGAACCGTAAAGAGCATGTTAACCTTCCGCGTAAAGCTTACATGTTTTGCAATCCTCTCCAAACCAGTGCGCAGTATATTTGTCCGTTTGGCATTTTCGAGGACACACGCATCAAACAGAGTCTAGCGCTTGATTGATTAGATTATAAAGTCGCACTATTGCCTCCACGATACTTGTAGAACAGCAGCTTTAATACATGGACCCAGCTGACCAGATTAATCCCCTACCCCATATGGCCAAATATGCATTGAATGCCATATGTTTGATGTTCAGATAACAATAGTTGTCCCTTTTATTGTCCCAGCGCATTCAGTCATCGGAAGTTGCGTCACTTTTCCATCAGCCAAGTGCTTAAGATTCTGAAATGGAGGTGCACAGCTTCCTCGTGCGTTGCTTTCGGTTTCACTGGCCTGGGAGCATATTGCTTTTGCTGCTGCACTAATGCATTCAGTACCGTGCGTTTGCAAAGAAATTTGGCTATCTACAATGCTCCTTGATTCATGCAGTGATTCCTCAGAACCTTCATATATTCCCGTGTTACTGCCTCATCCAGTGCATTGGGATCAATACATGCTGTTTAAATATCTCTACAGGATATGTTATTAATGCCGGCTCGGCAATACAGCTAATTACCTGTTTTGTCAACTATATAAACTTTTGAAACCATGGGTATTGATTGGAGGGTTTGTTGCGTCGTAAGAAACATAGATGTAATTGTAAAGGATAAAATGTAATTGGGTAAAGGATAAATGCTTGAAGTTACAATGTATACCGGCCACTTTGTCCAGTGTAATCTCTATCACCTAATCGAGACATTTTAATACACGCGCCGATAAACTACACAAATGACTAGCTAACTTTACCCACAATAATATAACGGTAAAATGAACACATCTGCATTGTGTTTGAAATCTGCAGCTGGTGAATAGATTAGAGACGAGAACGGTCAATCGCTCATAAAAGATTGACTCGCAGCCTGAATAGCATCCAACTAAGTGCATTCACCAATCGAATAATATGTGTTAAATGTCAGCATTCACCATGTATCATTACTGTCTCAAATAGAGGCTGTTCATCGGTTTCTTCTCAATCGCCTCTTGCTTATACACAACACCAGCAAGTCATAATTGCCGTCATTATGTGCGTTACAGCTATTAAACGAGCGATTGCTTTTACGGGAGACAGCTTCATCGTGGTAGCCGTCCCAAATAGTGCCACGGTATTTGAATGTATTAAGGTGCCTAACTGTTCTTGGTGTAGGATAATGCGAATTATTGTGATCCTGTTCTAGTGTGAAGTTAATTTACTTACACTGCTGTACTATCTTTTGCATTTCGATTTATAGTACTATGCCTCTGTATCAGACGCTTCTTTAAGCTGTTACAAAATATTATTGTTATTTTTAAAGCGTGGATCACATTGCTATCTAGCAAGTACGGACATGCCGAATGAGCATAGATGAATGGCAAGATCAGTCAACTTTAGTATGACTATAGACGCCGTCACAGTTCAGCAAGCACACGGTTGAGACAATCCGGTAGCATGCTTTCTTATATAACTGATATTACAGGACAAAAGCTGTTTAACATACTAGTCCAAGTTTCAAGTAGGCCGTACAACCTTGTGATTCCTGCCGTCTTTTGTTACAACAGTTAAGCATATACCAGCGGTTGCATATGTCATAGAAGTGGTGCTTTAAAAGCGGATTTTAAATCAGAAATCTACACAATTATTGAGCATATCGCAAAGGGCTAGGCTGGCATGCATTAACAAAAGCGATTGTGTATAATGCTAGATGCTGGATTTCATGTTTTTGCAAATTGACATAAATTCACGAATAGCTTCTTTGGTGCTCCACACCCAAGGTAACGGCATGAATCACCATTTGATGCCAGCTCCACCTTCGTTCAACTCCAAGGGAATCTATGGACTGCTGGCCTTTGAGGTCGGTAGAACAGTGCCATTCATATACTCATACCATTCTGCGTACCAGCGGCTTTGAGATCTGAGAGCCATTACCCATGAGTGATAATAAGGTATTTCTTGCGGAAACAATCTATATGTCCTCTCAGAAGTCATCCTTAACTCTGAATAGGATTCGTCATCAAAGTTGCCAAATAGAATATTAATAAGTCCGTAGATAATTGAGTAATTCGTCACAAATACATTCTTTATCCTTATCAACAGATCAGTTCACGCAACACGGATTATTATTAAAACTACTGTTCATCGTATTAATCTAATTAGCACGGTCCGTTATGGCGCCTTACAGACATTGTAAATTTTACTTCTGAAAATAATAAATTTAACAAGGGTGCTATTTTGGAATGTTTCATTAACACTTGTTATCTTATGATATGGATTGAAGATGTCGTTTGGATTGTTTTCCCGCAATACCTTCCATGTTTTTCCTTTGATTAAGAATACTAGATGCCCATTGGAATCTTCGGATGTCTGAATCTGTTCCATACGACAAACTTACAAGCTCACGATATACACAGATAGATATGCACTGTAGCTGAGGATTACTGGATTTCATTGTAATTAAGAGTCGATGAAAGAAAACATTATTTATTCATTGTCGGCTCTGACGTCTTGAAACACAATTACGCATCTCACATTGTGCATTTCACGGCAGATAAATACATATTATTTCTTAACGTAAATATTGTTGTTCTTGCCATTCTCGTTCGGATCTTCCATTCGGTACTAATTTTTGCCGCCTAAGGCATGTTCGATATATATCATTTCATGCGTTACCCATTTATACAATAATGGCAGGCATGTCTACCAAGTTCTACGATAGCTTAATGTACCTCTATTAGAACCTAACTCATGGGGAGAGTCGTAGGATCTCCTAATGACAAATTACAATACCAAGATAAATAGACAAGAGACATTATTGTGGAAAATGAAAATATATTGTGTATACATTGAGTTTGAAATAACATAGTGTCTATCTTACGGGAGGTATAATGAATGATTATTGTCACTGCTAATTGTAAACGTGTGAAATATAAGAATACAAATCATTCTATACCTCGCATTGCATCACTACTACTCGTCCTGAGCAATTTCTTTTGGACGCTTTTTACCATCCATTGCTTACCAGTGTTTTATGCTGCACTCGAAGTGATATATTATCGCTGGAATAAACCTGACAGGGTTATTATTATTAAAATCGAATAACAACAACAGCAATAAAGAAGGGAAATCCTATGAAGATTTACAATTGCCGCGTAGAACTGCTATTCATGCTATCTTTGCTGCACATTTATGTTCATTTAACTTATAAGCAACGTTCGCAGTGTCATTAATTTCCTCATAAATCAGTAACGGTTTTTTCATCATAAAGAACTCGATGATGTATGTATCACAATACACAGAAGCTTAGACAAATTAACACAATAAGCCGGCAGAATTACCTCCGGCAAATTGCATCTAGGCTTTCTTATGTAATTGCTATGTCTGTTCTTAGAAATTAGTTTGAACACCACGTGAAAGACACAATACAAGAAGCCTATGTTCTGAAAATTAGTCTAAATGGAACCAAAGTAAGGTAAAGTATACTAAAACTTATGTCTGTCACTGTAACTGCATACTAAGCACGTCCTGCATGTGGCACTGATATATCTGCTAATCATACTGAAAATCTGGAATATAAGTGCACACATCACGGGAGAGGATGTTATATGAAGCTGCCCTGATAGTCAAAATAATGATGCGAAAAGGCAGAAATGTAACTGTAGGACATTCGATGCATTAACGGCATCAACAGTATTCGAATGCATATCTTGAATAAAATCATGTGTGAATCGTATTCCATCAATGATTTATATGAAATAAGCTACATCAA
>CM067350.1:77327339-77384839 GCA_034190875.2 Urechis unicinctus | reverse complement strand
ATAGGCCGGCTCAAATGATTAAAGCTCTTTACATTTGCCGTTTCGAGCGTGCGCGCAAATTAGGGTCGTTAAGGAAGTCGTGGCAAACCGTTTATTATTCAGCCATACAGGGACTGACACAAGTAATAATGGCCCTCTATTGTAATATTTGCAGACTTCGCAATAATGCAGTTATGATGCACCGTTTATGAAGGATGTCTATGAGGGTTTTCCATTATACTGTGAACCTCGTTAACCCGTTCATGACTCTACGATGATCAAGAAAGATTACCTTGTGGTGTGGAGAAATGAACGAACATATATCCATAAGGTTGAATAGCACTTGTATATATATATATATAAATATATATATATATATAGATAGATATATATTTATATTCATATATATGTATATATATATATATATATATATATATATATATATATATATATATATAAGCATATATATATGTATATATATATATATTTATATACATATATGTGTGTGTGTCTTGGTGTTTGTGTGTGTTTGTGTATGTGTGTGTGTGTGTATATGTGTGTGTGTTTGTTGTGTGTGTGTGTTTGTTGTGTGTGTGTTTGTGGCCTTTACAATGTCTCCAAAGTGGATCAGGCGAACAATGATATATGATAGAAAAATTATGACATGGACATTTGCTGTGAATTGGGGTATCTTGCATCGGTAAACAACGGCTGGGATTTGCATCTCCTTTGGGTTTCTTAAACGAACAATCGAAACCAATGGGTGCCATCTGCATATCTTATGCAGCATAAACAGTATCGAACTCGTTTTTGCCTTTTCCAGGGTTTCCATATGAAGTAACAAGATTATGTACATTATTTCAAAGCCCTGCAAGGATCTGGGGCTAGTCAACCGCTGATCACATTCATCATCCGCTGATATCAAAACACTTGGTTCGTCAGAAAATCATTCACATTTCCGCGTTCGTTTACGCACAATGAACATGTCTTTAGCCCACCAATGTTAACAGGTCGATCGGAAGCGCATCGGGTAGATGGCCTGGTGGAAAGATAACATCAATGGGCTCGATGGGAGTCTTATATGCAGCTTTATCAATCAAGCCCCTTTTTGCTTGTGACATTAGTAATAGATTTATTGTTGTGCTCTAGGTGTAGGTGGCAATTATAAGATGGTTTACGCAAAATGCAGACGGTCAGCTGTTGTTAAAGCTTTTCAGTTATACATGAATAATGATAACATACAAGCCCCTGGTTCAGGAGGAATAAACGTAGTTAAATTAAGGTATATTGAATGTCGTACTTAATCATACTGATTTTATCTTAAAATATTTATTTCTCGATATCCGCCTTACAGGATTAACACCAAGTAAGTACCACTGCATATATAAGTATAGTAAAACGTTGTAGTTAGTAATCTGTCAGTACATATGGGCTACTTGATCAATATTATTTCGCTTGTTTTATATTTTGCTTTCCACTTGATATTAATTCTGTAACGACATTAAACAGCACCACTAAGTTGATACCGATGACGTAGTACACATAAGCTACAATGGCTCACATGCAGAGCAGGATAAATATGCGGAAGTGGTTTGGGGCAGCTCTCAAAGATAAGCAGCACATGTGTGAATACACGATACGTTGTGTTTTGTCGCCGTTTAACCTCAACATGGCGCCTATTGTTTGGGTGGATTGTTTGCCCTGGCCTCTCTTCACCGAATTATCTGGGGTGAACACAAGTGCAAATTGTCGTAAACATGTAGCGCAACTCAATAGAACAGATACTATTCACACTATCAACATATTACGTAACGTATTACATGCAGTTACAAAGATATTTCAAGAATAACGCGTTCTGTGAAGTAAGCACCTAACCCATTTCCGAACTCGCACGTTTCTTCCGAAAATACCAAGAACTTCAAGAAATCGTTACGCATTCAACGAACATGACCTCGTTATATTCCTGACGTGACGCAGCAGTTGTATAATCGTCAATATGGAAATAGTATTACCTTGTTACCTTTCTAGGCAGCGACGATGCTTTACCATGCGTTATTGCGCGCGTTGAATGTGTCCTGTATGAATGATGCAGATGCTTGAAATGGCTCTCCTCTCATTACCCAGCAGCGCATTTACCACGTATTGGAATAAAAATGTGAATGCCAAAATATTAAGCTGTAATCAGAAGCACCCACATCATATATAGATCTGGCTAGGTATAGACTACATATTTGGATCTATATCTTCAAACAAATGACAAATAGAATAACATTGAGGTTAGACATATCAAAGGAGGTGAAGAAGTGTATCTATAAAGTCTCCAGATCGTGGTATGTAGTCGTTCCTGGTGCGTGGAATTATTACTCAACTCCAAATGTGATTTCAGAGATAACTGTATGTTTATCATTACATGCGTAATTGAAAAAGCGACAAAGAAAAAGCATTTTGCTCTATTACAGCTTTTGAAATATTTAAACTTATATCTTCTGGAGTGATCGCTTTAGCTTCAGGCCACTTCTGGGATTAGCATGTAGCTGGGTCTCCCCGCCGCTTGAGGAGGCTTTTGTTAGTTTCGGTAATTCTGAAGATTAGGATCGCAAGCTCGTTGCTATGACATCAATCAAGCTTGGTGAATGGTAGGAGGTCGAAAAGATGTTGCGGTGACTGTTAGATGGCTTGGGCCCAATCGCCAACTCTTAACCTACTCTACTGGAGTGGTGATTTATCAAAGGCAACCACTCTGTCGGATAACGTGTAATTTTAAACTCGTTTAGGTCGATAAGTTATATATTTCTTAATATTCATCGGGTTAAACTTATCTTGACATCCGCGATTCTAAGTATTAACCTCGACCACATGCTGCATTTTATCCACGCAAAACTGCATACGGCTACAATATGTTATTCTCTTATCACTGTCAGCATCATTGGGCAGGATCGAGATATGATGTAAAACCACTTTCACACGACTGTACAAATAAGCATGTATCCTTCAGTTAGCAATGGGGACTCCTTATGATTGCCTTCAATTAGCAATGGGGACTCCTTATGATTGCCTTCAATTAGCAATGGGGACTCCTTATGATTGCCTTCAATTAGCCATGGGGACTCCTTATGATTGCCTTTAGTTAGCAATGGGGACTCCTTATGATTGCCTTCAGTTTCGCTGTTAATTTTGTGATCGACAAAATAACAAATCTAAACATAAAACCCGCATTCGTATTTCGAGTGAAACTTTCGTGTGGAGGGATATAATAACACTTATCTATGCATCTATCAAAGCGATGATATTAGGTGACTGAGCGTGGATGAATGCTCTTAATGTAGATGCCCCAAGCTTCCACTAATAAATAATACATGCCGGGTAAATGGGCCTTGTAAAATCTTTCTCTCTGCCTGTTATTTTTATGAATTTAATGAATCACATGTCCGTTACGTGCGAGCAATTATTAAGTCATTCCCAACGCTTGCGTCTTCATATTTGTAAAGTACAATTGCACGTTTCCGTGGGAGCTTGTCGGACAAAGCGACTTTATTATAGGCTACATTTATGGCCGCTAAAACCTTTGGTTGTGCTAGGAGCGTGGTAAATCATAACATCGTATGTAAGCAGATTAGAAATGATAATACTTCACGGGTTTTTGATGCGTCTTGGTAAGCATGCATCGCCTTGAGGTGATGTGTGATGTTTAGAAGCTATGCGTCAACTGTTACTATGTTGATGGATTACACGAATGGTTTCGATCTTGGGAATAGTATATGATCTAAAAGCCTGACCTAATCATTTGAGCCGTACGGACTACGATCATCTTATTGCAACTGACATATTTAAAAGCAGGAAGTGTTGATTGCCAAAGGCCGCTTAGCTATAGTCGTTCCAATACATCATATATTTAATTAATGAGGAGATTGAGAATTTGACAAATTGTGAAGACTGCATTATTATCTTAACGATCTAGAAATGATCAATTAATTCGTCAAAAATATTTATTGGTAGGTAGTAACTTATCTCGTTTGCTGCCTGAACACCTGGCATGCATATTACAATAGGAAGATCTAGGTTTCGATCATTGTGCACTTAATGTTTTCAAGGCTTGCTCTCAGTGACGATGTGACGTTTCACTCCTGCTTTACCTTGTATTATTGACAGAAGTTTAACGCTATGTGAGTGTACATGTATGTCCATCGCTACAGGCGTAAATGGTATCCAGCAATCACATGATTAAATAAAAGACTACCAAAACAAATAGGATTCAAAATACATATGATCATATTAATAATGACCTGATCAATTCGAATATATTATTTTGTCCAGTAGGCAGAAAACAGCAAGTTTAACGGTGTTGGCTATCATTTGTACAGACAAAACAAAAATTGTTCAAGGAATTAATTTGATACCTATGGGACTCGTTATGGAGATGCAGTAAGCTAATTTACCAAACCAAACGAAGTTATTTTTGCTGATATAGGAAGAAAAGTCACAGACATTAACAAACTGTCCATTGCTAACGCGCTGATAGTTTGTTTTACAACCTTTACATAAATGTTCACGGTGGTGTGCTTTCGTACAGTAATCACTGCATACACGCGTCCAAGTAGATTTTATTATCAATCTGATATTTTCATTGGTTAGGTATAATTACCAAAATTGCAATATTTCACAGGTTCGTGTTGTTTAGTGTCATTTATCACTGTGTATTGATCCCATATATGGAGGCAATTAATCAATTTCCACATAATTGCCTTCAGCTTGGAAACAACATAACACGTCATTATTGCCGTCGTGATGTAAGGTACAGCTGTTATACGAGCATTTGCTTCAACGGGCGAGAGCTTTATCGTGGCCGTAAAAGGTAATGTCACGATAAACTGGATGCATTAGGTTGCCCCATTAGTCTGGGTGAAAGACACTATTCCAGAGTGGGATAATGTTTGAAGTAATCAAACCTTTGTTAAAGAATGGATCCGCGGGGGCATGTCGGTCTGGTGCATGCGGTTTCGTGATATATGGGTTTGCGTATCACACAATGATTTACTGGATAATAGAGCTTTTGCGTCGAGACGACAATTCATTAACTCTGTCCTCGTAGATTTGTTGGATATAAACCTGCAAGCTATCAGACGGTTTATGCCTTATGCTGAATTTGTCGTGAGCACTATCGCGGCCCTTATCGCGGATATTCTCGATGAATTTGAGCTTTGACTTGCATGCAAAATTAATCTAATGTGTAAATTACTCTAGATTGTTGGCTGATATCCACTTACATCTAGGGACGGGTGCAAAGTGTCACCTGCAGCATTGATCATTTTCTTATCTAGCATGTACAGTCTTGCTGAATGACCATAGATTAATGACAGGATCATTCACCCTTCGGCACAGTCATAATTCAGCAAGCACACAATAGAGCCACTCTGGTAGCACGCACTTTTATCTAATTGGCATCATAGAAAAAAGGCGTACAACGTACTGGTTAGCTGCAATGTGTTCAGTAGGCCATGCAACGTGGTAACAGCTACCGTCTTTTGTTGCATCATAGCTATATACTACTGAATTGGTCGGATTTAGAAAGCTGCACCAACAGCAGTCTTACGAAGAATACTGTGAAGACGGTGTTGTAACAAACCAGGAGATGTATAGGGACCGCTGAGTGTTCATAACAACAACAAAGTACATGCAATAAGACCAGATAATCATCCAATGGTTGCTGTCGTAATGAGATGTAGTCATATGAAATATGGGGATACATACATTGCTGTAGGCCATGTTTGCAATAAACGTCAATTGTAAGCGAGTATACACCTTAAATACCTTTTTTCGATGAACTTTCACCAGCCACACAATCAATCAAAATAGTCCAATTGTTTTGCAATGCACGTCCGACCGCACAGAGCAATGTCCGCTGTCTCTGCAATTTTGAACGTACGCATAACCATTACTTTACATAATTTGTGACACATACTAATTAAGGATCAATCCATTTCCTGAATTGATCCGGCCCTGTTGAAGCTACATTTCAGTGTTACATATTTTCTACTAGCTGACGTATGAAAACAATTCCTAGTCATACAATAATCGATAACCAACAAATTCGACTCCAAGGTCTTTCGATATTGATTGGCCGATTTTCCTCTGCAGAACCTTTACTTGCGCAAGATGCTGTAACTAATATGTTATTCACACTTTGGATTTATTTCCATCTTACTTTTCCTATTTTATCAAGCATTCTGCAGCATCTATTACGTCGACAATAAGCGCTTTAAACCGATCGTCTTGGATTGTTTCAGCTGCTGGCATTATTGCTTGATTCGATGAGGCATTTTCGCAAAATGCTTGACTTTGAGAAAACAGCTGCGACTAATATTCCAATAACTGCCCGAACAAAGACTGGACATCCCCCTGTGATCTTTCGCAGCTGCTGCATCATTTACACTTATAGCTTCTTCTTTTGAGCAAAAGGCAATTGTCGGATTTGCTGGTATCGATATTTAGCTTTACTTGCTCGCCAAACGAATCGAGAGCCTTTTGTAGTCGTTTTAGCTTCATTTGACTGCAGCAAAGGATGGTTTAACCAAAGAGTTTATAGCTTCGCTAAGAGAGGTCACTCGAGGCTTCCTCCCGAGCAAATATGTGAAGACGCCACCTGTTAGCCGAAGCGTTATTGTCATAGCGTCTTGTCATAGCGTCTCTTAAAACCACGTGGAATGCTCTGTTAACTTTGGAGCTGTAGTCCCTTTACCAATCAGATGACTCCATGTCTTTAACAGCCGCATCGATACCATATATCAACAGTCCCATGTGCTTTTATTGCTTTCATGGTATCGTGGTCTGATGTCCGGACTGTCTTTCGAGTAATTTCATTATCGTCACGCAGCTGAGCGTAGCTATAAACTCTTTGCTCGAGACCTTCACATTCCAATGAAATGCCGAAAATGTTAATGTCGACCCCAGGCCAGTTCCCTCGATCTAGACGTTGACAATCTAAAACTAACATCCACAGTGCGGACATGAAAGATAGAGGATCGTAAATTGCGCGGACGCTGTTAGAGACGAACCGTTTTCCATAATTTATCAGGTTGACATTTATTTAGCAGAGTACTTGCTATTTCTGCTATACATAAGCCTATTGTTCGGCGTGTTTTGGCGGAGGTAAGGCTCTGTGAGAAGACATTTTTCCCGCTATCAACAATCGCAGTGGCGTCAGCCCAGTACTCCCATGTGCTTTTTTTGTGTCACGGTAGCGCCACCTTACGATTGCAATGTATTATAATTAGGGAGGAAATCACCGCAGAGTCCCTAGAAGTGAGCCCTCTTGAGATTCGACTTAAATGCGTCAATCGTATTCAACTGACGAACACCGATAGGAAATGCATTCCACATACTTGATGCGGTATTACTTAACGCTCTGGCTCCGTATGAAGACCTATTTTGATATATAACGGCACTTGTAGAATATACTTGTCCGCAGGTCGACGACCCCTTGCGGGCTGATATTCAGCAGTAAGTTCCTATTGGTAGCTTGGCGTGGTTCTAGTAACAGAACATTGAAATGATTCTATATTTATTGGGTTTTTTACCCATCAGTAATGTTAAGAAATGACTGTATTTGGTTACATTACTTTGGAAAACGTCGCAGTGCTGCTGCCATCAATCAAAGTTAGTGAATGACAGAGGTCGTCATAAGTATTCCTTTCGCCACAATAACAATGGATGTGCTGATTTGACGGCGCCTGTAGGATAGATGGGGGTCACCTCTTTCTCACATCAAGCGGTGATATATCAATGGATACCACTGTGGCGTTGTTCATGTTATATTCATCTCACGCTGCTCGACAAGTTATATATTTCTTACTCATTCATCTGGTTGTTGAATAGATTAGTGCCTCAACCAAATGCTGCATATCGAATATTAGACATAATCATGAGGCTAAAGATGGTAATCATTTTTTAGAACTATTTTCACACGACTAATTGTTCAGGTGTTGATTTTATCCTTAATATAGGAAAGGATTGCAATTGCTCTGCAGATTTATAAATAACAACATTAAACGCTATATGATATCCATACCCCATATTTCATCTTCGAGTCGAGTGCCATAATAAAACACATCGAGGCATCTATCCAAATGAGGGTATATAGCTTGCTCTGACAACAAAGCAGGGTAAAATGAGATCTTTATCGCGCAAACGACGATCAGTGGAAGCGACAATAGCCAATAATGATACTGTTAGCTTCCATCAATATATATCACTCGCCGAGTTATTCGCTCTTTGTATGACGCTAAAATTCTTCGCGCTAGTTATTTTAGGAGTCTAATGAACGAGGCGCCAGTAACGCGGGGACAGCAATCGAGCCATTCCATTGGTTAATGCCTCCATTAATATCTAGCACCAATTTCACAGGGAATGGCACTCTGCCGTGCGATGAATGGAGTGAAATGATATGTTATATTAGATTATAGTTCCTTGGCAGATTGTTATGGTTTTTTGGCCTCGGTCATCCATATATATGCAGTAATTTTGTATATTGACTTTGAACATCTCTACAGATCCTCACCTGCCGTGTCATATGAGAGAAATATTCGCAAACTCCTCTATATCCTGACGAACTTGATTTTATTTTTGCAACAAACCGGTATATAAGGTCTAAAATGAACTAACTTAGAGTATGATGACAGTACAATTGAACTTTGAATACTAAATCTGCGAAACGAGGACCATCACAAATAGTTAACAGGATCTGAAGTGATATTGCTTTTTTCATGTCAGTCAGTGATTCACTATAAGTCAATAAAACTTCAATTTGTGCGTTGAGTCATGAGTACAGTGCAGAGCAGCGTAGTCAGCTGTTACATGCTGCATAAAGAATATCTGCCACCGATAGTCATGCAAACGCTTGATATCAAACTCAGGTCTACGTGTACGTTGGTTATTCAGCACTGTTTCCGTTTATGGCAACTTTACTTCCTAGTCTATTTACAAGAGGTAATTACGACATTCGTTGTCGCAGTCCAGTGAGTACAACCGTACATTTGCAATGAGGTAAAATCACACTTCGCTGATATGATGAGGTAAATTTGATATTTATTGTCAATCGATATGCTTATTGAAATATGTGCCAATGAAATATTTGCAATATAGAAGTGCCAAAGAAATAATTGATTCCATTGATAAGTCTTAATCACTTTGGGTGACCATTTCTGGTGTTTTGTATAAAGTAGAGTAAACCTGCACTTGGTATCATACTTTAAGCGCTTTTCGTAGCAAGCATGTTGCGATAGATGCCTTTCAATACCACGGAAATCCCTGTGGCGATAAAGTAAGTATAGGGTTTTACGACACACTATGGTGACTACTGAGGCAATATAAATTTACTGATGTAAATTATGTGAATTTATCATCGCCTGCACGCCAAGCTACTGCCACCGCCGATATGGCTGTGCCATTCTGCTCAAGAGTAATGCTGTCATTAACAGAGCCATCAAAATGTCATGGTGTACCAATTCACAATTGTCTTGTATTAAGCATCGATGATGTTGCAGACGTGTGGGGCTTCAGCAAGGCCACAAGGTGGCTTACAAAGAGTGGCCAGGTATTCCACCATTACCACATCACCGAGATGGTTGTAGCATTCAAGATGATGGATCGTGCATTTGTAAAAAAAAACAATTACAAATAAGACAAAAAGACAAACAGCGTTCAAACGATTTTCAACAAGATGCTAGTGTACAACGCACAGCACCAACAAACAGCAAACACTGCCAATGATACGATTCGTTCGCTTCTCTGTATGAAAAAGCATATGTGAATTTGGAAGTCGCGTCACTTATTCATCTACTCGTAAACTCACCTTCTGAAATGCAAGTTGTTTTGTAACGGATCAAGGACAATCGCTTGACGAACTCCAAGGAAGAATTCAAAATGCCTCCATTGCCATTTAGAGAAAAAGTGACCATCCGTCCAACCCCCCATGCATCCACCCTATCCGAGTTATGTATTTATTGAATTGTAATATTAGAGTTGATTGAACAAGAGACAACGAGTTTGGCGTTAGGTAATCGGCGTTAGCACATCGTATAGACGGTATAATCGTAGTGTTAAACACCCCCCTCACCCCTACGGCCGGATTCCAGAAAGTGGTGGCCTAATGGGATTTTTAGGGTTGATATATTTCAGGCAGCTTGTCACAAGCGCGACTGACCACAATAAGCATTTGAGATACCTCATTTTCATGGAGCTGTTTAAATGCAGCAGTAATCTGTTATTGTTCGTAATGCATTTGTTAGGTATGAAGTAATGGTAAAGTGGTGACCAATTAACTAACTTAGTAACAAAGTAATATGTATACATATATGGGAAAGAAAACTGGTGTCGCCAATTGATGTCCTGAATGTGCTGCAAAGCCACCAAAATGGCACTCAGAGGGGCCTTTTCCATTGAAAGTTGGACGACTATACTGATATAGAATGACATTGGCAATACTTTGGCTGTTAGATGCCGGTAGCAATCAATGACGCCTTTAAAGATTCAATTCAGTTTTAATTGTGATATTAAAATATATTTACTGTGCAGACTAAGTTCATGATTGCTTTGACCTAAAGCGATGGGTCAGCTGAATTAATTTTGCAAACTACGCAATCACTCATCATCATCGCTGGGTGTTGATGGTTTGTCATTATTCCCGGCCCCCAGAAGGGGCAAACATAATGGACTGTTTAGATATATAAGGCAAGATAAGCGCCCCCCCCCCCCCACCCATCAACCCGATCGTGTTCCTACTGCGCCCACCAGGTGGCGAAATAATATGAAGCTGTCTAAGCTCTACTGAACCACTATATTCAGATCTGCCTCTTCCAACCTACCACTGCAGAAGGACGGCCTCGCGTGTGTCAACCCTGTGCAAAAGCCAGCTATGCTATGACATCTACCGCGAAGTACCAGTGTTCGGTTGTAATATGTATTTAGCAACAGCTGCGCTTTTTTTCTTAATCGGTTCACTGAAACACATTTAGCTGAATTGAGAGTACATGGTATGGTATGCAAATGGGATGGCAGGCTTGTTGTATAATAATGTCTAACGCTGAGAAATAGTAATTGAGATTACCTGGTCGCTATGGTGATGAATGACAAAGATGGAGACAACCGGATATTGCGATTGACAGGTCTTCTGGATTGAGCTCTGGGACCAATCATAACGATTTCAACATTCATTTATCCGTGTGACTACTGCTTCTGCGTATTCAAGCAAAGACCTGTGAGAATGACTTCATGGTGGTCAAAGAGAACTACACTGCATGACTTTCAACGACTAAGGCTTTATCTTATGTATTTGTGCCATTGGATTAATCGGGGAACATGCAGTGTTTGCTGTTTGCCTGTTTCTGGCAATCTAAGTCAGAATCAAAATATGTTCGGTGTATTTCGTTGACGATGCGATGTCATTAATGTCGGCAGTATATGTTTATGCAAGTGCTCGATATCAGCGTTTGTTGTTGATACACAACCAGGAGGAGTTATTCTTCTCAGTCATTGACCTATGATGCCATTCTCGACACCTACAATTGTTAATCTTCCATTTGATGATTTTGTCTCATCATCTCGATAGAAATTACATACTTATGTTGAAATTCGAGGCGTGCCTCAAGATTGGGCTAATTGATACTAGGACGTAACTTCTGTTTTAAGTAAATTACAAGACTGTATCCATCAAAACTAGGCATTCGTCGTAAACATAACTCGCGAGTGGGAAATCGCGATCTGACCAATGGCTTATGTCATCACAAATGACGATGTCATTAGAAGACCGGATATTAACCTAAGTGTTACCTCCGTTTAGTTTCATAACGAGATGATATTGCCTGTGAATCGTCTATAAATCAGTTAATGATTTCTCTTTATATATGATCGTATTTGACAGCTGAACACAGTCTTTTTCGACAGGAACTTTGCTGGAGCTCAATAAGAGCGTTTTACAACCTTCACTTTTAACGGCGCAAGTTCCCAAATAGCATTCTAAATAAGCAGATGAGATCTTACATCATCGATCTGACCCAAGCAACAATAGCTTTATAATGTATAATATTCAGTTAATTTCTTTTAGTCATTTATAAGTGCGCTAAATAGGCCAATTGATGCCAACATTGGTATGTATTGAGGTCATGTGTTGAGGTTCATTTAATGTATCACGTTATAATGCATATGATTTGCTGTATGATGGCTAATTATGATTTACAGTCAGTTTCTGGTATGGCTGCGATTCACCCAAGCAACAAGCATACGGAAGTTGCTGAGGTACTTAATTTGTTCGGGCAAAAAGCGTTACTCCTAGTTGAAAATGTATTGAATCCTGTATGGATTGGCGGTTGAGGGAGAGGGTTGTGGTTTGGGATCATACCGTTTTTCTTACATATCAGCTGCTGCGGACGTGGCCTGTTTCTAGTCTTTGTTACTGCAACATCATCGAAATCAATGCTCGTTCCATTAGCGTAAGGTAATATTTTAATGCTCGTCCGTTCGATGAATATATACGACATATGGGTCATATGCTTAAATGCGTCGCTAAAAAGGTAATCTTGTTATTGGTCTATTTTCAGCAAATGGTACGATGGATCAGATAGCCGAAAGGACATTTGTCTGCGGTAATGATCTTATTCAAGACTTAAGCTCTCAGATAAACCAATTGGGGAGTACTACCATATGTACCAAGCAACATATAACAGGCGATATTGCCAAGGCAGACGCAACATTGTGCCTTCCTGATGTCTGTTATGTTACCTGGTTCATGCAGGTTCTGAATGTTAATCTTACAAACCCATCATTGATTTATGAATGAGAAATGCTGATACAGAATTACCGTGAGAGTACAAGCAGGCTAAGCTCCAGTATACATGAATAGCACCGATCACAGGAATATCAGCGTCAGTGGTAGCTCCTACAATTAATTAAGTAGATAATGACACTAGAGTTCCTGAGGGCTGCTTTCACAAGAATGCAGTGGCTAATCAAAGAGTCATGAAACAGAAACGACTGTAGGTAATCCTTTAAGCTCGAACGAAAGCAGGTAATAATGCAGTTATATTTTATAGGCAACTTGAGAGATTTACATGGGTCGATTCCGATACCGTTCATGGGTTGATTCCGATACCGTTCATTGGTAATTCCGATACCGCTCATTGGTTGATTCCGATAACGCTCATTAGTTGATTCCGATACCGTTCATGGGTGGTTCCGATACCGTTCATGAGTTGATTCCGATACCGTTCATTGGTTGATTCTGATACCGGTCGCTGCTGACACTTATCATCATATACATTGAGTTATGACTATGTGCTCATTTTATCCGACGAATACGGTAGCTTTCTACGATTGGCATAGTCGTAATTAAAATGTATGCATGCATATGATTTTTCATTGTAACAAGTTCAACCTTGTCCGCGGAATGTTTATCTACAAATCTATAAAATGAGTTGTAGAAGGGGAATATTATTCGGCTCTGATTGGACTGTCCGAAATGATAGAAGGTAAACCATTTATTTGCATATCACTGAATCGGGTAAACGGGCAGATTGCAGCTCCACAGGAAGCCGATGAAGGTTACGCATGATGTGTCGAATGTTGCCCCCGTGCTTTCCTTTTACAACATGGTACACGGCAGTACTTTGTGCGTGTTGCAGTTTTGCGAAAAGGTACGAATGGGCCTTTGTGCCGAGATGCGAAAAATAGAAATATTACATATCATGTCTTAAAATCGCAGCATGCACAGTTTTACACTGCTTGATGTTAATGATGTTCAAATTCTTGCGTCGTTGTAGTCGAGGTTCTAGCGAAACCTTTTCTACTGAATGAATGAAAACTGCTCAATATCAGAAAAGGGTTAGAGGTTAACGTGATAACCAGCTCGAGTCCCATCAGAAATTGTTGTATTCTTAGATAAATGGAACTACTCAGCAACAGGAGTAGGACAGTCAACACTCGGCCAAAATTAACTGTCCCATTCTAATTTATTAAAGGCGCTGGTGGTCTAGGCTGACGTTTTACTGTGTTCTTTGTGGCTCGTTTTACGCCAGACCTCTGCAGTGACATCAATCATTCCATGAATCCTTCGCAGGAGCGATTATTATTACAATACTTCGAAAGAAACACGTCAACTGCAAGCATGTAACACAATAGCTGCTTGGGTATACATATTCTGTGCTAGGTTATAGATGAGCAAATTCTGCGCCATGTGGCGCATTATGGTTGTGCTCATTTCGGCACTGCTTCAATCGTCGTCCGCGGCTTCCTGTTTTCTGTGGCACGTATCAAAAGTAAATGCCAACAATGATTTTACGTTTTGATACTGCTTTTGAAGTACTTGATAATCAATGCTCTTTTACGCGTCAGTAATGTTATGGACCATACGCATGAAATGACTTATCTGTAGTTGGTAACATTATAAGGAACGGTTGCTTTGGAAAACGTCTCAGTGCTGTTGCCATCAATCAAAGTTAGTGAATGGCAGAGGTCGTCATAAGTATTCCTTTCGCCACAATAACAATGGATGTGCTGATTTGACGGCGCATGTAGGATGGATGGGGGTCACCTCTTTCTCACATCAAGCGGTGTATCAATGGATACCAATGTGGCGTTGTTCATGTTATATTCATCTCACGCTGCTCGACAAGTTATATATTTCTTACTCATTCATCAGGTTGTTGAATAGATTAGTGCCTCAACCAAATGCTGAATATCGAATATTAGACATAAGCATGAGGCTAAAGAGGGTAATTATTTTCAGAACTATTTTCACACGACTAATTGTAAAAGTGTTGGTTTTATCCTTACATAAGCAAGGATTGCATTTGCTCTGCAGATTAATAAATGAAAACATAAAACGCGGTAAAATGTCCAAACGCCCTATTTCACCTTCGAGTCGAGTGCCATAATAAAACACATCGAGGCATCTATCCAAATGAGGGTATATAGCTTGCTCTGACAACAAAGCAGGGTAAAATGAGATCTTTATCGCGCAAACGACGATCAGTGGAAGCGACCATAGCCAATAACGATACTGTTAGCTTCTATTAATATATATCACTCGCCGATTTAATCGCTCTTGGCATAACGCTAACATTCTTCGCGCTAGTTATTTTAGGAATCAAATGAACGAGACGCCAGTAACGCGGGAACAGCAACCACGCCATTCCATTGCATTTTCGCCCGAAATGTGGCGCGCTCTCTCGCACTGACCTTTCGCATAACTCGTTCTAAGAATCATGGGATTGAGCCGAAAGTAGTTCCAGCAAGATGGCAAGATGGCAGCGTCTGTCAATGTTTGCGGTGTTTCTGATCGGGAAAATATCAAGCCTGTCGTTGGTAAGCAATTGTCAACCTTAATGTATCACACTAATGGTCAGTAATTGTATTTATATATTCAATAAATTAGAGTTGATTATGCAGGCTTTGTGACATATTGTCGATTCAGTTAATTTTGGAAGAATGAGCGATGAAATAGAAGTACACCGCATCGGTGCATGCATATGCCAGTGTGGTTGACGCGGGGTCCGAGGGGGTAGGGAGGGAGAAATGGTAGTGATGCATTTTTTTCAGTGATTTCTACGGTATTTACATACGCTGTATACACACTAGGGTTCACATGGTCATTCATGTTTACTGTCCTGTCACTTGGGGTCCACTGGTCTGGTTCTGGGTCTCTGGCTAGCCGCGAACGACGGTAATATAAATATACCGTCGTGATTGAGGATATGTGGGTCGTGTGGCAATTTTTGTATTTCGCGTGCATATAGCTTCTCATCAATGTTGTGTACTTACGTAAATATATATGTCGACAAATGAGATGAATATCCGCTTCTCCGCACTATTTTGGTTATCCACTGGCTCGTGATTATTTAGCAATTGTCAAATGAACATTTAGAATCACAACTTTCTTTCGCGGCAGCCCCAGTTTTTGGAGATATGACGTCACATTACGCAGTTTCATTTTCACTCGCCATGCGGCTGCAGGTCCCGGAGGAGGGGGCACTTAAGTATATAGAGGTAGTATACATGTGTTGGGGTAGGTTTTTTTTTCGGCCTCCCGAAGGGTTTTGTTGACCTCATAATTGTAGGATGGGGTATGCTCTTGCCATTTCTACCTTGTATGACGGGTACAGGTTTTTGAGATCCCGGGGCACAACCCTACGTAGGACAAGGCCAAGTGCCCCCTCCAGACTACGGGAATCAAGTGTTATCTTTTTTTGAATGTCAATGTGATATCGTTGAATACATATCGCCCTTCAAAGTAGATATTTCCAAAAGATAATCATTGACAAAATGACACATATACTCAAATAATAAAATTCAAAAGAAAAAGTTTGCTTGCGAGGAACCTTATCTGCGCATGCGCGCAGAAACCGATCTTGTCGTTCAAAATAAACATGAACTTTTCAGAATTTGTGTGGCCGGATTAAATCGCCTTTGACGAAATCTCACACGTAAACTAACTCAACTTGTTAATAAACATTCATTTATGTGAATTATGTACATTTGTGTAATTATCGTGTATAATTGGAACTCATGTATCGTTCACGCGCATTCGGTTACGATCTTTGCACGACGTTAATAAACGTCGTGCACGGCTAGGTCTCTGGCATGCTCTCTCATAAATTAAAGCCTACTTGTTGGGAGTGTTGGTCACGAAAACTGCTTGAACAAAGCTGTTCTTCCTTACTGAGTCACAATTTATAATTTAAAAATGACTCGTTTTTATTTTATAAAATAGTATTCATTTGTTTGTGTCCATGCTTCAGAATTTCAGACTCCAATGAAGATAACCTTGTCCAGGTTGAGACCCTATCATCTATGCTTTTCGTGCGGGGAGGACAGGAAGCATTGCCACCTTCGGCTTCTGAATAATGTGACTCTGCAGAGAACCTACATGAATTTGTTGAAGGATGTATTTTTGATAGAAATGCCCCATGACTGTGAATACTAATTATGTGAGAATTGTATCAATAGATTGACCAAAACACTTCAGTGGAAAAGAGATGCCATTTCCATGTTCTATGTATTACACACACAAAGCATAGATATTAATATTAGTAAATTAGAATAGCATGATATCATATGTGTGCATGATTGGTCATCAAGTTGTTAAGAAATGCAGATTCAATATGCTCATAATTAAATAGTTTTTATGGAGGTGTTCATGTGTTTACATTCATATTGCTAAGCAGGTTTCTTATGTCTGTCTTTTAATATAGTTGGGGACATTGCAATTGTTAATGTCGTAATGTTTTGCTTTCTCTCGCTCTATACTTGTTTGATGCTCATGTGATCTATTGGCCAACAGCTTACTGCCCTGCGTGGAGGTCACATGACTTTTAACTAATTGCTTAGCTGATAGGGATGGTAATCACTTCCTGTTGTGACTCTGTTCCTTGCACACACAATTTTGATTTTCCTATCCCACCCTCCACTGTTTTCCTGTCTTGTTGTAGTTTATTTAAATGTACAACCTTTTCATGTTGTGGTGGTGGTTTTCTCCCCCACCTTTGCTGTGTGCCCGGGGGGGGGGGGGGGGGCACTTGGCCTTATTCTGGATAGGGGTGTGCCGCGGGACCTCGAAAACCCGTACCCGTCGTACAAGGTCAAAATGGCCAAAAGCATACCCCGTCGTACAAGGTATTATGCGAATGTATAACCCCTCCTACAGATTGAAGCTCAAAACACATACCCTGTCGTACAAGTATGAGGCCAAAAAAACCCGTCGTACAAGTCAAGAGGCTGAAAAAACATACCCCGTTGCGCGGCACATATGTACTACCTCTATACCATTAAGTGCCCCCCCCGGGCTGTGTGCAATGTATTTTGTTTATTCCATTTCTTACATGCACCTGGCTTAAATATAAACAAGCCCATTTATCAACTCTAATCATGTTTTATCTTTCACAGCCAACTATTTGCAAGGTTTTTGTTTTAAAACTCTCATAACTCATACAATTTTTATATTTTTATTATATGACCACCAACCATAAAATATATTTTTTCCATGTGTCAATTTCCCAGAACTTTAAAACAAAGATGGCTATGTGTTGCACAACAGTGAACTTTTGTAATGTATTCACACCATAATTTTCGCTTTCGTTTATTAAAACAATAACTTCAGAGCGTTATTATTTTTAATTGCAGATGAATTAAATTGGGGGAGAGCATTTCCTCGTTTAAATTACCCATTGCATTCACCCGATTTTCCAATGGCATAACCGGTCGCTTCTTGAAATATGAATATCAACACCCTTTACGATCCTAATTCATCTTCAGAAATGCTAGGGACTGGATGATACCCATTTTCGAATATCTTACCCCACCCCCTTCCGTGCCCACCGCGCTTGTGTACACGTGATTTCTTTTTATTTCTTTGCTCCAATTTCTTCAACCCAACAGTTAAATATTAATATGAAGAACTCGTGAGTTTTCCAATATTAGCATCGGTAATTACAAGGTGTTAGAATCATATGAAGAAAACTGCTTTCGCGACCCTTGCAGCGAACTGTAAAACCACGTGCAGAATTTGACTCGAATGTTTACTTGTATTGAGTAGTAATTTTTAGGACTATGTTTTTGGCGTAAGGAGACTCCCGAGAATCTCGGGACTGGGTGAATCAGTTATGAGAAAGGGGTATGCTGTAAGGGACAGGAAGCGGCCCCTTGCGGGAGAAAATGCATTCCATTGTTAATGCCTCCATTAATGTCTAGTTCCAATTTCACAGGGAATGACACTCTGCCGTGCAAATTGTCAGTAAAGATGAATTGAGTGAAATGATATGTTATATTCACGCTAGCAGACTGGGTCACAATGTTTTATGCAAAGGAAATCACGACCAATGTATCCCTTCCGCAAGCACATCACAAACGAGTGCAATTCTGCGGCTGTTTTTACGTGTTTTATGCCTCGTTTATTCATATTCATGCAGAACTTTTGTATATTGACTTTGAACAACCCTCCAAATCCTCGCGTGCCGTGTCATAAGGGAGAAACATTCGCAAACTACTCTTTTTCCTGTCGAACTTTACTCGTATGATTACAGTAAAATTGAACTAAATGCTAAACTTCAATAGATGCGTGCAGTCCTGATTACGGTGCAGACCAGCGTGGTCAGCTGTTACATCATAGAGACTTTCTGCCACCGATAGTCATGCAAACATTTGATATCAAACTCAGGTCTTGGCTTACATTAGTTATTCGGCATTGTTTCCGATCATGGCAACTTGATATCCGAGCCTATTCCCCCGAGTTCATTACGACATCGTTTGCTTGTTGCAGTCCAGTTGGTACAACCATACTTACGCAGCCACAGTGATACGATGTTGAATCGATATGCTTCTTGATGAAATATGTGTAAACAAAATAATTATTTGCATTTTCATTCGACAGTCTCAATCACTTTGTTAGAAGATTTCTGGAGTAGACGGTGGATTGGTGTATAGTTAAGTAAACATGCTCGTATTGACACACTTTTAGCGTATGCTTTTCGTAGCATGCATTTTGCAATAGATGCCTTCCAAGACGACTGAATTTCCCGAGGCGATAAAGTAAGAAAGTTCAGGATTTTACGGCACACGAACACTTATATTATGACTACTGGGGCGATATAAATTTACTGATGTGAATGATGTGAACTCATCACTGTACACGAATCTACTGCACTCGTCGATATGGCAGCGTCATTCTGCCAAGAGTAATACTGTCATTAACCGAGCCATCAGACTGTCATGTCGTGTATTAAGCAGTGTGGGATTTTAGCAGCACAAAAGGTGGCTAAAAAGAGCGGCCAGGTATTTCGCCATTACAACACTACCGAGATGGTTGTAGCATTCAATATGATGGATCGTGCATTCATCAAAAACGATTACAAATAAGACAAAAAAAGACAAACAGCGTTCAAACAATTTTCATCAACCAGGTACTTTTGCACCTCACATAGACGATATAATCGGAGTGCTAAACACCCCCCACCCCACCCATTCATGGATCATTCCGATACTGTTCATGGGTAATTCCGATAACGTACATTGGTTGATTCCGATACCGTTCATTGGTTGATTCCGATACCGTTCATTGGTTGATTCCGATACCGTTCATTGGTTGATTCCGATACCGTTCGTTGCTGACACTTATCATCATATACATTAAGTTATGACACCCATGCGCTCATTTAATCCGACGAATACGATAGCTTTCTACGTTTGGCATAGTCTATATTAGGATGTATGCATGTTCAACCTTGTCCACAGAATGTATATATGCAAATCTGTAAAACGTGTAGTAAAAGGGGAATATTATTCTGCTTTGATTGGACTGCCCGAAATGATAGCAGGAAAATAAACCATTTATTTGCATATCACCGAACCGGTTAACGGGCAGATAGTAGTGCACAGTGTATGGATTGATAATTCATCATATACACATCATTATGTCACCTATATTGCGTTATAGGTTCAGTTGCCATCACCAGCAAGGTTCGAGGTGTAATGCAACAGTCACTTTAGAAACATTGAATAATTGCTAACAGACTTTGACCTTTGCAACAAGATTATGCGAACGAACAGCGAACAAATGCACATGCATGTATCAGTAAATTTCTGACATTGTTTGCATCTTTCGCTGTCTGAAACTGTTCCTTGTAAAAACAATATAGTATTTCTGAACTAATCTGGATGCATGTTTCATGGAAATTTTACGCCATTTGCTTACATAAATGTCGACCTGCATCTACCTTGCCACGAAACAGTGGCGCCTGTGTTTGGCCATCTAACGTTTATAGCTGGTCTTCCATTAAAGGGAACAATAGAGATGGCGATGCCGGCTTGTGAAAACTGACTGATCGATGATCGTGACAAGCTATAAAGATATGACATAAAGCAATACTAGAAGGTGTAAGCGTTCAGGTACAAAACAAGCAGGTAGAGTGATTTATTGCAATGGATGGATTAACCTCCAGTTGGCGTTGATTTTAAACAAACATTAATTCGACTTTAGATACAAACGGTAGGATAAATACATCCAAATATTTGAGGTCGTCTTCAGCCAAAATCTTTGCAAACCAACCATCGCTACAACAACAAAGTAGATTTAGTACACAAACCGCATGGGGCGGCGATTCGAACAGAGGTCTACTGGTCATGAAGGCTATTCCAAAATAAAATTCTAATTAATGACAGCGTAAAACATGCACTCAACATATGCGCATCACCACCACCGTGACGTCAAAAATAAGTGGACGGAACGTTAAACGCTCGCGCTCTTGATATGCATAATGAAGGAAGTTATATCGACACGGATTCCCAAGAAGAGACAAATATAATGCCCCATGAAATGCTTTAGCAATAAGGTGTAAAACCACGTGAAATCAGAGCTGCTCAAAGGTTGTTATAAGATATTAAATATATATTTCTGCGTGTATATTTATTTTGTAACTGGTCCTATTTTGAAAGCTCACATAATGCCCAATTCTACCGAAGGCATGCACGGTAGCAGTATTTTGCAAGACAATGGATCCCTAACATGTGAACGACGCATTGGTTATTATCCTTTCCGGGTTGTGATGATGAGAATGAATGGAGAAGGGATATTCCTTCACCAATATCAGCGAAAATGACAAATCACATTCATTGCCCGCCGCCAGATAAAACCACCGGCGATACGTAATGACCAGATGATAGGTTATATTGTAATTTTTTTTCTGCTGAGAAAATCCCTTTGTAATCATTCATCACTGGCTGTTTAGTCAACGAATGGGGAATTGCAACTGACGATAGAATCAATGCCATTTTTGGACGGCTGTACTGTATGTCACAAATACGTCTAAATTGAATGCATTCCCACAATGGACCCTGACTCGCAAATCCGCATAAACAGGCTATAATTGCCACCATAATGATTGGTACAATTATTGCTTTTCAGCGCCATATGTTTTGTATGATATCCGTCGTTGCTAGTACCATGATAAACGATGTTTTTTAAGCTGTTCTTATAGATTGGGCAAACACAAAGTCGGCAATATAATTTGCTTGCTCAAGCATTGATTTACGTTAGAAAATGTCATTTTGCCAGCTCTGATACGGAACTATGGCTTGTATCCGGCCAGCCTCTGTATAAAGTTAATTATCTGACTCGTGTTTTATTTTCATAAGTGTGATATTACACTAATAAATTCCATCAGATCAATGCAGTGAGACCATAATGTGACTGCTATGGTGATTATCAAACATTCAGACTGGCCAATGTTCTGTGTCAGACCATGTACGCATGCTTTCATATGGAATTGTTCGCATATTATTTCTTATAAACGGATTGTCTTAGACCCCGTTAGCTGATAAACGATCTAATGTATGGAATATTACAATCGATATTAGCACCAGTTCATTTTGTTTTCTGAACTGTAATCGTTAGCTCATCAAGCAAATGCGGTCACATTGAACCAACTACTACCAATGAGGCGATGAGGCTTATTTGTATGGCGGTTATTGAACCATGAGCGAAATTACAT
The DNA here is from genome assembly GCA_034190875.2 of Urechis unicinctus. Taxonomy (NCBI): domain Eukaryota; kingdom Metazoa; phylum Annelida; class Polychaeta; order Xenopneusta; family Urechidae; genus Urechis; species Urechis unicinctus. The sequence goes on along the minus strand of CM067350.1, from coordinate 77,362,334 downwards.
TTCATTGACCACCTCGCGTGCAATACACTTGCCTACACCGCAATGTTGAGTAGATCATATAAGTTGGTTATAGGTTAGCGTCTGAATAACAACAATTAATTACCTTATGACCTTGCACACGCCGATTGCAGTTAACAGATCATTCCCAAGGGTGCTATTAATATGTCATGGGTGTATCAATTCAAAGATTAATTTGCTGGCCTGTTGGATGCTGGTGTACCTTAAACTCATTTCGTACTTTATACGGTTATATGCGCAACACGGGAAATCAATCGCTTTAATCGAGTGAAAACATGGATTGACAACATTAGAGCGAAAGATGAATTATGTCACCCAAGCTGGCATTGTATTACTCTGAAGACGGTTATCAAGAATGTCTACTCTACGATCATCCTTTATTTGAATATGAACCAAAGGCTACCTGTGTGCATAAAACGAGGTGACTGTCGTTCGCAATACTGGGTTTATATTCTTTGCCGTCGACCCGATGTGAGCCCATATGTCATCACGAATGGCAAACAGCAGGTATTCTTTGCAGTAAAACAGCGATTCTCCAATGTCAAATATTACGTCCCTGCAGATACTTATATACCTTACATAATAAACCAGCATGCTTACTATGAAGGATGAATTATAAAACAGCCCTTACCAAACTTTTGTTTTGGAAATGCCTTACAAATCTATGTTCATCAAAAGCTATTCCACCCACTTGTAGTAAATATATTACACAACATATTGCGTGATTGATCTGTGAACATTCCAAGGTACAAATAAAATAATAACCGGGGTTTATAGCGTTAATAAGAGGTGCTTTGCAACGTCCACTTGCTAATCGTAATCATGCTATCTCGTCCGCACAATTAGCATAATGTCCTCCAGGCCACTGGCATCACATAACATAATTAGGGTCAGATGTCCTTTATTTTTGATGTATTTCAAATAGATCCCCTGTAATTGGGAAAAGTCAGTAGTAGTAAAGTTCCAGTGCCTCATAAATGGTGATATCGAATCATCAAATCGGAGTGGTTTATGTCACCGTATGTCACTGATTATCTGGATGCTAGTCTTGCTCATGAAACAGCTCACAGACTGCACCGGTTAATCGAAAGTATGTTTGAAGAAATTTAGCGGCACTCGTATAAATAGGGAATCTATTTGAGTGATAAATGTAATATAAAAGGGCAGAGGAACTGCACCTCTGTATTTTGGTCCTGCCCTCATCTCTTCTTCATCTCTTCGTTGGAGTTACAGGCTGTAGATGACATAACAACCTTGTTAATGTCACTGCCCTCAACATTCATGTAAAGTGAGAGTGTAGTTAGTGGCGGAGTAAAACACAATTGAGAAGTCCATGAAATCAGAGTCGCAATTTGATTAGAGATAGGATAGACTGTATTATTGTATGTTTTACGTGAACCAATGATTTCCAGTAGACATCTACTTACATCAGATATTTTCTTGGAGATATTCCCTCAGCAAAGTGTGTCTCATTATACGAACTGGCCATCAAACAACTTGCCCATTCGTTTGCCAAATGATCAACCGGGGTTTACAATTTGCCTACTCGTTTGAAGAGTCTCATATGATTATTGTTCCAGACTACTTACAGAATGCAAACCTCATCTTTGAGCGAGGCAGACCACGGTATTGTAGCTAATATTATCAAACACAGGAAGTCATCCATGATGCGTGCAATAGACCTAAATCTTATCGTTAATATTTCTTATGTCATCTATAACGTGCATTATAGTTGGCACACTTTCAGTAGGATCGGCGTTAAGGACATCTAAGATATGGTTGTAATTTTTATGATAATAAAATTCGTCTATAGAAATGCAATGTTACAATGTCAAGAGTTCATTCTTTATTCTGCCTGCGCCTACGCGCAATAAGCGCAATAAGTGGTGCGTTTTAGAAACACAAGCATAAGACATTCGCGGCGCAGGTGCTCAAATAGCAGCATGGGCCGAGGGATTGATTACATTTCACAAGGGCGCGGACATAGTTAATAGATGAATGATGTTACTTCTATTTTGGATGTATTACCCACTCGTGCTACGTTCGCTTGCTATTGATGGATTAATACATGATAAAATATTGCGCCCCTTAAGTACAACAAATATGTTGATTGGCATTCATGTTATCTCACATCTATTGTCCGTCAGGATAACTCAGTATTTCTCCAGTTGAAATGGCTTTATTATGGGAATGAAAACCAAGTTTACACCCGTTGAAATCACGTGTGTGGTGCAAACGTCCGAAATAGCACACATAAAGGCCTCAACTAGCCAAGGACCCCCAGTCAAGGCTGCAGTGCACAAACGTGCATTGGATATCGACTATGTCGCAAGTTTAGTCCACAAACACGTGCTGATCTGGCGAAGCATCCATGGATGGGAATGCCCTAATCAGACGCCTTGTTTCTCAGATATTTTAGCCGTCGTCTCTTATTGAAAAATATCACATTTCCCGAAGATTTGTCGCAATTTGTCGGCTGATAGGGTCATGGTTGCATCAACGGCATCTTATTTACTTTCACTTTGATTCCATCTGCGCTTTAAAAATTCAAATCTGAGCAGGCCATGCCCAAAATAGCGCCGCCCTCAATTGAGGGCTTAGGTCCAATGACAACAGTTTTATGTATTCCAATCGCTTGCCTCTTTCAAGCAGGAATCAATTACCAGGAGTAGCGATTTCGTTTCGTCACCGCTGAGTAATGATATTTTGCTATGTGTGCAAAACCTGAATAGGGTCATTTATTTATATTATGCATTGAGAAAATATTTTAATCTAGTTGCCTATTCTTCATATCAGCTCATACGCATGTGCTCCCTTACGCACGCGCGATCTATTGAAACGTTCATAACCGGGCAACAATAGATTAATTGTTTTTATCACGATGTGTCTGTGTATAACTCAGGCCAGCAAATGAAATAGAGACTAAGATTTTGTAGGTAAATTTGTGTACAAGCCAAAATATCTCGTCCCTGAAAACAATGAAAGCGAAGGCATACTTAATGAGTACGTTGCACTACTATTTGCTGCAAATACAAACAAGCTTCATCAGTAGTACGACAAATTACTGAACAAGCCCATGTATCGTAGTACTGACAAATACGAAAGCGAAGGCATATTATCAGTAGTACTTTGCACTACTATTTGCTGCAAATACAAACAAGCTTCATCAGTAGTACGACAAATACTGGGAAAGCATGTATCAGTAGTACGACAAATACTGGGAAAGCATGTATCAGTAGTACGACAAATACTGGGAAAGCATATTTCACTAGTACGACAAATACTGGGAAAGCATGTATCACTACTACGACAAATACTGGGAAAGCATATATCATTAGTACGACAAATACTGGGAAAGCATGTATCAGTAGTACGACCAATACTGGGAAAGCATGTATCAGTAGTACGATACTGGAAAAATATCTGTAGGACAAATACTGGGAAAGCATGTATCAGTAGTACGACAAATACTGGGAAAGCATGTATCACTAGTACGACAAATACTGGGAAAGCATATATCATTAGTACGACAAATACTGGGAAAGCATGTTTCTGTAGTACGACAAATACTGGGAAAGCATGTATCAGTAGTACGACAAATACTGGGAAAGCATGTATCAGTAGTAGGACAAATACTGGGAAAGCATGTATCAGTAGTACGACAAATGCTGGGAAAGCATGTATCAGTAGTACGACACATACTGGGAAAGCATGTATCAGTAGTACGACAAATACTGGGAAAGCATGTTTCAGTAGTACGACAAATACTGGGAAAGCATGTATCAGTAGTACGACAAATACTGGGAAAGCATGTATCAGTAGTACGACAAATACTGGGAAAGCATGTATCTGTAGTACGACAAATACTGGAAAAGCATGTGAGGGTTTTCCAACATCTAGACTATTTTGTTGTGATAGGCACAATAAGTGATCACCATGATTTTGTTCCAAACAGCCAGCAATTAGCCAAACAAAACAGTGCGGTATTAGAGGCAAATCATGGCAATGAATAAAAGGCTGGATGGGTAACAGATAGCGGAAAACTGGTATTAATGGAGAACAAACCGATTCGACAAATGTAATAGGTTTCATCCCAGGGGCCACTCGATTTTCAAAGATTATATTTGATACCAACAAGTGCTGTTAATTCATGACAAACTAATTACCCTATGCATTAAACTGGGTACAACACTGACATGTACTATTCCATCTAATGCAATACATAATACTACATTTAAATGCCAAATGACCGATATTGTATTAGAGGACAAATTTTGGGAAATTAATCTTAGTGCCGTTATTGATCAATCCCCTACATAAAATTTACATGGCCACAGCAGCAACAGACGAAACCTTAGTAAAGCCGAATTACTATATTGACAAGATTTTATGGTAGCATTTTCATGTTTTTTGCTGTACCGCATTTTTCGGGGGCTTATCAACCAGCCCCATTATAAGATATGTGCATTGATGTACAAGTATGTAAAAGCCAAGAATGGTGCTTATTATAGACAAACTGGCGAGGGATGCTGAACGATAATATTTTCCTCGCGATGCAAATTTCCATCTTTCATTTGATACAAGGTTTTGTCAGTGAAGCAGATAGACTGGATCACATAGAACCAGTGTGTTACTCAAAGGGTTTATCATGAAATATAATATATCCCATTTGGTGATCATAGCTTTTTGTTATCTCAATAAGGATATGAATGTACTCGATAATGGAGGATCAGATTAGCTTTTGATTGAGTTTGATGCAGGCGTTTACAACAAATGCACCATGGACAGAGTTGTTCATTCAGTAAGACGAGAGGAGCCCATATGCGTCGTATTGCGTATATTATATTCATCTCATATTGCAGGGCAAGTTAAATATTTCTTTTCATCTGGTTGTTGAGCAGATCTGTGTCTCAACCATTTGCTTCATATAATCCACGTATTCCTACATACTGAATATCATCGGATTATGGGTGACAATACGATAGTCACATATTGAACATTATTATGAGGCTAAAGCGTTATGATTGCACGACTGCCTCAGGTACAGGTTTATCTATTTGTTCCATCGTGCCATATTTGTGGTGCAAATGATAATGGCCAATGTTATGACTATATTTGTAACATTATAAACCAGTTTTTGCTTCTTATTCGCTTGAATTGAACCTCAACTTTCCATAACATGTACTGTATATCTATGCTGTTTGCTACATCAGCATCATCATCAGACGCGTCAAGAACCTCTGTACAAGAATGAATATACCGGCGCCTTTGTAAATAGTCAGAGTAAATCAATAATAAATTTAACCAAACGGGTAATGGGTTGTCGGATCAGTCCAATGAATTCCGGATACCTTTATCCTCATTTAATTTCAATCTGCTCACGCCCACGTTTAAGCCACTGCACATTAACGTCTTTCTATATCAACGTCGGCGTAGGCGTTGAGCGCGCATTGCGTTGTGCACTTTGCATTCTGCCCTGATGTGGTCTGTTTCAGGAAACGGTAAGGTGGATCAGACAGCCGAAGGTACGACTGACTATAGTAATGATCATTCTTACGACGTTAGGCCTCAGAATAATTTATTGAGAAGTCAAAACAGATTTACCAGATAAAGATTATAAGAGATACTGTCAAAGAAAGAAGCAGAAATGTTCCTACATAACACCTGTTAGTAGCTGGTTGAGGAAGTTTGTTGATTGTTTAACTCAACACCGACTTACAAACGTAGAATACGGCTACCGGATTGCGTTTGCTTCTTGCCAGGGAATATATAATGCATAGCCAAGTTCACAATTAGGGATCCGTTACATATACGTACATGTTAATCCCCTGCAATTGACGTGGTCGATACTTTTACTGCTGAGATGACAGGCAATGAAAATGAATACAACGACTGTTGGTAATCCGTTCTTACGTCTCCAATTGCTGGTTTAATACCTGCCCTCACATTCTCGGGTTTCCGTCGCGGCCGCAAGGCGGCGATACTGATTTTCAACCGGTAGTAGGGGCATGCTTTTCCAAAACGCAAACGCAATACACGACGCGAAACGTAGAGATTTGGTGAATATTCGTTGTTGTATGTTTGATATTGGTGTTAGTTACTGGAAAATGTTTTAGTGTATCGTTTAATAGACTATATAGACTGCGCTGAAGCAACCATGCCCAGGTTTACTTGCGCCGTATTAAAATGCAAGGCCGATGTTCGCAAGAAAACGAAAAAACACCCGTGGATGACAGTAAAGTTTCCGTCAGTTGTATAACTGACGTGACAAGTATATAGACTGTGTCATTGCAATTGCCAGACATCAAAATAATCAAGGCGACATGCCGTGCGTCATGTCTTTTCATCAGGCGGTAATGCTGGATTAGACTTTGCATTGGTATTGAAGTCAGCCACTGCAAACATCATGGCCACAAAATGTTTGCAACCACCATCATCTCTTCAAAAAAAGATGAGAAAAAAAATAAACTTTTTACCTCTCCTCCACAAAACCACAACGCCACACAAAACAAAACACAAAGTTAATATTGTACCAGCAAGTCTTCATAGGTGTTCATACAAATTTGTGGGACATATCTGTATTCAACTTTCTTAAGTTAAATATTCTAATTATATAAAGTACCCCGCGCACTGACATCCAGCAGACTCTTTGTTACCAGATGGGGAGAGGAGAAGCCATATATTGTATGGTTGCTCGGACCGGGACTAATAACACATTTCCCCCTCAGATACTACCTACAATGATTCAGGGATTTATATTCAACTGGATGTATGTGTCTGTTGAGCAACAGCGGATATCCCCTTTCGCTTTCAAATGATGCCACCCTGCTATGACTCCAGTTGCACTTGGTCATCAAATGAATAAGACAGTGAGCCTCAGTAAACTCAGGTGCATATGACATGTCGGCCTGCCATGCAGAAAGTTTGTTGGGATCTGGGAAATTGACTTGCTGACCCTATGTGCTAATAGTTCTTCATTCATTGTCAATATGCTCTCCATCATCTTCCCCGGTCAAGTCCACAATGTTTACGGTGCTGCAAGCATTTCTTACTAATTCTACGAGCTCAGTTTTCTTATAACTCGAGCAAGGGATTCCCTTATCTTTGAGGAAAGTTTTCAGCTGGGGTACTTTCCACTAAGAAGGAGACAGTGATGACATGGTGTAGCAACAGTCAGGCACGCTAACTTCGAAGAGATATCGGGAGAATGCTGATGCTCTTGCAGAGTACTCTCCAGACGACTGGAGATGAATGTAGTTGGCAACATTTTGGATCACTATTTGATGATAATCTCTGTGTTTGAGAACTGTATCAAATGTGGTCATTGCGACGTGACAACGTTCAGATGAATTTAGGAGAAGTTCAGAATACGCTTAACACCTTCGGCGACGCCTTTACAGCTACTGAAACACGCAACAAAAATTCGCGAAACAACGCAAGAACCAGCAGCTGGCAAAGCGCGAACAAAGCGCTGACAGCTTGACATGCAGAGAAACATGCCCCTAGTTCCGGTCAAAATCGTTGTGCGCGACGGTGGCCCTCCTAGCGGCCACGAAATTGCAATTGCAATTACTCTATTCAGGCAACTGGACAAATACACATGGGTTGATTGCGATGTCATGCATGCTGAAGCAAATTATCGTACACATTAAGTAATAACCACTCAGCGAGCATCTAATTCGATAGATGCAGTACCTTTCTACGATCGGCAATATGTCATAACGAAAAGTTCATTCACATATTTTTCGTGATAACAATTCAACGCATAAAATTTTCATGATAGCATGTTAAAACATGTCAGTTGAATTTTTATCTGAAACATAAGAAGAAAATATAATTTTATTTGACTTTCTTAAACAACAGTTGCATATTACTAATATTATAAGTGTGGATGGCATAGCGAATATTATAACGTTTGACCATATATCTTATATTTATCATTACTGTGCCTACTAGGCGAGGACTTGGCGTCAACGAAACGTCTGTAATATGAAATTGAAGTGCCGAGATTAATCAAAGTTAAATGCCTCAAAATGAGGATGTAAGATAACGCTAATTACCACGAATACAGTCAGCAAACAACCCAAATCATCCAGTCTGTTATTTTTCGGGAGTGCAGTCGTTGAGAAAACATTATATTTCCAATGGAATGAATACATACGAACAAGTAATCTTATCTCAAATGGTCATCCCTTTCTACGCTTTCTTCAATAGCTGACATTTGGGTATGTCATGGAATGGAATGTGGGTCTACAATAAGATCATCGAGCACTGGACATTTACCTCATATATACGTCCGATAATGCATTTATCTAACGAATGTAATATGCAAGACTCCATTTCTGACATTATTAGTGAAGCTGGTCCATTTACAACTTCGGATATCGCAAATCGTTCTATATTACAAACTTGATAAGCGAGAGAGCAAAAGATATCATTTTGCACATTAGGATCACGTCAATTGTCATTTGTTACACTGTTCAACATTTCGGAATATGTTTTGCGCAAGAATTACATGGCTAATTGTTACATAAACGTTGACATGCACCTCTTCACGAAGCGAGGCCAAGTATTTCCTTGGCTTCAGCTTGAAGGGGCACTTATACCCTCGAATGGATTAAACTCGAGTAGACATTGGTAGAGAATACTCAAAAATATTTGACTGGTCAAGTAAATACAGTCTTGAGACATTCCAAAACTTGAACAAGCAACGTAAAGGAATAACAAACACTTCCAAGATTCACACAGTTCTCTCAAGGCTCTCATCCACCCAAATGCAAAATAGGAGGGTAAAAGCATGGTGTATGTTTAGAACAGAGTATAATTGATGTCAGTCCGATAAATCATGAAGCCTATTTTGAGGCATTTCCGAAAAGAATAAATTGACTCTCGACCTAGACATTAGCAGTATCCAGACGCTAGTCTCAGCTGTGTATAGAACGTCAGCAGCCGCAGACAATCGAGTGATGAACCAGCAAAACAAAGAAGACAAACAATCAAAACTTTCCAAATCACTGTCCATAGAGATGAATCACAGCTCCACCTTCCATCGCAGTGAGATGAAAGTACAGATAAAACCCCTCAAAGCAGCCAATCACGTTGATTTCTGATAAACTATGACGGTATGAATCCCACCAATTGCTGAAAACTATATGTTGATTTAAGAACACAGGATACACTCTGGAAATAAACATGACTGGTAATTCCAGTCAGCAGCATTACGTTATCTAAGCTCAGTGCCAGATGGTGAAGGATTGTATTTTAAATGAAATGTTTCTTTCATACGACAATATGAACTAACAGATTGCACAAGTATTCGTATGGGAGTACTCCTAGTTGTGATCGCTACGGTAATTCCACGCTAGCATGGGCCAGGGTTTTGGTTTGGTTACCGCTGGTATGTGTCTGGACGCAGAAGGTTTCAGGACCACAATATTTGCTATACCGATTGCTTCTACCGCGGGCATTGCCATGGCAGCTTGTGAATCTATATGAATGGCTTTACAATTAATCTATCACCGTTCGACTATTCAGATTGAAAAGCATGATCAGATCCTCTTCTTGCCGTAGTATAAGTTACATACCTTTCCTGACTATGCGTGTACAAGCCGGAAGACTGTAGAGGCTACGTAAAATGATCTAATAAAGGATAAAATAAAGCCGAGGGCTATTGAAGCTTATAAAGCCGGAACGATTAATAGCAAAACATTCCTCTGAGTATTTGGCAAGAATAATATGCTCAATATTTGCATTTGGGATTAGAGGTCAAATCTCTTTTGCTTTTACCAGCGGACTGTTGTTTAATACATTTTTGGAGCCACTTAATGATAATGGAAAACCTGTGCCAGGTGATGTATGGTTGGATATTTCATTAATCACACAATTAGCTGCAGACAAATAACCAGCTATCCAAAGATACCCATGCGGCTGGATATGTTTGTTGATTATTTATTTGTTAGTAATTTGTTTAACCCTAGACACTCACTGCGTAACCTTATAACTTAAATTTGTGAATTTGTGTGCTACAAGCTACTGATCGGTAGTTGATAAAATATTTCATACTGCATGCATCTGTTTTGGAACTGTTCATAGGTTAATGACTCAAAATAGGCATTATCACCCGAGACATGAAACTATTACTATGCCATTGTATGCAACCTACGCATTGGTTACAATTCTGTGGAAATGTTTTGCAAAACCTCATAGATATTTCCCTTGACATGTTTTGCGTGAGCGTTAGAGCAGCCAATACATTATAAGAGACATTACCTTCGGCTGCCATAGTTATCATATAAACAGCCAATTTGAATGCATTCCCACAATGGACTCTGATTCAGAAGTCAGCATAAACACGTCATCATGGGCGCCACAAATTGCGCTAAGGTTGCAATTGCTATTTAGCGCCAACTTTTTTCACATGGTTGCTGTTCCTACTAATGCCATGAAAAACAGTGTTCATTTAGCTGTTCCGATATATTGGGCTACAAACGAAGTCAAAAACGAAATTTGCATACAAAAGCATCGATTTACAAAAGAAAATGTAATATTGCAAGCTCATATTTAGGCGTGTATTCGACCAGCCCCTCTTTTTTGTTGTTGTCCTTTATTCGATATTGCAGTAAAGGAGTCATGTTCCTGGCACTTCCGTAAGACAACACTGTGAATGCAGTGTCCCTTGTTTTCAATGAGCTTCTGACATATTGTTGTTTTAGATATCTATGCATTCATTGATATCTTTTTTCACGTCGCATATTACGCGGTTTTACGTGACCCCATTATGTTGCTAAGGAAGGATGGGACAATTTATCTGAGTAGCCCCAATGCATGCTGAAATTATTGTACACCATCCCGCTAGCAATAAGCACCTGAGATTGAGACAGATGCTCTAGCCAAGCATTACGTGACTAAGAGAATAATACATCAGGTGTTAAGAGTGGTCAAGGCGTTAGGTCCGAATATCTAAAGCGACCACAATATCACATTTGAACAATGCACCAAACTACTCCGATGAGAAATAGAATAAACATCGAGATAGAACAGTTGAAAGTTCCATTACTTCTTATTGACCATATCTTTTAAAATATAATGTATAGGCCACAACAAATTCAGTTATTCTGTACCAATGCACACATGATTAGTTGCAGAAGATGCGCGAAGCTCCAGTGAATAGCAGCCTCACAGGAAGCTTCTTCAATTCACGTTGTCGATAGATACGCACAAGTTTCTTGGTGCTAACCTCCCATTCCCTATTTGCAGCGCCACATTTGGTCGGCATATGGCATGCAAGCGCTAGTTGTTTTTCCTGTATGACCAAAGGCTTACAATCAGAGTGATGGCAGGCATTGGAAAGAAATAAAAATGACTACAAATTGTGCCTTTTTCCACACAGTCATCCGCAATGACAAGTATTCATTTTGGGCAACTTGACAAACGATGAGTAGTCCTAATGGCACCTGCCTCGTATAAATCCAAAACCCTATTTTTGAAATTGGCGGAAGTTGCTGGATTTACGGCTTACCTGGGGGCGGAACCCCACGGTTGGTTTCGGTTTTCCCCGTTTTTTTCTGCAGTTTCGTTTTGTAAAGGCGCACGGGGCCGACATAGCTACCTAATTTATGGCTACTTTTTTACCCGCGCCAAAAACCCGCCAAATTCCCCCCTTTTTAGAGATTTGGCTACCGACCGCTATATGATGGACATAGCTATCACCTTCGAAAGTATGGGCATACGAAGCGAGAAGAGCATTACACCGCATCTGTTGTTGGGAAACGCCTACGAGGACAACCTACTCTCGAACATATCCAAGGTGGACTATCTAACCGGAAACCTTGGGCCAACGCTTTTGCAGCTGCTGGAAGGGATGCTCCTTTTCGTCAATGACATCTATGTTTTTGGCTATATGCGGCAGGAGGAGTGCGTAGAGGTTGGAGGGTCGCTCCAATGCAGCACGGGAGATGAAAGCAGCGCCGAACAGATCCATACCTACGTCGACAACGCGGCAAGAGAGCTTCTAGCACCCTCGGGAAAAAAGCAAACAATCGACACAAAGCTAGTCCACACCATTCGCGCAAAGGGGAGATATCCGCAGCACCATTGCCCGCATCGAGAGAGACACCGACGGTAGAGCGAAAAAGGCCTGGATGGAGTTGCACCCCGACACACCCGTAGCCGGATACTTTGCCGCCAAGATTGCGGTCTCCAAGATCCCCATAGACGACGTACAGAAGGCTCTCCCAGCCGTGGAACGAAGACTGCAGGCAATGGGCTATGGGCTCTACTGCGTGAACTATACCCAGGACTTCTCTGGGGTCTTGGATAGGAGCGACCTGGTAGAGCACCCGTGCAACAACCACGACTTCCGCACGCAAGGAGAGCCTAGGATCCTCTGGGAGACCGACCAGCCGTGCATCCTCGACAACACTGCCAGCGTAGGAAAACACGTCTGCACTTGGATGCACACATACGAGCCGGAGATAGACGAGTAGTTGTGCCCAACGGAGTACGTCTCGTGGGTCTGGAGGAAAAAGAAGACCTATGCTGTTGGTGTAGAAACCTCTACCTACCCAGTCCAGGATATATAAACAACCAGAACCTTCTCCGCCCTCTCCACGTGGGACCCTGCCAAGAGGTTGGAGAAGATCCTGGACGCCAGGAGCGTGGAAGAGTGGAAGCGGGCAGCCTGGGAACAAACCAAGAAGCTGGGGGATGTACGACTCGAGGAGATGGAAGCCTTCTCCAGAGTGGCACAGGAACAGAGGGCCTACAATGAGGCGTCCAAGAAAATCGAAGCCCAAGTATACAAGGCACTGGGGGAGCCAACGCAGCGGATAGTTGGCGGTACAAAATCTTGGGGCTGAAAAAGTCTCTCTATACTTCCCGAGAAGTGGTCCTACGTACGGATACACCAGCTGCGAGCCACACAGATAGCGAGGAAGACAGCGAGGAAGACTACACAGTGCCACACGTTGTCTGGGCCACAAAGGGACTAGAGCGGATCCTCGAGAAGACGTAGCAGTACTTCGAGATGGGAGAGAGCAAGCGGAAAAAAGAGCGAGAGGACCAGAAAGTACAAACCTACTGGCTGCCGACCGTTGCCAAAAATCCACCGCTGGAGATTGCGGTCCACCCAGCAAAGGAGTTTCGAAACCAGAAGGGGGGAAAATATCCTGGCACCCCTAGAGATGCTCTCGGCCCCGGACCCCTCCCGCCTGGACGAACTCCAGCAGATGGAAGCCGACTTCGAAAAATACACCGCCGTGGTTGCCGAGGCCTTCCTTTCCATGATCCCCGCCCCACCCCTCCATAAGCAGAAAAAAAGTTCTATCGATGGAGCCGGGACCACTGCCCGCTATAGCATGGCCACCTCCCGCGGCACCCCAAAACCAATCCTCTTCCTCGTCCGGCTGGGAAAGAACGGCGAGCCAGTCCCTGGGGCAGAAGAGGTCCCGGCCTATGGGTACTTTCTAGCACAGGAGTTTGCGAGGCTTGGAGGGCTGGAAAACATTCGTGCGCCTATGCTGTGTAGGCTGGCAGGAAAAAAGGACAACACCAAAGAAGAAGAAGGACCGGTTGGTGGCCCTAGCACCTGTACAAAGCAATCTTGTCCTACCAACAGCCTAGAAAGACAGGATCCACCACCAGGCCAGCCTCCTCCAGCCTACAGGCCAGCCTCCTCCAGCCTGCGGCACCAACCCAGCCCACAGAGCCTTCCGAGGTAGTGGACTGGATTGGTGCCACATTTTTTCTGTTCGTCGTCTCTGCTAGTACGCCACAACACCCCCTCTAGTACATAGAAACGGCTGGCCACAGTACCCAACAACATAGATCTCCCCCAGACCTACCCGCCTCCATTTTCCAGCTGGGACAACACCATCCACAGCGGCCTCTTTCCCACAGGATTTTGCAAAAGTGGGTAGCTCGTCCTCGTCTAGAAAAAACCCTCTGCAACTTAGATTCGCGGTACTTGCCCAGAATCTTGGGAAAGTTGGAGAACCTTGGCGGGACACCTCTTTTCCGTTCCATATATACCCTTAACGTAGGGACGTTTAGTGACTTCCATGTATTAACGTTCCATTTGCAATAAGTGACATTTCAAACATAACATCTACCCAGTCAAGACAAATGTAAAAGATATACCCACCGCAAGTCATTGCACGCGACCAGCTCACTTGAACTAGGATACAAGTTCAGTTTTCTGGTCAAAGTTATACGCATTTCTATAAGTGATAGGACAAACCAATGCTAGCCCCACGCATCATATTAGTGTACTCTGGGACTGGTTTAATAAATGAGCCCAAGCAAGACAAGAATCTGCCCAGTACCCAGACATAAGCTCCTGTTAGGTATAGATCCCCATTGGCCTCAGATAACTTACTTATGGACCCTGCAAGGATGATAAAAGCCGCTACTTCTCATGACCGGTCCATGACAAAAACAAACGAGGACCAGTGGCGATGATAGACAGCGGGAGATACGCGCACCCAGCTCGCCATTGAAAACGGTCCCGAGAATCAACCCTATCGGGTGTCATCTACAGCATTGTAGGTAAGATTTAATGCAAACCATAAACAAATTGAAGGTTATACATATTACCTCCCTCATAGTACAGGGAGATATATTCCAGAATCATTGGGTCTGCTTTAGTCAACGAGCCCATGTTGCTTTTAAAAATATCTATTGATAAATTAGGACTGTTTAATGCTGTGTAGTAAATTAACCGTACATGATATCAACAATCTTGTTGAGTCAGAGTAAACACTTAATCGGAAATAACGACCAATTTAGACCTAATGTGATTTGGGATCATGGTGCCATCAGAGGTCGCTCGTGTGAATGAATTGTGAGAAGATGATAGCAAACCCCTCGTTCTTTCTGTTATGAAATCACCCTACCAATCATATTAAACAAACGCACGAATCCCCTTTATGATTATGATTGAGAACGCCACATTCATAAACATGCTGGGTGAAGTACGCGACTTAATCGAGTTGTTATTTGGAACACAAACAATTAACTTGGTGGAGTACTAAAAAAGTTCGGAATTGACAAAAGTTCCATTTTTATAGCGGCCATGTGAGTGTAGATAATAAAGCACCTCTTCGTCACACCCTGTTTACTGAATCACAAACAACCCGTAGTGACAATACATGTGTTTTATAAGGTGGTTGGTTATAGCCCCATTGGCTGATGGAATGCTCAAAGTTCAATATGATGACATTGAATGGTGATTTTGTGCAATCAGATCTCAATATCTGATATTGCAGATATTGTTACAATCCATTACGTGCTTTAATTCTGTTGCTATTTATGTTGTTAAAGACCAATTTGCCCATCATACAAAGAAGAGTCCCCTTTAGGCACGCTGGGGTTGTATTGCAATTATGCTATCGCATGCGAATGACCCATTGGTCTTTGCTCGTATGAGGTTAAGCTTATGAGACGTTATGGAAACCGCTAACGGATATTACCTTTATTTATACCACATGCAAACCAAAGGTCGACTCTATATAGAATAGACATTACGGTCAACGTACGGTTATGATGCTTTTTTTCTGATTATTGATTTTTATCCGCAACACAATCTGGATAGCATTCAACACCGGTCGTTCTTTTCCCAATAGCACACAATGCGACGACGGAGAAAGAACCACCTTTACGGACAGTTTGTACATATACAGAAATCACAAATCTAAGTATTGCTGTCTCAAGGTACTGTACGATTGTAGTAGCTTATCAACCCCAGATTGTTCACCCGGCAGTCGCCTTTACTTGTGCCAGGATACGCAATGCTTTATAAGATGTTAGGCAATAATTTGTAGAGTTGAATGCTATATTTCAAGTTCATATCAAGCCCTACGTCTGTGAGTCAAGAAGTACTTCTCTGACACATGATTTTTTTATAATGTGTTCTATATTGTATTAATGGCTCTATGTACCGGACATTTTCTTCGGGTGCTTCTACTAGTTGTGGTTACACCGTACTTTTACCACCGGGGTCTGAGCCACAATGAATTGCGTGTCAAATGCATCTATGCCGCATTTAATACAGTACCATGAGGAAGTTAGATCAATTAATTGGATTGCATATGCGGCTAAGCAACATTTGGACAACTATTGGTCTCTATGCACCACATATTCTTATCTATATAACTATCTCACTATGTACAAATCGACACCAATGCACAGTGGACGCAAATTACTGCTACTTTTTTGAGTTCATTCGTGGCTGACTTATGCAACAGGATTACTTAAAGCAAATCTTCAACAAAGCGCATCGCAGCAATTGGTCGTACATTTTTTGTATTGAATAATTGTTATCCAACAACTGCTGGCATTCCCCTGGTTCGTTACGAATGGCCGAGAAAACAATGGGAAGTGCATGCCATCACTCATCCGTCCAAAAATACACTGCACACTTTCGCTAGAAGAATGTTTATATACAGACGATCGAGCTCTTGCGGTGGAGGTAACTGGCTCTGTTGATCGCGTGCTTTACAGATTTACGAATTATGCCACAGCATGAACATTGTTAACAATGTTTTGCTTGAAAAAAGTATTGCCCGCCACCCTTGCTACCGAGAACGTGCTTGAGAAGGAAACAATAACCTGTTGCTGCTTCTACCTGGACAATATATTAGTTTATTGTTAATGTGGTGATTTTGGTTCAACAGTTGAACAGATTGGCTGTGGTTGGAAATATATCCTGAACACTGATGTTGTCTTAAGAAACATTTAGTGACAATTGGTAATTCACATCTCATGATATTGCAAAAGTCAAATGAAAAAACAACGAATAAGTATAAAAAAGTATGGTCACAGCTACAGCCTCTGTTGTATCCATTGATAAAGATGCATCAACAGGTTTGTGTTATCAATAAATGTACATTTAAAAGTCCAATAAGTACAATGAACCTTTTCAATGGACACGAGGTATGTGATTACGTTTCATGTGTACATTGTGTCCATTCTTTTAAAATGTACACGCCACTGTCATTTTCACAAGAGCAGCAGTTATCAAGTACCATTTCCGCATAAGCCACCTAACGCGTAACAACACAAACATTTCTTCCCTTAGTGACAATAAATGCATCTACGAAAATGGAAGGGGGTCATTTTTCAGATATTACAACCATAGGTCCAATCCCTACCATGGTCGAAGCAAGCTGTTAAATTCATTCCTGATAGCACTGGAGTGATTATATCTCATGGCAGTACAAGCCAATGCACGTGAATCCTGGCAATGTTCCTCCAGTCATAGGGGCGCGCATACTTGATCGGTCGCTCTAGCGTTCAAACCTATATTGTAATGGCCTGTTTAAGACTGTTTGTAATTTTGTTGAGCCATACAACAATGGCGGTTATCTTGTTGATGTGGATGTGGATATTCATAGTGGATAACCTGTGAAGCCAGTGGATCAGACAGCCCGCAAGACGCTTGTCGATGTTCATGGTCAGCTGGGCCTCCGAAGAATAACATTGCTGATGGAACAATAAAGTTGGAGCAGAATACTAACAAAACAAATATACTATATGAGGTACCCAACACTAAAATATCTGTAGCACACCGATCCGCAAATCAGTTCGCTACTTTTAGACCTTCGAGAGGCAGAAGTAAATTTGATTGTTCACGTCATCCGCAGACAAAGCACAATATTGGCAATATTTGCAGTAAATTGATTTCTGCTCTTAAAAGGTTCTTGACATATATAGTAAAGGTTCGGTGCCTTATGACAGCACTAATCGAATGCAATTGTGAAAATATTGTTGTTTTGTATTCTTTCTGCCATATGATTCAGTTCGCAACAGCTTATTAGATGTTGAGTTATTATTTAGCTTTCTGTGTAGCTGAAATAAGCCGTAACATCCTTCCCTCCATTATTTATCAAGCTGCTTCTGTGTCCTGCAGGAGCATCCATGGACATGGGTTGTTCTATAATCCGACCAAGCAAACATGACAGTACATGTGACGACGACCTTTGTACAACGTAGCACTATAAAAAATGCAAACTAATTTGATCTCATTGTTCAGTTTGTCTAAGAGTGAAAATAAGATTAACGCCGTTTATCGCTACGGTAGAAATATGCTATGCAGCCATTACTCAATGCTAATGCATCTGATGGCTTCCACACCGTGTATAAGCCACACACAGCTGGTCCTGATGACAGTACATGTGACGACGACCTTTGTACAACGTAGCACTATAAAATATGCAAACTAATATGGAACGACACCGTTAAACAATTTGATCTCATTGTTCAGTTTGTCTAAGAGTGAAAAAAAGATTTATGCCATTTATCGCTACGGTAGAAATACGCTATGCAGCCATTACTCAATGCTTATGCATCGGATGGCTTCCACTAGGTGTATAAGCCACACACAGCTGGTCCTGATGAGCCAATGGTAACAGGCAGCTGCCCATAGCACCACACTGAATGCCAGACCAAGTGCTCACAGCATGGCAGCGCAGCCTATGTTAATTGTTGTCTTTCTGTTTCTAAGTATTTCGCTAATACCGCATTCATAATTTGCAGCGCACCATCACTAGTTATGTCGTTGCAGCGTATTTTGGGCTATTTACTTTAGTATCCTTTAATAGGCATTTACGCTGTTAGGCTAAAAGGCGGCCTAGAAAAATGCAAACTAACACCCGTGAGCACGAATACAGCACGACAGCAGCAACATCATCACGTTTGTGACTTTTGTCACTCCGTTAAGGACAGTTAAATGTTTATGGACAACGGAATGAAAAACAAATGTTGCCTGTGGGAAGGAAAGCAACTTTCGTTTTGCTGTAACATTTTTCGTAAATCTACAAAGGGAATTAGGGTTTGTTTTTCATGAGGAGGATCCAACGGAAATTATATAGATGTTTTCACCACAGAAGACCCCCGTCAAGTAAAGAGAAGCGGTTAGGCGAGGAAATTATTCAGATCATTACTTGAGAACCCACCCTGCCTTAACCGTGTTATGCAGCTATGGAACCAGCCCTTCCCTGCCGACCCCCCCCCCCCCCCCCCCTCCCTTACGTCCCTCGCATCAACAACAACTATTATCTGACGTGCCGTGTGAGCGATACTGCGTTATGGAGATTTTAAAGGAGGTCCAAGAAGTCTCCACAACAGCCATTATCTCTATGTGCGCAGGCCGAGCAGCTGATAAAGTTCAATAGCATCAGCCCCACCAACATCAGTCCCACATGACAGAACTGCTAACCCACACCGCGGAGCCTGACAATGTCTGAGTACTGGATAAAAACCCACCACAATCAATCTTTTCACAGGAGAAAATTAACAATGAACTAAGGCCAGTTAATGATCAAAAACCTCAAGGGGTCTTGTTTTGCCAACGTGAAAATCTGACCAATGAATGTGGTGAAAAGGTATTTTTCGTCGTCCAAGTTTGATACCTTTTGTATTTGTGTTGATTAAAAGCATCCCAGTTTATGACTGAATCCTATAAGGTGGCCATCCAGGGCTACTGCTCGCAAGCACCTTGAATAAGCTATTGTATCTTCTCGGATATTCAACCAATCGCGGATTCGTTCCGTTTTAATGAGGGACAAACACTGGCTGATAATAGTGATTAACGTAACGCAACACATGAGAATTCAAACTTATATATATGTTTGTGTTTTTTGTGCGTGTGCACGTGTCCGCGTGTGTTTGTGTGCCTGTGTGTTTATTTATGATTTAATGTTTGTGATGCATTGATAATTGAAAGGGCTTTAAAGCGATGTGATGTAAAATCGCACCAGGGGTGTCCTCTATACAGCGTTTTTTGTGACATTAAGATTAAAAACCATATTTCGTAACCTCATCATCTAATGTATGATATGATTGTATTGTACAGCCATAAATAATCCGGAGAAGAGAGCGTTGTCAGCAATATGTTGATCGATTGGAATCTGCTTTTGTATCTCTCGAAAACGCGTGCCGTTATACCGCTCGGGTAAAAGGCAAAACTGGATGATGTATATGGTGCTATTTAAATTTCTGCTATCTTCATTGGAATGATGCATGTTGGATCACCATGATCCATTTATCATTTCCTTTATTTATGGCTGGACTTACGTGAGCTGATTAACGCTTTGTGTATGGATGTAGTGTCTCGGTAACGCTCAAAGGGACATATAACGGAGTGCTTATCTTCTTATGGGAAAATAATCTATTGTTTTAATGGAGCACGGGCTCTGTCGTATATACGCTTCATACAAAAGGTATCAAACCAAAGTCTTGAAACACATTATAAATGAAGGGCTCTAAACATAGCTTACTTAATATGATAAAGCGCTAGATTGATCTGATTCTGCGCGTTCTTTATGAAGACGCTTTCTCAACAAAACTGGCTACAGAGGCAATTAACTGTTCTGACATATGGGTTCGGCCCATTAATTACTGGTATATGTATTATAATATTACACAAGATGAATCTTGCAATCCTCTCCCTGTTAATATAAAACTCGGAATTTTGTGTATTGTAGTGACCCATAATTGGGTCATGTTTATTGATAATCATCTTGAATAAATTATTCATACGATAAGACATAAATCACTCATCTGAAAAACGCAATACGGCAAACTGACGCGTTGGAACAATGTACATACGAATAGCTACACAAGCACTCCCATTCTCTATCACAAGTAAATTTACATAATATAGGGATTATAATCAGGCTTCCTTGCTTCATCAATCTCTGGGAATTCCTAGAGGATGTCTCCAAACTATAAGACACTTGGGATCCTGTGGATGTTACAGATTCCTGCTTCCGGAATGCGCAGGTTGAAATTTAGCAAAAACTATCAGCTAGTAACCTTGTACCCCATGGCGTAAGTTATGATGTATTAGCATGGATGCATTGCTGGCTCAGTAATAAACGACAGAGTGTGTAGCCACTTATCTTAATAAGTGGCTTAGTTTAACTTGTATAGTGTTTCGCTAAGCCGTTAAAGTAAAGTGAATTATCAACAGCTCAGCGCCGCTATGTAGCGTGGAATGTACGGTTAAGACCATCTAAAATGAAACTGATAAGAGCAAAATCATTTAAAGGAATAGCTTCAAACTTCAGACACTCACGGAATATGATGGTAAAAAATGGTGATAGTGTGAAATTCGAGCGAATTACCTGAGAGTTTTCTATAAATTTGGTGGTTATTCGTGTTATTAATGACCCATACAAGCATCACACTCGCTGGTGTCCCATTCCGGTAGAATTAGCATTGCATTGCATTATGAAAGAGCCATTACATGAAAATGACGCATTGGTTATTTACAATATATGAGGTGGCGTTAATGGAAAGTTATTGAAATGGCTAACGGATATTATCGTAGAACACAGTTGGAACGCAAAAGGCGTTCTCGATTCATCAATAAGATAAAACCATCGACGTGGAAGCGGGGGGGGGGGGGAGATACTATTTATTTGGTCTCGCAATATTGCTAGTAAGCATTCATCATCGATTGTTCTTTTCAACAACAGCAAGTCACACCTGACAATATTATAAAAGCCCCCTTTGGCCCCTTTTTTCGGTAAACTGCCTATTCAATTGCTTTCCCATAATATACCCTGACAGCATCAGCACCTTCTCATTGCTGTCGCCATATTTGCAACGTTGACATTATAGCTCCGATATATTGGATGGTAAAAACATTGCTTTGATTCCTCACAAAGGATTTTATTCACAGAAGGAAATGTTGTGTTGTAAGTTAATGTACGAGGCTTCGTTTGGCAGTCTGACACCATCTGTTCGGGATATCATTCTGACTTTTGTGTTAGTATTCGAGTGTTCTGTATTGCATAAACATTACTATATGTGTGGTTGATGATGTGGTTTGAATGTGGAGTATAGCAGCATTCAGAACCCATCAATGTCTTCGGCGTTTAGGGTTGTTCTCATTTTGGAATAGTGCAACATCACAATCATTTCAGTTGATTTTGTGTGGTGCTTATTGCTTAAGGCACTGACCACCACAAATAAGATGCAATGGTGGCCACAAATGACACAATTTGCGATCAAATTGTCCAGTCATCTGACTAAGTTTTACCATTCTATCATCGACCAACTTCCCCGTGATCATTTTGACTGGCAGCACTATTTTTGACCTCGGATGCTTGCACCAACCATGCAATTGTTCATAAAGTATGTATTGGACGAAATGTTTAAGCATTATTAATGCTCGATCGGGCTTGTTGTTGTCGGTATGCCATTGCCAAAGAAATTTAATGAAGAAAAAGCTAATGCTCACCTACGTCATTCTTTGATATTGAAATACATTGATTTCCAAGACAAATCAATATGCCAAAGTGGAACACAGCGGTGTCAACCTGCAATGCATCAATACACCAGTTATCCTGTTAATAACGCGCTGGTCTTTTTAATGTAGCTCTTATCGGCTTATGCAGTCAATTTGGCGAACAAATATGCAGGTAAATATAATCATAAACCTCGTCTTAAAATATAATATGTTTGTTGTCGAGGGACAACGTGTCGATCCAAGGGAATGTGTAGTATTGTACTGCTTAACCCGAAACGTGGATTATTGCACTTATTTCCCTTAAACGTAGATAATTGTTCTGCTTTATTGTATTGCTTTTCCCCATGAGACTAAGACATCCCATCAAGGAAACGTGGATTATCGTTCTGCTGTCCCCTAAAATTGGATTATTATGCTGCTTTCCCCTGACGCCCAAGCCATCTAATCTATGAAGAGCGTCCCAGTGTTACTTTTGACATATAAACCATTTGCTCTAATTTAGTCGGTCGGATGAAAAATGCCATAAGTTCCTTAAACTGGCTCAATTAATTGGCAGATTAAAGCTTTGTTAAGATTGAATATTTATCAAACCAATTAACTATGGGTTTATATTTGCGTTACAAGGTTATGTGCTTTTGTACTGGGATGACAACCCAGTTGATAACCATTATATCATCTATGGCAATCAAAATAGCACCCAAATGGGCCTCTCATGGAAAAAGCAATTTGTTTTGATGACGAAACTAATATGAAATGACACATGCATTAGGTCGCCTGTCGGGTGTAGTTGCCATCAGCAGCGCCTTTTCCGCATCCCATTCAGTTTCATCTGCGCAATAACTCTTACACTGAGCACTCAGGTTATAAGATAGCTCCAGCCTCGGAATACGGTTCATCTGCCGTTACTTATCGTTTCATTGTCAACAGTGTCTAGTCCGGCTTAACAGCAGAAGAAGAACTTAGTATTATTACTCTTCATCGCTGAATACTAATGTTTAGTCCTACTGGCCCTCAAAATATATTTACCATCGTAGGTGATTCTTGTAGAATTTTTCTGCCTATATACTAATGCTCACACACGTCTTATGGCTTGCTTAGATAACACATATCACTGGCCTAGCTTACCTACACCCCTGAACCTATATCGTCAGGTCACCTATCATAACTCTTGAGACACTGACCACTCTAGAGGGGCGACCACACTGGTATCTTCCAAGACTATCCGTAGCAAGCCTTAAAGCCTCTCAGATATTGAGCATTACAGACAAAAAAGATATTTACAACACCGTCTGCCTTGACGTTCTGCTGCTCCTGTTTTATATATATACAGAGATATATATATATATATATATATATATATATATAGAGATATCTATATATATGTATATATATATATATATATATATATATGTATATATATATATACATATAGGTATATATATGGTATATAGATATATATATATAAATATATATATATATATTTATATATTTATATATATATATATATATATATATATATCTCTATATATATATATATATATATATATATATATATATATATATATATATATATATATATATATATATATATATATGAACTAATCCTGTTGACATTTAAAGGGGAACCAGTTTTTATAATCCTTCCTATTTATAGTACAAAAAGACCAAAATTAAACTAATTGTGTGATAACTATTTGGGGGTGGGGGTGAAGCACGCAAACGGTCTTCGGCCGAATCTAGACACGCGGAGTATGATATGACATCACTGAGATAGTTCGACCTTGTTTACCTCGTGTTCGGCTCGGCCCTTTTTTGCATGCAAAACATAATATTCGTAAATTTACGCCAAATTTATGCAACTACTACGTCGTTAATCCTATATATTGATCGACGGGGACACTGAAACCTCGTACCAAAAAGACAAAGACTCAAAGTGGGCCATTATATTTCATCGTAGATTTATATCTATTTACTTCAGCGCTTAAGAGCTTATTTTACCAGACATTAAAAGACGAAGCTATAAGTGTCCGATTCGGCAATGAACAAGTTGTTAGAGAATCCCGGGGAGAAACGACCCAATGGGTGCTCGCTGCAGCTTGAACGATGTGACCCTGATTGGTGGATTGAAGTTGTAAGACGATGTGTAGGTACTACTTGGTATGGCTGATCAGAATGATTCATGGTTTTATAATGTTCTTGTTATGTGCATCTTTTGTCATACCAATAGATTATCCATCCATAAGCTCCAAGTTCATCTGTCACTCGCTGTTACATTTCTGGGTGAACTGGATTATACAGAGGACTAGGTAAAACTAAAGCGTGCTTACAGTGAATGTATGGTTAGCTAAAAGCGACTTTTCGAGCCTTATTGAGTGAGAGTGCTAATTTTATGGAAAATAGTGAGTGGGGGAGTGGAAAGAGCAGCACAGCATGTTGAGTAAGTTGAAAACTGAACTGTACATGCTTAAAAAAGGCTATACCTATTGTATGTTTTCAGCAGAGTTTGAATTAATTTTCTGAAAATTCACCATTTAAGGTCAACGTATTACAATAATTACTATCAGATAAAAACAATATGCTGCTAATCTGTGATTATTTGCTTCTTCACCCCTGCAGTAAAGCAGAATCAAACAAACAGCCAGTGACTGTCCCTTATTTGTAGGGCATGTATTACGACAATGCAAAATTTAAGAGACATACAAACAACAAGAAGTTATTTCCAGATGTTGTAATATTACCGCAACAGATACAGACATTATTATAGTGTAAGCGCCAGCAGTTTTGGAGTACTGGACCTGTGATAAAATTTCTGTTTTGAGTTTTTCCACAAAGCCTCATAGCAGTGATTGCAATAACATGCTCATTTTGTCCCGAAACACTCACAAATATCTCATTTACGTCAAACCATTCAAGTATAAATTAAACCACATATGTTCAAGACTATTTTAACACAGCGTGTCTGTGTTAGTGAGGCTAAGCACTGGACACAAGCTTCAATATAGACTAACTGCACAATATGAAATGAACAGAAAATCTAATCCATGCACAATATGAAAGATTATTTGTGTTTGTTGATTAACCAGTGGTCATGTACCCATATAATTCTTCTTTTGGCCAGTTTATTTCTGTCTACGCCCTGAAGCAAACAATAGGATCAAATATTGACATAATATGAAGGAATAATGGATATGTTAGTATGACAGGTGAAAAGGAAGTATCAATGATTGAATAGAATATAGCATCCAACCTGGTCAGTAATTGATAGTCATACACAAAATGGCACCCAAATCCATGGTGACTGACCAGATATTTAGACAATGGCAATGTGGAGAGTTCATTAAATGTATGATATATATTATAATGTATGATATGTTGTTGTTGACAAATAAATCAATCAATCAATCTGTGGTATGCGGATTTCAATCAATCGACCATGTCTGAGAGATTAACATTTCAATCAATCGACCATGTCTGTGAGATAAGCCGATCAATCAATCGACCATGTACGTTAGATAAGCATTTCAATCAATCGACCATGTCTGTGCATTCGACGATGTCTGTGATATAAGCATTTCAATCAATTAACCAGGTCAGTGAGATAAGCATTTTACAATGCTGGCAAAGCGTTTCGATACTATATCAAATTCTTAGTTGACACAACTTATCTGGGATCAAGGACCAATGTTGAAAGAAACCTAGCATACGTCTCAGTTTTATCTATGACCAACATAGCAATGTGCTGAACTACGAAAGAGCGCGATGGTCAGTTAGTCATCGTGATGAATCTAATAACAGAGCGATGGTCATTAAGTAGTAATCATGATGAACTTAGCAATAAGGCGATGGTCAGTTAGTCATCGTGATGAATCTAGTAACAGAGCGATGGTCATTAAGTAGTAATCATGACGAACTTAGCAATAAGGCAATGGTAAGTTAGTCATCGTGATGAATCTAGCAACAGAGCGATGGTCAGTTAATCATTGTGAGGAACTTTATAACATCGTTTAACACTGTTGCTTATACTATGTGATGACCTCTGAAACTGGCCTGTGGTTAACATGTTGACGATATCGTCACCGTCGGTTCATGTGCCGGTGAAAAGAGTTTCATGGAACTCGCACAACAAACAGAGCATAAACACTCAAATGATAAAACGCTCCTCCTTTCTTCTTGATAATATATCGAGTCTTTGAAGTCTCGATGGGATATGCTCCTTAGACAAACATGAATAGTTGAATAACATACGAAATGAAAGTTTCTTTTTTATACCCAGGGATGGGCTTAAGCACTTGATATATCTCATTTTCGCTACAAAATATACTACACCAATCGAAAGAGGCCTGCATTAATTACGTGATATAAGTCGTTAATGTCAGTTGATAACCACGCCACCATTCAAATCAGGTGAGCAATGAAATCCCATTGGTCATGGACTTCTGACGAAGGAAATAACATCGCTGTAAGTGCCTGCTCCCTACAATCCTTTGAGTTTGAAAAAGCCCTTGCGGTTAACGCGCCCAGCGTTGTCCCCTTTAAAACACACCAGACGACCTTTTGAGGGCGTAACAGTTTAATACTTTTCTATAAAAAAAAAAGGATTTCAGCAGCGGCCATATTCATTATAAGCTCTACGTTGTAAACGTCGGTAGGATTCCAACCTCTGTTCAATCCTTGTAAATGATGAGGGGGCCCATAGGTACATGGCGGAACTCGGTGAACTGTATCTGGAAGTTCAAAAATCGCCCATAATTGGCCAAGTTATCGTGGATTTTAAATTTTTGGTAACCACAGTTTAACCAGTTTTCATTACCATCTCACGTATATTGATGACTTTACAAGCGATCAAATTCATTAAGGAAATCATGCTGTCCGGGACTATGATATGTTGACAATGATTTTGCCGTCTCAAGTGAAAGCTTAGTTTAATAATAGTACCGCGGCGTGCCATGCTTGCTGGTGCCCCATCAGGCGAGCAGAGAACATAGGTGACCTTTGTACAGCGCGATAAGTCGGCTGTTGTTTACGAACCAGGGAAGTGCCAGCAGAAATGACACCCATTGTAACTTTGTTTTTATGACCAGCGAATGTAAATAAGCGAGTTCGGTATCTCGTGCGAAGGGCACTGTGGGAAATAGGTCAAAGGTCAATCGTGACAATTCCCTCGAGTCGTTGGTGGTTAGCAAAGAAAATGGCGATCAGCTGCTATGTCAATGTCCCTCTCTTACTCTCTTCCCGATTAACAAGTCAAATGTCGACTACAGCAGCTCTACAACACCTGTTGAGTGGTCGCGGTTTGAATAAAAACCAAAGGAATAACTTTTAGGTTTGGCGAACGCTGCTGTCCTTATGAATGTGCCACAAACCCAGTAAAGAAGAGAATGGTCGAGATCGTGCTCTGTCATTAGTCTTGCTTTCGTATTACCTATTTCTAATATTAATTAAACATATAAACAGGTTGACAAGTTGAAAGTATGGAAGCTTCTACTCGAGGGCATTTGTCCAGCATGAAGTGCCATGAGCACCGAGTAGGGTCGGCAAGATGGCACGTTTAACATGTATCCGGGCATTGGCGATTTTTTTCGGTCTTGACAACATTTTGCTCTACGCTGTAGCCAGGTGATGTAATTACTAGAGTGGCACCTCTGAACAGCAAATCACTCTGTTTTGGGTAACTTCTGTCTGCAAGAACAGCACCTCCATACCTAATCTTGTCTAAAAATACATGACTACCTTAATGATGTGCAGATCCGAGGCTCGCCCTCCCAAGATATTAGATATAAAGCTTATCATCCTATTAGGAGAAATGGCCACAAAAAAACATAACAATGTTTGACTTTATGTAGAGTATATATATATACGCCTGTATATTTACGTTTCTGGGTCTTTCAATTAAGACGTCATAGCAATCAATTATGCTAGTAAGACTAGGATATGTTGGATAATTGATGGCAATGCTTGTCGTACATTTTGGCGGGATGGCCAAAAGTTGAGAGGGCTCGATTCCCTTGCCAAAAACATTACCCAAGTCTTTATGATGGCCGAGTATGTGCCACTTGATATTCAAAAGAGGTCAACAAGAAGTTTTTAGATGGATACAGATGTGTGATGATGTCGTCAAAATGCCATGAACACACGCGATCATTATCAGTAGTGGTCGAATGTTTGGCAGTCACTTCATTTTAGCGATTGAACAAATTAACCCAATGACCAGTTGGGAAAAGAATCAAAGTTAATGGGGTGGGGCACGCACAACTAGTATACCTGTACCATAGTTATTTTGGTGTGAGTCGCAAAATCGTTGCTTCCAATTATTCAATCGGTAAGTGCTATTACCACACCTGCACAAATACGTCCAATATTCGGCATATGAAGTTTGGCGAATGCTGAGCAACACGTCTAGTCTAACTTAAAAGAGATTGTATGAACTGTGGAGCTGAAAATGGGGGCCGCGAAATCAGATTGTCGTTACTGTCACGATTGACCTTTGTCCTGACCGGATACGCTGCACATCGACGCATGCGCAGCCGCAACTACGAACTCGCTTATTGTCGATTTGATAGGCGATCGAAAATTTCTTGCTAATTTTAGTTGCTTTCCGAACTTTTACCTGCGATTCGTGAGAAAACGTAGCATAATTCGTGCTGACGTGCGGCAAACGAAATGTGACGCACAAATCCATGGAAAAATGTTCCAAATCGACCCAGTATTATTAAACATATCGGGGTATTAATGCATTTTGGGGGGCGTTTTTGGACTTTAAGCTCAGTTTGTGAGAAAACTATTAGAAATATACAATTAGATGTATAAGTTAAAAGTCTGGGAGAGCTTGGGCTATCGTCAGGCACAAACATTTTTACGATACGACCATCAACGACCGGGGAACGAGTGTAACCTTCCAAATGTACAGCTGAAATACGTTTTATTAGCTTGCAACCGGAAGTGACGTCATCGAAATTCATAAACAAAAAATGTGGTAGACACTGCCCCATTCAACATTTGAACCAATTTTTATAACCATCCATCGAATATTTCCGATGTTATAAGTAATACCCACACTTTCGAGTGGGGGCTGCAGGGAGAAATATGCATATTTTTTCATGACATTTTATTGAAAATTTGGCTAATAAACCAGGTAACAATGAACTATATTTTTCTTCTAAATCGCACCGTAGGTTAAGATGATATCAAGGGTTGAACAATTTACTGCGTGACCATGACCTTAATATTAGGTCAAGGTCAAAACAAAAGATCTTGGTTCTGCGAATTATTGCTCCCGACCAGTTGATAAAAAAATTTGACTAATTTTAACAAAATAGCGACCTCTGTCGCGTGCCAAAAAAAGTTTACGCACAATAAAACTTACAAACCGGACTGATCGCCTTAACACATTCGCCAAGTTAACAGGCAATCTTTCCATCCACCGATCAACAGCTATCAAGCACCTTGTGATTAATTGAGATTCAGTCATCGGCGAGTAATCCTGACGATATCACAAGATGGCAGCTACCAAAGAATGTAATCTTTAAGGCGCCTCTACCGTGCCAACTGAGCTTCGCCCCTACGTGTAACCCGTGTCCCTAGCCAGGGCCGTGGGGCTGGGTATTGTTCAACGACTGTTTTAAACATATGATACATGATAACGGTTATTGTACCTCGATATCGAGTAAGAAACATCAGTGGCTGGAATTTAAAGCTGGAATGTAAAATCTGGTAATATGCCCTTTCGGTTGCGCCTAAAACGCTTCAACAGTCCACATAATATGATAAAAGCGCTAGCGCGCCTACCCGTGCGATAGCGAAAGATAATCTGCAGTTCAAGAGTGGAACGTTTAAATATGCACAATCTTATATATTAAATTCTGTGGTTAATCATCAGCACTAAGATGTAAGACATACGGCCGCTAATTGACTCACCAGTTATGTCATGTTTGGAGCTGTAATATATACGCAATCTGAATCTTCAATCTTTACAACGCCACAAACTCATATTCGCCGCAGCACGTTCACCAAATTACGTTTATTAAGCGTGCATCATCATGTGTATCATGGCCAAACACCCTACATTTCTTCATAGCACGAAAATATTCATTCGAGAGTTAAGGCGAAGACAAACGCTTCGACTTAAATCTAAACAACGTGAAATTGCGTGCGTAAGTCATAAACCCGTTTGTACAAATATCTCTCTCTCTATATATAAATATATACATATGTATATATAAATACAAAATATATATATATATATATATATATATATATATACATATATATATATATATATTAATATATATACATGTCAATACATACTTAAATATATTTATATATATATCTATATATATAATATTTATATATATATAATTATATATATATATACATATGTATATTTATAAATATATATATATATATATATATATATATATATATATATATAT
Source organism: Urechis unicinctus (assembly GCA_034190875.2). Classification (NCBI taxonomy): domain Eukaryota; kingdom Metazoa; phylum Annelida; class Polychaeta; order Xenopneusta; family Urechidae; genus Urechis; species Urechis unicinctus. The sequence continues at coordinate 77,331,635 of CM067350.1, read as the reverse complement.
ATATATATATATATATATATATATATATCTATATATATATATATATATATATATAAAACTCTGAAAAATACTTGTCCAGTCGACCTCCTTATAATAGGGGGGTCGACAGGATGTTGACATTTACATGCAATCCAATGCGAGCTCGAGGACCAAATATTGCTGCTCGATTCCGTAACGATTTTGAGCAATTTCCAATGAGCATCGGGTTCATAAGGATAGTTCATTAGAAGGCTACCGCGTACCATACCCCGCTCCTTCCGACATTTCGCGCGTACCATACCCCGCTCCTTCCGACATTTCGCGCGTACCATACCCCGCTCCTTCCGACATTTCGCGCGTACCATACCCCGCTCCTTCCGACATTTCGCGCGTACCATACCCCGCTCCTTCGGACATTTCGCGCGTACCATACCCCGCTCCTTCCGACGACTTAGGCTCTGCAGCTATTTTCATTGGAAAACAATAATAGTAAATGTCAACGTCGACCATTTTTAGCCATGGTTATCAACGGCTTTAGGAATAAATTTGACAAATTGAATATGTATTTGCAAATTGAGCACTGTAAAGTCATGCATACCGTTGTTGTCTGCTGATTGGAGTTATCATAAACAGTTAAATTAATCAATATTGTTGTGCTTATAGCCTACAGTCAAATAATATTTATGCCATACAATGTTACATTCACCTTTTGCATTACACGATGAGGGCGAGCGGAATGTTTATAAAGATAACCAGCGATTTCTATGTTAATTTTGTAGATCCCAATGACAGGCAGATTTGAGTCCCCCTCAGGGTGCACGCCATTTTCACGTGACATATCGAGCAGCAGGTGTCAATATTCATTGTGTTAAAGATTCTTACATTGTCTGAGCTATGATCGCAGACAATAGCAATGATTCTGTTGAAAGCACAGGGACAAATTAAATCAGGCGGAATCCGAAAACCCACATAGCTCATCCAACAATATTTAATTTGACCACGCACAGCCCTTGCAATCATTGCATCGATAGTCTCGGCTTTGCAGCTCACCAAGAGCAATATTTATGCAGCCTCAATATTTTAGTCACGGCCTTTTTCTTAATGACGCAGTGTATTGTGTGAAGTAGAAAGTTCCTACAGAGGTGGTCCGCGATACACTGGCCTTCATTGTCATCTTCCTGCTAGCTCCGGCATGTCTTACCTTCCATGCCATCCCAGACACTATGCATCACCAATAACAAATGTAATTGGCATCCATGACGCCAGAGTTGGAAAGGTCCGGCTTTATCGTGGTCACAATTTTTGCTAATAATGTGTTGTTATTCAGAACACCACTCTTTTGCGGTGACAACTTGTAGACGTTGTTTGCAATGCCGATAGTGACCGTTCTAATGTCCACCACAATATCCATTGGCCACATGAGAGGGTAGCTCCTTGTGCTCCTTACTATGTGCAATATATAGTGCATTAGCTATGATCATCTATTCGAAATGTTCATATATAGCGTGACGACCCAGTCACAATTCGCTTGTTCGGTTGTTCGGGAAGGGCCCGTTATTTTGCATATACAACATAGGTTAAGCAACACTAAATTAAATATGTCATCAAAGAGAAGCTTATAAAACGCATTAGTTATAGAAAATTGTATGAGAATGGTCATTAAAATGAACTGTTCAAACATATAGGACATTTGAGAACAACACCGGAGGGGCAACTCACCACCACAGTGCAAGTAAAATGCCATTGAAGATCATAACAGATCATAATCAGATTCTCATTATGACATCTACAAGTATCAAGGCTCTCAGGACAAGTATCAATCTCAAAAAGTAAACTCCGGTTGATCAGTTGAGGAGCAACAAATTAACTATCGGGGTTGTCTTGTGCTTGTACAACAAATAACTGATATATTGAAGTTATCTTTGCGATCCGCTTGATCTGACGAGGTTCTTGTTTCTCTCATCGTAAAGACGTAGTACATCCAGACATGACATCGCGTGCGAGCAACCTTTGAGGGAACTTGATCTCGGACTCGGGCTGCTCGTAACCATACTTCATTTGGAGGACGTGTCTGTTAATTCATACAAAAAGGATCCCTTCATATCACACGCTGCGTGTTTATAATGAGAGTATATATGCGGTACATTTATTGCCATCACGATAGCTCTCCTATTACCAGTCGTAATTGCCTGAAATGTGCGATAATTGACTAGATCCGATTAGAGGCATGGTGGGGCGTTGTCTCGGAGAATTGATATTCATTCGTCGTTATCAATATGTGGATTGCAGTGCGCGCTTATCACGATTAGATGTTGCTGTATGGGATGACTGTTACGTCCACGGAATCGTTATTGTCATCTTGAATTGCAGTGTCTTATTTTGATGTGTTTTAGTTTACGTTGGTTATCGTGGGAGGTCTCTGTTGGTAGAATTAGCTGTCAAAAAAAAGCAATCTGTTCACAGTTGATCTACAAGTGCATCGCCGATATCCACCCGTTGACCCTTTTCTGAAATGATAACCCTTATCTGTTGCTTGTCTATATGCATGATAGCTGTAATGTTTTCTTGGGTTTTTTTCAACAAACCAGTGAATGCATTCGAACATTGGCTGGGTTACACTTTGTATAACTTTTACAGACTACCTTTCACAGTTAATGCTTTACTCGAGTGGGATAGGTTATCATTGAATAAACTCTGCTCCGATTGTGTTTGATTAAACAAAACCTATCGGCCAAAGTGCATTCGGATTAGAGTTGATCACGTGCGAGAGAGGAGGGGTAAGTGGTGGTCGTGATGAACTAAATTGTGGAGAGATTAATGTAGAGAAGCATCACCATTGATAAATTGATGAATGAGGGATTAATTATTGCCTTGTTGTCAATTGTTCTTTGCCTGTTGAGTAAGATGACACGCTGAATAAGGAATGACTTCTGGGTACGGGTATCGAACAACAAAGTCACTACACTGTCGGTGCGCCCAAGTAGAACATATCGGTTTCCCGTCAAGAACTCTTCAGTTTGAGAACTTACAGGACAAACATTGTGACGCATACCTAGTACGCCTGCCAACGGCGGCTTGTTTTACGATGCAAATAAATATACTCTTGGGTGAAGAGCCTCGTTCGTGGAACATGTACATGACCCTCATCTAGCCGTATACTATAGCTCCACCCTACCTACTAGTCACAGCAATACCTACCACGTCAACACTGCACCAGCGACCAACCCCTCCACTCTTCTATATCTTAAACGCACTACTCAGGAAAGTTCTAGATTAGCTGTCAAACCCTTATTAATAAATTACAAACGACCCACCGTGTGAAGATAACACCCTCACCTGTCAAACGTGGCTGTAAGTTTCGTCTGATCGGCTGTGACTTCATTAGACAACAGTATCCACACCAGAGCGTTAGCAGTCTTCGATACCTGCATCGCCAAAGACAATCGTGATAGGATGGCGAGACTGAAGAATTGCTGCCAGGCGTTCGTCCGCTGGCTGCTGGACAATCTGCTGCTTATCTTGCTCATCCTCTCTCTGTGCGTGGGCGTCGGGCTGGGGGCCGGCTTGCGCTCCTATGACTTGAGCGAAAGGGAACAGATGTATTTCCGTTTCCCTGGAGATATCCTCATGCGCATGCTTCAAGCTCTCATCATTCCACTCATAGTGTCAAGTCTCGTGTCAGGTCTCGCCAGTCTGGACCCCAAGTCTTCCGGTCAGATGGGTCTGTTCACCATAGTCTACTACCTGGCGACTACCGTCATCGCTGTTCTATTGGGTATTCTCTTAGTGACCACCATCAAGCCGGGGGAGGGGTCGGAGAGGGAAGCCGAAGAGAGCGAAGTGGAAAACGTCGACATAGCGGATTCTTTCCTCGATCTCCTAAGGTCAGTTAGTGCAGCCAATGGGGTCGCCTTGGTTATGTCAAATTTGCATGTTTGTATAAGTTCGATAAGGAGATTTGGTTTGGTTCATAACTGATGATCGAATCTTTGTAATATGTGTCTACAACCATTCATTGTTGTCCTCAGAAATATGCTCCCTGACAACCTTATCGAAGCGTGTTTCCGACAGGTATTTATGCAAATATAATTTACTAACACCATTGATGGCCTACAACAGTTTGTTGTCAGTAGGCGTGATTTGTGTGACTACGATGATTATGTATTGGTTTCGTGGATGCTTGTGGTTCGCAGAGCAAGACGCACCAGGTGCCAGTGTATGGGATGGTCAATGTAACAATAAACAGTACGGACTGTGGTCATCTGGGAACCACAGACCAGCCGTGGTGCGAACTCCTCAACGAAACCGAGACAGGTA
>CM067350.1:77189839-77322339 GCA_034190875.2 Urechis unicinctus | reverse complement strand
CTTGCCGAAAGCGAACCGTCAGAGTAGGTTCAATGACCTTTCGGGAGAATCGGGACACTGTCGGGACAGATGCGGTCGTTTTTTATCATGCGGAAGATACAAATCGGATCATATTCGGAATGAGAACGGGAGAATCGGGACGAATTCGGTTGGAAACGGCTGAATGGGGACACCTATTGAACAATAGCTGATTGTTGTTGTGATTAGATGAATGTTTTTATAAATGTCTAAATTTTCCTCCATGAATCTCAGAATATTGATCAGACTTTTGACAAATTTCAATCAAGGACAGCAGTAAAAATTCTGAATGTGTGACTGAAGCTCTATGCCCGCATCACATTGGCTGGATACTGAATGCTACAATGTCAACTCTACGCAATAGGAAGACGAGTATTATGTGATCTTATGGTGGCTATACCGAATGCGCTTCGCTTAACTACTCAAACTATTTCTAGATAAATATACTATACAGGTTTCTTCCTTCTTTAACACAATCTATGATCAAAATGACATAAAATACATTGAAATGGCATAGTACCGCCAATCTCGATAGCCAAATTGTTGCGTGCGAGGAACTGGCTGTCTTCTCAGTTGTGCAAACAAATTACAATGCAATATAATATTGATGCCTTGGGACCATGCCAAGAGCTCTCATTGAATCATGAATGTCTTGCAGCTTGTTATGGGGCTCATTTGGGTGTTGAGTCGGCTACGTATGCTATAGCGAGGTGCCCTTTCAATCATTATGAATATCTAACCATTCCAATGCAATTTCACAGTCCCTTACGTCAGACATTTCCATTGAATCCATGATACTAGAGTTATACTGTCCAACGATGGATTTCAAGCGTATGTGGTCGTTGTTCTCGGAACTACCCGGCCCGTGTAGAGAAAAATGACAAGTAGTGTCTGTCAATACGACGAGGATGTGCGGATTGATATATGCACAGAACCTATTAGCAACAGCCATCCGTATGTATTTGCTGCTTGAACCTCTACTGCACCTTATTATCTAAGGATGGTTCCTCGAACAAGTGAACAATTAAGAAAATGATCAAAGAATTGCAATCATGCCATAGCGCAAAGAGTAAATTGATTATGAGCAACGGTAATTTGAGCAATGACCTTTGTTATTCAAGATTATTTATGCAATATTCAAATGATCTATACAATGCATGATGCTACACTCTCAAATATTAGGCTAAAATGATCTATATAATATTGAATGAAGACACTTTAACAACGCCGTCTCCAAATTTCAGAATCGCTCCGTTTCCACTGGTTAATTAACGACAACTCGTGTGGCTTGAATGCGCCGGCGAATTAGGACAAACCTACAAATAATATATTGTACAGGTCCATTTCATTGGCTAAACTCGGCATTTGATGATTTTCAGCTGATTCGATAATAATGTTATGATGTAAGTGCTGTCGTAATGCTTTCCCGTTGCATGAGCACATAGGTCTCTTGAACACGCTTCGACAATACCTCTACTACGCCGCAATAAATCAGGGGAAACCGCGGAAACTGCGCCGCAACGTTCATCTTATTGGACGGCATCTAGTCAACAATTCCTCTGTTGATCACCCGTTTCGATGCCGGGCACGGATCTTTATTCACGATACAGAACGTTGGGCGGTTTCATGCTATGTTGTTCAGGGTGGCGACAGACGAATATATGGAATGGTTTTCATCGAAGTGAATGATCAGATAATAACACAAGTAGTGTGCAATAGGTAGCACATAGCAGTATGTGTGTATGCGCTTGCTAAGACGAATTAATTTAGCAGTTTGCAATCTCTAGCAAATAATCCCTATGCATATGTGCGTGACATCTACAGACTTGACAACGATGTGTCGTCAGTTATCTTGATTATGTTATAGGTTTTTATATTCTATAGCGTCTGGTCATATGAACCTGTTCGCCATTTTATAATTGTTCTTGTACATTGTAGACTACTGTTTTGCAGCATGGTCATCTCTCTGCCATGTTGTCTGAATAAAGAAAGATGGCTGTATGGGATAATAATGTAGCATTGGCAAACACAATAACGTGATCATTCCACGGCACTGCAGCAGAGGAACAGCCGGATGCTGCTGTACCAATAAAACCAACACTCTCAAGCATGAATATTGAAAGTCGTGACTGATAATCAGTCAAGTATTGTCCCGCGTAACATCCTATAGAGCCCGGTCATTCCGCGCTGACACATTGAAGAAGCATTACAAAGCCGACGATAGATGCGCTGCATAGACATATATTGGTAATAATCACGCATCAATCAAAAGGGGTACATATCCTATTTTATCTAGATGGTCACAATATTCCATAACTGTCAAAGTATGTTCAGAAATAACTTTGTGTTTGAACATAACTATAATGCGGAGTTTAAAAACCTGGATTCGTTATTGTGATAGAGCATAAGAAAAGACATCACAACGTAAGATTAAATTAGATTCCAATGAAATAGTATATGTGATGTAATTGAGTTGTAATTTTTGTTAATGATCATAAAAACAGGATTGCATAAAACTGTTTGCCATGGTGCAATCGTTAATGTAATTGTCGGATGTCAGCACACAGTGTTCTGGACACGGATGATCAAAAGCATGTGCAATACAACACTCGCACTCAATGGCGTGTTGTATGTCAAATATTGTATTCCACCATCTTATCGCACATGTAGAACCATGGTGTGTGAATGTGTGGGCGTCATCTGCCTTATTCGAACTTGGCTCCACCGTTCTTCTGAGCTATTGCAATGAATATTAATCATGCACAGTGCTAGCTTGCCTATTGCATTCTTCTACAGTCCATGATTTGTATAAGCTACAAACTCACTATGTGATGTGCATGCGTAGCCTAAATTTGTGTTCTTGGATTATGGTTCTGTGAAGTTTTGATAGTAATAATGATAATACTATGGTTCCCTCCATGACCCATTAGGTGTTTTTCCTCACATCTATCCCCAGTTGATTAATTGACTTAGAGATGTAATATATTTGTATAGCTGTTCTATAATCAATTAGCGCATCGTTGATTTCACGTGAATTGGGTAATGCTATCGGCCGTTGTTGTGAAATGTCACGCAGTTTGTTACGCACCTATAAGCAGCTAAGCTTTCTACAATTGATGCCTTTATATACATTCATGGCAATTGTTGTCAGTTGAGGCACAAGAGAGGATTATTCAATGGTATTTTGTATAATTGACACCCAAGATTTGGTAACGAACTGTGATCTGGATTTATTTAGGTGCATTATCGCGATCCCTCCTGCCTAAGAACACATGCAACATTCCACAAAGTACTTCTTCGGGTCACGTATTTAAAACCGATACTCTCACCGCTGACCAATATATTTCAATATCTCAGCGATGACAACAATGTAGTTCGGAAAATGCAGCAATGCAATAAAAGGCCAAAGGAAAAAAGCTCCATCGTTGTCCGGTATGTAAATGGAACTTGATGGTTGTGGATACTACCGTGTTGATATCACGGTCATAGTGCATGCTTCCATCAATTTGGTATATAATTCGTATTTGTCATACAGAATAAGCGATACAATATATATATCATATTTACCAACTGTTAAAATTACCCCCGTACCGTCATGAATGAGTTACTGATACGCTATTTGTTCGGACTGATAGGGAAACAATATGCTTCACATTCATAGAAATCCCACAAACTGACATAGGAAGAAGGTGAAGGGGTTGAAGGTTTTAAAGATAAATGTAATTGATAACATATAATAATGAGGATACTAATGGGGATTGTGTTGGTCAAATTCCATCGTCAGCATTTGAACGAATCAGCCGGATCATACAGTTATGCTTAGTGTTATGCAGCTTTCATACTGAGTTAAACTGTTTTTTCAGGCGAGATGCATCTACACCGCTGCCATTACTATGATGATCGATTACATCAGTACAGATGTCGGCATCAGAACAAGAAATGAATTGCCGAGTATAAGAGAGGCAAGATCCGACGAATGTTGTCAATTTCTCTCCCGGCATATATTGAATGTCACCTATACCTGTATGTTTGCACAAGTGGTAATTACACGTAAATAATCAACTTTGTGTGGTTATGTAGGGGGGCGAATGACTTATTGTTGATGGGAACCAATCCCAATCGAACGCGATGTCACATTTGCGTACAAACTCGTTACAGATGATGAGAAACTTACAGAAGCTCATCTTCACGCGGTGCTGTTGATTTTGTCTGCCAACCAAGGTCAATCGTTGTCAACTAGATTTACAAGCAGCCAATAATAGAATAGAAATCCCTTCATTTGGATGCAGCAGTAGTATTTGATCACGATGGGTTTTCGGGCGTCGTCTATGGGGAACCCATTGCTGATGGCGGTCTACTGTTCCTAGCCAATTTATAGAGTAGGTACAACGAAGGGTAGGATTGAAGTATTGATATACGATGTTATTGACCGCGATGGCAATTGTTTTGCCCAAATACTTAAAGACATCCCTCTTTTGCGTATGAGTGTAAAGAGGATTCGACCCGTTTGAAAATATCGTTGAATATGTACAACTGACATGGATCATTGCAAATCAGTGCAAGCATAATATATCGTAGTCAATTTACCCGACTATCAATTGGACATTGATGGTATGGCTATTACTAACAATTAAATGCTTCTCAATTATTCCGCACTAATCATGCTACTTCATCAAAATCACTCGTCATATATCGAGTCGTTGCTTTTCATAATTAAATCATCCAAACAGGTCCACAAACAACCCCGCAGACGTGCTAAAGACGCTTACATCACCACGCAAACCAATGTGGATCATTTATCTGAATCACAAATGCACTTAGTTCAGATGACTATCATATATAAAACCATGAAGCTTCTTACAGAGCGTTCCCCGGGGACACGTGGTGTCATTCAATGACCTCCATTGATATTGGAGTCACTTCCTTGTCAGGATTATTGCTGGGCGGCGATGGATCGCAATTGAGCCGCACGAAAGCAGTCTATGAATGATGGCAATGGCACATTGCATCGGTAAATGTATATAGCGATAAGAGAAGACGCTAGTGTTTGCAATCATTTTGACAGCACATTCACCGCGAGTTACGTGGGGGTTACAACCGCCGATACAACGTGAACATTGATTTCGCTTGCTTTCTTAAATCTCCTGCTGATAATCAGTTCTCATACTGGATTGATACCGCAAATAATGTTAGACTATACATAGGGACAGTGCCTTACGATTCAATTCTATGCAATATGGCCATAACAGGCGAGCCATTTATGAAACCGTGCATATGCTTATGCGATGACAACTGAGGATTCAACTGCGTAATGTCCCCTCCATTTCCACGTACAGCCAGGGGAGAACATCAAACCTCTGCCCAATATAACGATCATGCCATCGTTCACAGAATAAGTACTGGAACTGTATCAACTTTGGTTTCATCAATGAATATTGCTTTAATTGCCAACAGCAATGAAGTAAATATACTTGTATTATATGCCATGTAACCCGAGCTGCGAGACAAAGACAACAATGCAAGTATTGTATCCTCGACATGTAGATATACGACGTAATATTATTAGACGTCATGGGGAATAGGACGATTATTTTACTGAATGAAGGGATTGACCCCCCACCCCCCCACCCCCCCATCCCCTCCAGAGAGCAGGGTACGTGGTGCCAGAACATTGTTCAAATAACGGAGCAAAATGACAAGTCACCCCTTAATCAAAATGGTGTAGCAAAGCTGTGCTTTAGAAGACAACAAATATGGCCACCACTGCACAGTAAGGCAGCCCGTCACAAACTCACTTTTGGGTTGGCAGTTTCTGATCATCTTGTCAAAGCAGCACATGCATCGTACGCATTTTCACAAATTGGGATGTCATTTTGTTTGAATTAACTGATCGAGCAAATGTGCACTCTGGGAAATAGATTGATCCGTTGGCATTCAATGTCGCTGAAGATGTTATGGCTGTATCTTGATCGTGTCGTAGCGTGTTTATGGATGTGTAATGAGAAAACTGTAACATGAATTCCGTATAATTTACATCGCCTGATTACCATGCTCCATTCAAGCTATTAGTTATTGCTGCATTCGGGGAAGTTAGTAAGTTGCCGTGACGAATCTTCCCGTTCGTAACCTCCCAGTTTAACATATTGTGCGTCACGTCCATCCAGTACGTGAGCGAAAATGCTATCAAAGATTACGTTGATACAGCGCTCGCATGAAAACCCTTGGACAAGATCCCTTCCTTACAACAAAGTCAATATCTATGGGATAATAATTATATTGGGGGCATTCCGCAAGTGTACAGTGTGAATATACGTCAGTCATTGTAACATCAATGCGTCCAGCTCTCTTTTGATACGACACTTGAATACTTAGTCAATGTCGTCCACCTGCAGTATACAGTACTTCATTGTCACATATTACACCCTTACTGTGTGTGATGAGTGACATGATGGTATGTGTGAACTATTGCAAATGTATCGCTGTGCGGTTCACTGCGTTGACATAGAGTAAGTAAAGGTGAATGTCCACCATAAACTGATCACAATGACCGTTTACGTGTCATTGGTCATTACGATCAAACTGATACTGACAGATATCTTTCCATGAAGAGATGGAACCTATCTAGGCCAAATCAAATGACGCTCTTTTTCCTGTACTTTCTGCTCAGGCTACAGTGCTGTCATGTCTCCCATTAGAGGCAAACATCGTCTTAGCAGGGAGCATTGTTCGAGGTCTGGTTTGGATGTCAGACATTGTCACGGTTAAAAGGACGTTACATATCAGCCCCGTGAAACAAACCAGAATAGTCGGATAGGATTAGCGACAAGGCGGAATACCCAGACAAGGATTGAGCTGATATTTATGGGGTAGTGTTTTATTTTATATACATTAAGGGTGTGTGAAAACCTAAGTGAGGCTTCATACGTGATTTCACATCACCTACTGCCCAACGGAATAATCACAAGATAAAGAAGCTGTGTTGGGCTGAATGAAAATGAGAGATTCTAAATCCGGGGCAAGTTCAGGGAGACATGGCCACTGCCGATACATGAGACAGATGAGGAATGCTTTGTTTCCAGAGCTGGTCGTTTTTAAGTCAATTGACCACAGGCTACCGGCAGACAATAACACTTTATTCGTTGCTTGCTGACTTCAAGATATTGCGCTAATTGCACGGCGCTATGCAATTCCACTATTGTTTGCCCTATGAAATCATGCAAGCGGGCTTCTGCCGTTTAAGCACCCAAGCACAATGATAATAATGGTGACTTGGGCCGGTATTAAGCTTGTCCCTTCATGTGCTGCGCGTCCATTAGCCGCGATGAGGATCCTAGCTTATTGTGTATATGTGCCATATTGCTTGAGAGTCCGATCCTTGCATTGAGCAGTTGGCTTGGTGGGATCGATCCATCATAGGGTTTTGAATTTGTATTAACCCTTGCATTATTGAATCTCGTTGTGTGGGTAAATACTGTAATATTCTTACGGTTGATAATGATCGGAATTGCACCACAGACGAGGGAAAGCTGACCTATGCTTTGGTGAATTTGTTAGAGGAAACCATATCATCATTAATAGACAGGAATTGCTTCAATGCGCAGAGATACTCAAATCATTACAAACAAATGTTCATATTATTTTGCATCTAAGTCACCCAGATGGCCTATTCATGTCAGGTATATTTGTGTCGTAATAAGCGAGGACATTTATGGGCCAATGATCGGGCGATTTCATTATCAAGCGATGGCCTCTACAGGGATAATGCTGTATTCATCATTCGGTAATCCGCACGATTTGAAAGGTTCTGGCGTATTATGGGCAAAAGTGGTTATGCTGATATCAATAATTTCGTATAGTCATATTTACCCTAATTTAATTCTCTACATGATAAATATATTTATATTCAGGGTCTGGTATATGCTAGGTCTCGCTGCTGCTGGAATAATTCTGGGCTGATACCTGCACAATGGCGACTCGCGCATTGTAATCACCGTGTGCGTTGCTGATAGCCTCGTTCGTAGAATCCTTCTAATGACCATGTTGCTGTGTTTGCAGTTGTTTAGAGGGAGCCTCATCACGTCAGCAGGTGGTCAGGGGTAGCAAGCCTCATCACGTCAACAGGTGGCCAGGGGTAGCAAGCCTCATCACGTCAACAGGTGGCCAGGGGTAGCAAGCCTCATTCTCATACGAGCTCTAATAACACTGACTTATCGAACAGCACAAGTTCCCCTGACTACAAAGTGAGGAATGTCACTCATCAACCACCATATAAAGCAGTATAGAAAAACAGCTTGGTTACGTGGGTTGACCGGCTCCTCTTGTTCGCTCACATTGGCAATATGGCAAAACTGACAGCCGCTGTGTGATGTCTATCAGAGGCCAATTGCCTTCATTATAGTTTGAATAGGATCGCCAACAAAGATAGAAACGGTGTGTGTGTGTGCGATGAAGCCCTAACTGTCGAGTTGTTGTATATCGCCACAAGGATGTACTAAAGCTGCTGTCGTATACGAAGCCATGTGTAAGCCAACAAGCTGGCTGTGAATATCTTATGAAATTAGATCACTGTGATAGATTACTATTTAGATGGAAAGGTTTTCTCCAACTCAATTGAAACCCGTGGTCTACTATCAACTAAAGGAAGGGTACGGTGTTGTACATCAGTGGGTATAGGTCCACCCTCCACAACAAAACGGCGTAAACTTGTTAATGCACACTTCGAATACAGCCCAATTCTTGATAATGAATAATCGTCACTATTGTTGACAAACATTACAAACAATATTTGGGAGTCCTGTAACTCATATTATTTACCTGGTTGTGCTCGCAGTAACATGTGCTGTTCATTGCCTGGTTGTGCTCGCTGTTTCCTTTACTATCCAGCAAAAGCTCATTATGGCACCTTTAATACTTAGTCAATGTCTCCCCCGTGCTATTCTTTTTGTATAACATGCAGTATGGCAAGGTTCGACAGGCAGAAAACCAGTATACGGCTACTTCAGCTGTCTCAATGTACTGGAGTTCAAGGTAACATCTTCCCCTCACATTGAGTGTGATGAGCAAGATGGTGGTACCTGTCAAGCGATGCATGTGTATTCCTTGGCGGTTAATCAGGGTGAGTGTCGGTCGTGCTGATGTGAAACGTTATATCACTATTGGCGTGTAATTGGCCATTAAGATGGAACAAATATCCTCAGATATCCACCCCACTCGAGGCATTGGCTACATAAAGCTATGATAAAGGCGTCATCGTAAGCTTACATTATAATTATCCAATATCTGACGGTTTGTTGTTGGCTACCTTGACACACTTAAACCGACGAATCATAGAAAAGATCTGTAAAATGCTAGAGCTTAGAACATATACGTATATACAGTCTTACCGGGCCATTGGTTCCAAACATGGTCACCGTATCATCCAATGATTACAAGTTTCAGTGCAAAGCTATCGTTACATTGAATTTAAAGCGCGATGACATTCCACGGGAACTTAAGATGGTAACCCCTCATGAGGATGGTCAATAATCACGGTATCCAATTTCTGTCTGCTTCTCTGAGTAACTTGAGGCACAAAGGACTCATTTAAGCGTGTTAATGTTAATGAATTTAATGTAAATTCAACTCTTATAGGACAAGCTAAGTACGTTCCTGTTGCTCGAGTGATTCACAGCCAGGGTAGACTCAAGTGGGAAGAAAGCAGAGGAAACTGCGTTGGTCAATAATCAACTTTTCTTTCAGCATCAGTGCATATATGAGTTAACCCCAAGTACCAACAACCTCACGTAAAGAAGGCGATTTATATCACAGTCACAATTAAGCTTGTGTATGATAAAAAGTGTAGCTGTATGGTAAACTAGTTAGAGCGGGTGCCGTTCAGCAATCATGCTGCTCAAGGGTGTCTATGAATGTTATGCTAATGCTACTTTCGTGACTCCCTACAGGGACAATATCGTCTTCGACGGTAGGGCTGACATCAGTGGTTCGATTTCATGCGAAGCTATGCTGAGCTGCATGAATAAGCATGCCCGTTCTAGCTCATTTTCATCCCCATATTAACCCTAGATTTGTTGGCAACATATAACACATAATCGTGTAATTCAGCCCTATACGTACATTGTCTTTCCATCTGATCTTAAAGAATCTAGCTATGGCAAGATCGTCAATGCGGTGTTTATCAGTAATTCGACGGGTACTGACAACGTTTAAATTTATTTTCTAGGGTGCTTACTATACAAAATACGAGCCAATATATTACGCCTCTATATACAATATTGTGAAGTTCTATCGAATCTGGACCAACCCAGCACAGGAATCAGCGGGCACACCAGTATCGAGAAAGTAATATCAATATGAACCATAAATCAGGCTGAACAATTTGTGATGCTACGAAGAACAAAAACGTGAAATGTTGAATATGTTCCACCCTTAAATGCTTTTTCGGGCTCACGGTTATTATGCAGAGCTAAGCTATGTCGTAGAAGGCATCACAATAGATATGTATTTATTCTTATACTGATTTGAACAAGCCCAAATTTAACTAATTTACATTATTTAAGATGGGTTACGTGCAGACCAAGGTGGGTGTGGGGGTGGGGGGCGGTGGGGGAGGGTATGATTTCGAATTTCCAGTCAGATGTCGGGGTGGTCCATCACCTCACATAATATCTGGGAGGGATATGTTATGGTGAGGGAGAGTGGCGTTGGTGACGGAATCTTAATTACTCCCAGATATCCATGATGAACTCGGATGGGGAATTGGCTATGTTAATACTGGCTTTACCTATTTCGTCACCACGGGGCATCTTGCTACACTAGTAACCCCAGTAAACCCCATTCGAGTGGATGTTTAGCCTTCCTGTGCAGCTCAGCGCTAAAACATATTAACGATTAGGGTTTCTGGTTAGATGACACAAAGGAAGAAGCAGGGTTATAAGTGCAACATATGAACCTGATTATTGTTAACATATACAAAGTGATACCGTGGTAGCAGACTCTTAGCCTAATCAAGTCCAGGTCATGTTTACATTTATTTCAGATATCAAAGCGGGCTGCCTGGGAACAAGTCATGGTCGTCTTACTGCATGCATTTATCAATCAAATATTTTAAACACATCAATAATTTTGACGTAGAATTTGATTCAATTATCTACTGAATGAGATTGATTCTTAGACAAACGAACATCCGGAGGAGAGAGGAGCATCGATTGATGACAATGCATGCACAGTCTGTTTTTACTCAAAAGCAGAAACTGGATAGGGTTTGTTCGTATCTGTCTATCCAGTAATACGATTTGAACTGTCAGCACTTAAGTATGATCACTTTATCACAAAGACTAATTAAAAAGCTCATTAAATTTTCAAATGCTGCCACTGAATGAGTTATCTCATGAATATGCATAGCATAGTCTTAATAGACATACAAATACAAGTGATGGGTTCCGTTATTGCAATCGCCCATCTTGTATATTTTGCTTCGTCTAGCTGCAAAATATGGCTGGAGATTCACGATGTAAGAACACGGATAATGGGGAAATAGATTTCTACGAGACCGAAGTGAAACTCATCACAGCATCCGTAACTCTCTCCATGTGAGGGTCTCCACATATGTTTGTCAAAACAAACATGGTAGTTGGACTTTCTACAGACAACATCATTATGGGTGAGCACCTTATATGGAATAGAGACACGTCATTACAGAGTGACAAAGCCATTGTTTGAGAATGGTATATATAATACGTGCGCTCAAATAGTTTTGAATACATAGTATGGTACATAATGTCAAAACGCCCTCAAGCAGTGACTTAAAACATGCATTTGCATAAACGTGACCTGCATAAGGTGCGTCAGTGGAACACAACAATCCAACAGATATATGACAGAACGAGAACCTGTCTAGAGGGCTTCACTCCAATGGATTTTTCGATCACATTGATAGCGCGCAGATTACGCTGATGATTCGTAGATGATCACAAATCACTAAATACAGCAATGTTGATCGATGTTTCAGTCCGCTCCTAAATTGACTAGTTAGTTATCGTTGCTCTCTCCCGTCTTAACGGTGTCGATACATAGCCCTCTACATATCATGATCGGGTGCTTAATGTAATGGAAGACTACCGTCAGCTCAATAACATCACATACAGATCTAATAACTGGTAACAGATAGCGCCTAAGACCTTCACAACATGCTGTGCTGTATGCATATATAACATTCTTAATCCGGGTCAACTTCAGCGAAACATGGCCACTGCCGACGCATGAGCCAAATGAGGAATGCATTCTTTTCCGAGCTGGTCGTTGTTAGGACAACAGATGCATAATTCAAACGATGTATACAACGTGAAATTTTACAAAATGCCTTTGCAAGAATATCCTCCATATTTGATCCTCCGAGTAGGGTGTATATTCCCATAGGTGTATGAACGTATGAACGCTGATATCAATTGAGCTTTGGCTGGATATTTATAATGTCAACCCAGTAAATGCCTTGAGGGAGCGTTACTGATTACGAATTTATATTCACCCTTGCATTGTTGAATATTGTGTGGGTTGATACTGTAATATTCTTGCGTTGATAGTGATCGGAATAGCACCACAGACGAGAGAATAGCAGCCCTCTGCTTTGGTGGATTCGTTAGAAGAAACCAAATCATCATTGATAGATAGTAAAACTGCCAAAGATATTGTAAAATGATGTTGCTTCAGTGCGCAGAGATACTCAAATCATTATAAATCAATGTTTACAGATTATATTATTTTGCATGTCGAAAATGTTAATGTCAACGGCTGTCCTAGCATCGAGTATCTAACATAAGTCACCAAGATATCCATTTCATGTCAGGTATATTGGTGGCATACTATGAGTGGACTTTTATGGGCCAATGATTGACATTATGATGGCCTCTACAGGCATAGTGCCGTATTCATCATTCGGTAATCCGCAAGATTTGAAAGGTTTTGGAGTATCATAGGCTATATTTTCGCATAAATTATTTCACTACATGATAGACGTATTCTTATTCAGGGTCTGGTATACGTTCACGTCCTCAGCTCTGCGTTAACAGCAACCAACCTAATAAGGCTCATACGTTCGAGAGATACAATAGCCATCCGGGCTGTTCTCTCTCGCGAAGCAGGAATGATTCTGAGCTGATACCCGCATTATGGTGACTCACACATTGGGATCAATCTTTGCTTTGCTGATAACCTCGTTCTTAGTATCATTCAAAGATCAAGTCGCCTGAGTTTGCCATCGTTTAGAGAGAGCTTGATCACGTCAAGAGGTGGTCGGGGGTACCACGCCTCATTACCATATGCGCGCTTATAACATCGACTTATAGAATAGCTGAACACAAAGTGATAAATTGCACTCATCAACTACCATATACAGCAGGATCGACACCAAATTGGGTAACATCGGCTGACCGGTTCCTCTTTTTCGCTCACATTGGCAATATGAAAGAACTGACATCCGTTGTGTGATGTCTATCAGAGGCCATGAGTTTTTGAATAGGACCTCCCCCACCGCCAAGATAAGGTCGTTATGGTGTGTGCGATGAAGCCCTAACAGTAGCAAGTGTTACATCGATATACTACAACTGCTGCTGCTGCTGCTGCTGCCGCTGCCGTGAAAGAGGGCGTGTGTAAGCCAATATGCTAGCTGTGAAGATCATTCAATCAGTTAGATCACTGTGATTGATTACTGTTAAGATGGAAATGTTTGTTCCACCTCAACCGCAGTAATGGAATGGTATAGTTTTGTGTATCAGAGGTCAGACGTCAGCCCTCCACAGTGAAACGGCGTAAACTTGCTAATGCACTCTTCGAATACAGCCTAATTCTTAATAATAAATAACGTCAGAACTACATATTCGTCACGACGTTTGACAAATGTTCCAAACCATACTTAGGAGTCTTGCAACTCTTTATAATTGCCTGGTTGTGTTCGCTGTTACTTTTGCTATTGATTGCCCGGTGTGCTCGCTGTTACTTTTGCTATTGAATGCCTAGCTGTGCTCGCTGTTACTTTTGCTATTGAATGCCTAGCTGTGCTCGCTGTTACTTTTGCTATTGATTGCCTAGTTGTGCTCGCTGTTACTTTTGCTATCGAATGTCTGGTTGTGCTCGCTGTTACTTTTGCTATTGATTGCCTGGTTGTGTTCACTGTTACTTTTGCTATTGATTGCCCGGTGTGCTCGCTGTTACTTTTGCTATTGAATGCCTAGCTGTGCTCGCTGTTACTTTTGCTATTGAATGCCTAGCTGTGCTCGCTGTTACTTTTGCTATTGATTGCCTAGTTGTGCTCGCTGTTACTTTTGCTATTGAATGCCTGGTTGTGTTCGCTGTTACTTTTGCTATTGATTGCCTAGTTGTGTTCGCTGTTACTTTTGCTATTGATTGCCCGGTGTGCTCGCTGTTACTTTTGCTATTGAATGCCTAGCTGTGCTCGCTGTTACTTTTGCTATTGATTGCCTGGTTGTGCTCGCTGTTACTTTTGCTATTGAATGCCTAGTTGTGCTCGCTGTTACTTTTGCTATTGATTGCCTAGTTATGTTTGCTGTTACTTTTGGTATTGAATGCCTAGCTGTGCTCGCTGTTACTTTTGCTATTGAATGCCTAGCTGTGCTCGCTGTTACTTTTGCTATTGATTGCCTAGTTGTGCTCGCTGTTACTTTTGCTATTGAATGCCTGGTTGTGCTCGCTGTTACTTTTGCTATTGAATGCCTAGTTGTGCTCGCTGTTACTTTTGCTATTGATTGCCTGGTTGTGCTCGCTGTTACTTTTGCTATTGAATGCCTGGTTGTGCTCGCTGTTACTTTTGCTATTGAATGCCTAGCCATGCTCGCTGTTACTTTTGCTATTGATTGCCTGGCTGTGCTCGCTGTTACTTTTGCTATTGAATGCCTGGTTGTGCTCGCTGTTACTTTTGCTATTGATTGCTATTGACTTTTTGCCTGTGTGCTCGCTGTTACTTTTGCTATTGAATGCCTGCTCGCTGTTACTTTGCTTTGTGCTCGCTGTTACTTTTGCTATTGAATGCCTAGCTGTTTGTGCTCGCTGTTACTTTTGCTATTGATTGCCTGTGTTGTTACTTTTCGCTGTTACTTTTGCTGCTATTGATTGCCTGGTTGTGTTCGCTGTTACTTTTGCTATTGATTGCCTGGTTGTGCTCGCTGTTACTTTTGCTATCGAATGTCTGGTTGTGCTCGCTGTTACTTTTGCTATTGATTGCCCGGTGTGCTCGCTGTTACTTTTGCTATTGATTGCCCGGTGTGCTCGCTGTTACTTTTGCTATCGAATGTCTAGCTGTGCTCGCTGTTACTTTTGGTATTGAATGCCTGGTTGTGCTCGCTGTTACTTTTGCTATTGAATGCCTAGCTGTGCTCGCTGTTACTTTTGCTATTGAATGCCTGGTTGTGTTTGCTGTTACTCTTGCTATCAATCGCCTGGTTTTCTACCTAGTCAATGTCTCCCCCATGCTATTCATAATATATGCAGTATCGCAAGGTACGACAGGAAGAAAACCAGTGCACGGCTACTTCATTTTGTACCAATGCGCTTGAGTTTATGGCAACATCTTCCACTCACATTGAGTGTGATGAGCAAGATGGTGGTATCTGTCTAGCGATACATGTGTATTCCTTGGCGGTTAATTAGGATGAGTGCCGGTCGTTTAATGATGTGAGAGGTTATTTCACTATTGACGTATCATTGGCCATTAAGACAAATATCCACCCCGCATGAGGCATTGGCTACATTAAGATATAATACAGTCGCCATTGTAAGCTTAAATTATAATCATTCAATACCTGACGGTTTTTTTTTTTGGTTTGCCATATCGTGAAGCGTGGTTTAGGGAAGCACATGACACGCACTTGTGATAGTGAAAAGCTCAAGCCCCAGGCGTATGGTTTAGAAGAATCTGAAACTTTATTACTTTACTTGAGTTTGGAATTTAAGGTGTAGATTTGTTGGTCAATTTGTTGGTCAACAGTTACCATGACACTATAACCAAACAAATCACAGGAGAAGACTGTAAAATGCTAAAGCTTAGAACACATAATTATTATCGGTGTAACCGGGCCAACGGATTGTGTGTTAAAACTTATATCTGCCAGTGAATTGTCATTAGGAGGGACCACCAATCATGGTCACCGTATTATCCAATTATAATTAGTTTTCGGCTGAAAGCTATTGTAACATTAAAATCGTAGCGCGGTAATATTCTCCGCGACTTATAATGGTATCTACGTCTACATAATTGTATAATCATAACACCTAATGTGGATGATCAATTATCTTGGTATAACATTTCTGCGTGTTTGTTAGAGTGACTTCCCACCACCCGTAAGTCATATCCGACCATCCAAACGATGCCTTCAAGCGTGTAAAAGTTGATTAATTCAGCCAAATACGTTCCTGGTGCTCATGCGATTCACAGTCTTTGTAACTTAACTCAAGGGAGAAAGAAACAGACGAAACGGCGTTGGTAAGCAATCAAGATTCCATTCAGCATTAGCGCATACGTAAGTTAACCCCAACAACTTCACATAAGCTGCTCTGCGATGTTTCTCGGTTATTTGACAGGTGCTAATAACATTTCTGTTGCATTTCCCCCCATGTTTACTGTACAGCATCTGCCAATTATTGACTGCTGGACCAATATACTATGCCTATTAGACCATATCCTGAGGTTGTACCGAATCTGGACAAATCCAACAGAGAGCACACCAATACCGAGTCAGTGATATCGATATAAATCATTGATCAACCCGACTCTGATGTCTATCATATCGACACCCAAGCATCGTAATTCAATTCTTTCCCAGGCACATTCAATTTCATTAAATGACCTCCCATGATATTGGGGTCGCTTTCTGGTCAAAATAACCGGCGGCCAGGGTTGTTCCCTGGATACCAAATGTCTGTTGAGCCACGCCAGAGCAGTCAATTAAAGACAGACATGACACCGCTATATTGGTACATGTACATTATAGGACGAGACGAAATTATAACCACGTTGACATCGGTGACTTTGTGTGATTCATTCTGTGATGCATCGACATAATATTAAGCTCGGTTCCCAGTGTGTTCTTCGTCCATTGGATTCGATGAGAATCACCACTTCTAGTATTCATGTTTCACGAGGCTGTCCTAGTCATGGACATCTTTCCACATCATAATTATTTGTGATATTGATATGTTTGAGGGTTCATTGTTCCCTTCCCACGGCTAAATCAAACGTGTATGACATCGCCCAGAGTATGTGTATTACCAATGAATTCGGTTAGACTTG
This sequence comes from Urechis unicinctus, assembly GCA_034190875.2. Classification (NCBI taxonomy): domain Eukaryota; kingdom Metazoa; phylum Annelida; class Polychaeta; order Xenopneusta; family Urechidae; genus Urechis; species Urechis unicinctus. The sequence continues at coordinate 77,305,025 of CM067350.1, read as the reverse complement.
TTCCCATTGAAAGAGTTTGCTAACCGACAGGAACGTCGACCATGCTTGCGTTTTGTTTCATAAATCCCATTCCGTCCAAACGAAAATTACGATTGAATAGATACCATGCATTATGCCCTCCATATGTGCCCAACAACATTATGAGATGTCACTGGCTGATTTAGGTAAATACAGGATATAAATTGGATGTACCTGCCAAATGAAACACTTGATTAATTTTGCTTTTATTGAGGAAAGAATATCACGACGCAGTTTGAATTAAGATGATTGTGATGCTTTGACGTACGGTAATGATGATAAGGTCTGCCGACGTATTTTTAGAAATCGAACGATTATCGTCGTTTGTGGGTACATGTTTTATTGACAAAATTGCTTAGCTTTCAGATTATTCAACCAATAACATATTCGTCAGATCAATGAAAGCCAAATACAGAAGATCAAAATGATAGACACACTGATGGTGATATTCGTTTCGCAGAAGCTCGTCATGAAAAGAAACCCATCATAACATGGGTATCATATCCCAAGGTAAAGACCTTGTCTGGAGTGCAATCCTTTGTCTTTTTGAGAATTAGATAACTTGAGTTTGTTCTGTCAGGCATCTTGTGCGGAAGTTGAGGGGTCATGTAGAGTTTCTTTGAATGACAAAGACATGCGATTGAGGCGGCCTGTCAGTTAACATCTTTTAATTCCTTTATCCACAGCAATATTGGGACCTTGGGGTATTTAATTGTCATAAGTCTCACAACTTGTCGCTCTGACAAGAAGGCTTAAGTTAAGGCTCCAATGATGCAAAAGCATCACTTCATGTAGCAATGAAATATTCAATCCATCACAAATAATTCATTAAAACTTATGAACACTTGCTAGGTTTGAATATATTCCACCACACCATGTTAGACTTTATAGCTGACGTGTTCTTTTGATACATGCATGCTGCTCCTTTGTCACATATTGGCAAATATCACACAAATACATTGGAAGCACAATTAGTCATGTTGTAATTTTCGCGGATGCTTATCTGATTATAAAGTCTACATCTACTCATAATTGACTAACGATTGGGAGCAGGTTATCTAACTTTTGCATCGTTACCTGTCCGCTGGACACATCCTACTGTCAGTCTTGCCTCTACTCTGACTAGCGTACAATTGAAACTACATTTAACAAACATTGCACATGTAAGTACGCCCACACGTTAAATCATAGCCATTTTATGTGATAAAATGGTATTGATAGAATACAGTTTGTCGGACAAACCACTTGAATCACTGCATCGGCAAATCAAGCCTACAATTCATATTATCATTATAAACAACGGCGAAGGCAAGTCAATGTATGAATATTTTGCGCAGATATTGAATATATCAAACCAGAGATTAAAGACTCATTTGAGAGTGAATATGATGATTATTGGCTAGCAAAATGATCCTGTTAGATAGACTTCAACTTTGAGGTTCATATTATAATTGTCTGTTGAATATGACCTGTGATGAATTAGATAATCATTGCTGAAGGTAGTTTTGATCATCTGAATTCGGATTGCACTATTACTACAAACATATGTGCCACCTGTCCGTAGCGAGGAGCACTATCTAACATGGCTCAGTTTCAAAATGTATTTGATCCGCCTTTAACTATTGTGTAGTCCTCACGTTGCTAAGGTATTCTATCCCCTGACCCTTAGGTAAAATGACTGCTATTCCGTGGCAACAGCAATAAATGTTGGTGGTTCTCAGAAAGGCTGTATTCTCTCCAACATTCTTGATGATTCTTATCAGTGTCCATTGATACGAAAAGGTAACTAAGATAAATTAGCATAAAACTGAATGCTTTGTCTGATCTTAAACGCTTCTCACTGTCTGTAGATAAGGAAGAGGTTGCCTGGAGCTTCTACCGGGCACGTGTTAACAGACATAACACCACAAAATGCTGCCTCTGCGAAACCCACCATGTAAAATAGTAATTTTAAAGTGGATGCTTAGCTTTTTATCATTGCAAAATCTTAGCATCACATATTTATGAAGCTTGTTGAAAAATGAAACGATATCTATTGAGGGAGCTTGGCACATTTATTCCAGTTAATATGCTTTCACATGTAAGTTTCAGCATGGTCCGTTCGTCTTTGTAGATGTTTTTTTGCAGGGAACCTGTGGACCATGCGGACTGTGGACTTTTTGCTTAGGCCACCCTCGCACCATACGGTTTACGGTGGCCGTCTTTGTAACAGACGCCAATCAAAACGAGATGTAGCAATACATGCCGCTGGGTTGACATCCCTATTGACTCTATTCATCGTCACAAGATAAAAGCAAGCGACCACCTAAAAAAAACAGGTGGAAGCTGACCAACATATACGTTGTGAACTAAATCTAGAATGATGTAAGCAATAAACAAGATATCGATGCGTTCCTTCCTCGCAGCACAAACGTACGGGATTGCTGAAGTCGGAACGTCGGCCACGGTGACAAAACAATGCGTCGAACCTAAGAATATCATTCTTAGCCGAGTCAGACAACTTGTAATTAAGAACAGGTTTATGCCTTACTTGCGGGAACGCAGTCAACGCTTATATACCTACAAATTAATACATCTATAACATGTTTAAACTATGTTATATCAGTTTGCTTTAATAATATGATAACCATATATTTTAAAAAGACTGGCACGTGTTGTAACACTCGTCAAATGCCGTAGAAGTGAAATTGATCTTATTGCGATACAATGGCAATGGGTGAGCATAGAAATGGTTCCAGACGTGGGTATTATGTGTTCATATGTGCAGCTATCAGGATGCTGACATGAGCAGCTTTTATTGGCCTATTGGGCAGCATTGATAAGGTAGTTATGGCCATCCTTACTACCTAACCTGTTGTGGCTATGCGGATGTTCCTACCCAGCTAGCCCTCCTAAAACACACTCTTCAATCAGCCTGGTTACTTTACGGTTGATGAGATCCGGTGCAATCGAAACTGTGCTTTGCATAATCATAACACGCAAACATCCAAACAAGCCCCACTACCAACAAGGCAGACAAATAACACAGCAGACGAGCGCACCAAAATGGATCATCTATTTGAATCACAAATGCGCTAAGTTCTGATGACTATCATATATAAAATTGTGGAGCATCTTACAGAGCATTCCCCGGGGACACGTGCTGTCATTCAATGCCCTCCATTGATATTGGGGTCGCTTTCTGGTCAGGATCATTGCTGGGCTGGTGTTAAATCGTAACTGGGCGACACAAGAGCAGCCTACGAACGAGGGCTAACACACACAGCATCGGTAAATGTTTATATCAAGAAGAAAAGACATAAACATTTAAACAGCGCATTCACCTCGATGATGATGTGGGCGAGTCACGTGGGGGGTTCAGTCGCCTATACAACGTGAACATTGATTTGGCTTGCTTAAATTCGTCTGCAGGTAAATCAACCACTGGATTGATACCGCATGTTAGGTTCTGCACAGTGACAGTGCCTTACAATTAAAGACCTATAGGGTCATACCACATGGCTATAACAGGCGAGTCATCGATGAAACTATACACATGCTGCTGCAATTACTACTGAGGAACGCAATGGCGTAATGTCACCTCAGTTCGACGTGTATTGATTGACTTATTCAACATTACGGTAACATGTGCGTAACACAGAATTCTTCAGGATATATGAAGAAAATATACCATAATCCTCCCTGGTAAGGAAGTTAAGATGGCACAAAGGGAGGAGCAAAGTTAGAAGTGCAACAGATGAACCCGACTGTTGTACAAAGGAACCAAGTGATACCATTGGAGTAGGCTTGGCCCTATAAAAGTCGACCACATGCTATTGGCACAATGTACAGTATGGCATCGTTACATATTACACTCATACTGAGTGTGATGAGTGAGATGATGATCACTGTGAACTAATGCAAATGTATCGCTTGGCGCTTCACTGCGTTAACGCACAATAAGTTAAGGGTGGGTGTCAACCATAAGCTGGTCACAATAACTATTTACGTATCATTGGTCACTACAATAAAACAGTAACTGACAGACACTTCCCCATGAGGAGATGCAGCCTATCTAGGCCAGATCAAATGATGCTATACTTTCTGCACTTTCGTCTCATACTACAGAGCTGTCATGTCTGCCATTAGAAGCAAACATCGTCTTCACAGGGAGCATTGGTCGTGGTCTGGTTTGTGTTGCTGCTGCTGCCACTAAGCAATGTCGGTTGGGATGTCAGACATTGTCCCGGATGAGCGGTCGTTATGCGTCAGCCCTTTAAACAAAACAGAATAGTCCGTTAGGGTTAGCAACGAGGCGATACCCAGACCAAGAGTGATTTGATGTAACAGGTAAGTATTTTCTTATATATGCATTAAGCATTGGTGAACACCTAAGTGAAGTATCACATGTTTCTTACCTTTTCACGTCACATTTTGCCCAAAGGCCGCCTACTATTACCACAAAACAACACCATGGCATCTATTAACTCAGGTCACTGGTGGTAGGAAAATATTCAATAATAAATATACAGTGCATCCATGTAGATAATACGTTGTAGTAATTAGCCACCAACGCTACACACCGAGAAAGTATTTTGATCAGTGTGTACTTACGAATTACATCAGAACAGCAATAACACTGCAAATCAACTAAAGACTAACCCACCATCAATCCGACTAACGGTGCCCAAAAAACATCCTCACTAAGTACCGAGCTCGTTCACCTCCAGTACAACCAGTAAACCAAACCAACCACCTACGTTCGATCCACATCATGCTGCATAGCATTGTGTTAGGCTAGAACATAAGCTGTCGCCTGGTGATGAGGTGCAGAGTTTGCATTTATCGCCACAATTATATTCTACACTGTTTAAGGAGCCTAAGGAAGAATAAAAATGTCAGTCTGAGTAACTGCCTGGCAGGCTGGTATTATACATTGAGACCTCAACAGAAATGTGGACCATAAGAATAAAATAAGAATCATTTCAGAGCTTTATGCCAGCGCTGATAATGTACTGAATGACAGCAAAAGGAAATTACTAGAGACGAGGGAAAGTGCTCCTCTCAATAGAGCCATTAGAAAAACCAAGCAAAGCAAACTTGTTATTTGGACTTTGCCATCGTTATGAATTACGGCATGTTTAATACGTGCGCTAAAATAGTTATAATAGCAGAGAACAACAAAGACCTTCACATCAGATCAGATAGAAAAGCTGTGCTGTGCTGAATAAATATATAAGATTCTAAATCCGTGAGGCATGGCCACTGCCGGCACCTGAGCCTAATGAGGAATGCTTTGTTTCCCGAGCTATTGTTTTGCCACCGACAAACGGCTTGGTGAGCATTGATTTTGCTTGTTCTCGTTATTCTCAGCTGATGCATAATTCAAACAATGGATACAATGTGAAATTTTACAGAATGCTAAAATATTCATATTTGATCCTCTGGTAGGGTGCAATGAGACCCATAGGTCTATAAATATATAAATAATTCAGATGATTTTTTGTTGTATGAAACTGATAATTCAAAGGCAATAGAACATGAGACGGGGTCGTTGCGCAATCGCACCGCGATTCCATGCGCACTGGTTAATATGTGTAGAACGCTTGTTTTTACAATCGACCGGAAGTAATATTACCACCGATTACTGTCTCAACAACCTTGCGCTAATTACAAAGCGCTGTGCAATCCGCTGTTTCCCTGTACGACCCTATGAAATCATGCAAGCGGGCTTCTACCGACAAATGGACCCGAACACAATGATAATAATGGTGATTTGGGCCGGTATTAAGCTTGTCTCTTCATGTGCTGCTCGTCCAATGGCCGCGATGAGGATCCTAGCTTATTGTGTATGTATGCCATATTGCTAGAAAGATCGATCCTTGCATTAAGTAGTTGGCCTTAACTTGGGTCCTGGTGGGATGGATTCATGGCATAGGGTTCCCATGTGTTACATCTAAAAACACTATCTCATCTTATTCGTACCGCATGATATTGTCCACGTTGTGCTTACTGGAAAGCCATAAAACTACGTTGTTATCAATTAACCTGTTTGAGACATGCTCCAACTGAGGGGATTAGCATATCGAGCATGACGTTGATAATTATTTTATAATGTTTTATATTACCCCGTCCCTTCCAGTGATCAGCAATACAAAGGTAGACAATGAATAGATATATTGCGTCCGTTAGAGATGAAAACCATCGTTATGTGGTGTAACGGGTGCTGGTTATTGAAGTCCATGTAGGATTTATATTGCCTGATAATACCGATAACACCTGCATGGTACCGAGAAACCTGATGCACGTATGACACCTGTATCGACACCGATGCTGATGCAACGTATGAAGATAAAGTAGGTGTTAAGCCAATGATGAAAAGACAGCCTCATTCTTGGGTTCATTCTGATGTTCTTGCCGCGTGTGTTTGCATTGTTTAGAGTGAGCTTAACCACATCAAGAGGTGGCCATGGGTAGTAGGCCTCATTACAATATGCGCCCTAAAAACATGAACTTTTAGAATAGAACAAGTTCCGCTGTCTACAAAGTCATGAATTTCACTAAGCAATTACCTTATACAGAAGTATTGATACCAACTGGTGTTAAGTCAACTGACAGCTATCTCTGTTTCACTCACATTGCTAATATGACAAATCTGACACCAGTTGTGTGATGTCGCTCGGAGGCCAATTACCTACATTAGTTTGGTTATGTCCAATAAAGCTCTAACATTAGGAAATGTTACAAGGATATACTACAGCTGCTGCCGTATAGGAAGGTATATGTAAGCTGCCATGCTGGCTGGGAATATCTTATCATTCTATGACATTAGCTCACTGTGTTAGATTACTATTTAGATAAAAAGGTTTGTTCCACCACAATCCACAATCACAACCCGGGGTCTACAATCAATTAAAGGAAGGATACGGTTTTGTACATCAGAAGACGGACGTCAGCGTAAGCTTGTTAATGCACATTTCGAATACAGCGTACTTCTTAATGATAAGTAACATCAGAACCACATATTCGTCACGACAAAACTTAATCGATATCAATTGCCTGGTTGTGCTCGCTGTTACTTTTGCTATGAATTGCATGTTTGTGTTCGCTGTTACTTTTGCTTTCAATTGTTTGATTACTGTTTCCTTGGCTATCAAGTAAATGTTAGGTATTGCACCTTTAATAACTAGCCCATGTCTCCCCCGTGCTATTCATACCGTATGCAGTATGGCAAGGTAAGGTAGGAAGAAAACCGAGTCAAACTATTTGATTTGTCACAATGCTCTAGAGTATAAGGCATCATCTGCCACTCACATCGGGTGTGATGAACAAGATGATGGTATCTGTCAAGCAGTACATGGGTATTCCTTGGCTGTTGATCAGGGTGAGTGTCGACCGTTTAATGATATCAGAAGTTATATCACTATTGACTTGTCATTGGCCATTAAGATGGAACAGATATCGACCTATGTCTATCCCGCTGTCTCGAGGACAAAGGCTACATAAAGCTATTATGAAGGCGCCATTGTATGTTTATACTATGATTATCCGACACCTGTCGGTTTGTTTTTGGCGAATCGTGAAGTATGCTCTAGAGATGCACACGATACCCACTTGCGATAATGAAGAACTCGAACTCAAGATGTAGGGTTTAGAAGAATCTTGATTTTCATACCTTTACTTGAGTTTTGAATTTAAGATGCAGCTTTATGGTTAATTTGGGACTCAACAGCTACCATGACACACTAAAACCGACGAATCACAGAAAAGGATAGCAAAATGCTAGAGCTTAGAACACATAATTATTCATAGTCCGGGCCACGGGATCCTGTGTTAAAACTTACATCTGGCAATGAATTGTGATAAGGGGGCAAGCGTAAAACATGGTCAACGTATTATATCCAATAATAATTAGTTTCAGCCGAAAACTACCGTGACATTGAAATCGTAGCACGATAACATCCTCATAAGGCAGGCGAATTATATCAGAGTTATTATTAAGCTAGTTAAGATTACAAGTCTAAATGGATGATAAACATGCTACGTGCTGTCGTAACTCCCAACAGTGACAATATCGTCTTCGCAGGTAGGGCTGCCATCAGTGGTTCGATGTCATGCGAAGCGATGATGAGCTGCATAAATAAGCATGCTCATTGCAGCTCATTTTCATCCAAGTGTTTTTCTCTCTTTTTGTCTCTCTTCTATCCTAGAAGCCAGCTGCTCAATAAAATACATCTGACCTAATTATATTTACCCCACTTTTTAGACACTAGATATCGCATAATTGTGTCATTCAGCCTAACACTTACCTTGTCTTTTTCTGCGGCTCTCAAGGAATCTGGCTATAGCAAGATCGTTTATTTCGATGTTTCTCTGTTATTTGACAGGTGCTAAGAACATTTCTTTCTTTTTCCACCATGTGTACTGTACAAAGTCTTCCAGTTATTGACTGCTGAGCCAATACACTACACCTATAAATACCATATTCTGAAGTTCTACCGAACCTGGACCAACCAAACACAGGAAGCAGCGTGCATACCAGTATCGAGAAAGAAATATCAATGTGAATCATTGATCTACCCGACTACCTGATGTCTATCATATACAAAACCAAGCAGCGTAATTCAACTCTTTCCCAGGGACATGCAATCTCATTTAATGACCTCCCGCGATATTGAGGTCGCTTTCTGGTCAAAATAACCGGCGGGCAGGGCTGCTCCCTGGATATTGAATGCATGTATCGCCACGCCAGAGCAGTCAATGAAAGACAGACATGACACCGCTGCATTGGTACATATACATCATTGTACCAGATACAATTTATTATGTCATCCATAGAAACTCAACAACATTATGAGGTGTCACTGGGTGATTTAAGTAAATACAGGACATAAATTAGATGGTCCTGCAAAATGAAACGAAACAATTGTGTGTAATTTTGCTTCATTCAGAAGGTACTATCACGACGAAGTTCGACTAGGACGATTGTGATGCCTTGATATATAGAAATATATTTTAACGCACCTATTTGCATAATAACCAGCGCATTGTTATATAAATTAAAGTCTGCCGAACTACTTTAAACAAATTAAACGACGATGCATCTAATTGATTTATTGGCGAAACTGCGTGGCCTTCAGATTTTGCTTTGCTTTGTTACAACATATGAAAGAAAACATTTTCCAGCTTACGCTTGGGTTATATCACAAATGCCAGCATCATCAGACCCAAAAAAACCAAATACAGAAGAGCGAGACGATAGACACCCTGATGGTTATATCGGTTGCGAAGAAGCTCGTCGTGAAAAGAAACCTATCTCAGCGTCAATATCTCTCCCAAGGTGAATACCTCGCAATACATTTGTATTCTGGAATGCAATCCTTTTGAGCAGTAGATAATTGATTCAGTTCTGACAGGCATCTCTTGCGGAAGTTGAAGGGTCATGCTGAGTTTCAATGAATAATATAGACATACAATAGAGGCAGACTGTCAAATAACGTCTCTCAATTCCTATATCCACAACAACATTGTGACCTTGGGGTTACTAAATTGGTATTAATCTCGCTCTGACAAGAAGGCTGGTTTACGATGGTGCGTAATACATGTGTAGGCTTCAATAATGCACTTCGTTGCATTCATTCAGAACGAGCTTCTGAACGATTGTTAGGTTTGTAGATATCTCGCCACACCATGTCAGACTATAGAGCTTCCGTGGTGGAATGGACATACCTTTCGTGATACATGCATGCTGATATTTCACCAAATATCACACAAATGCATGGGAAGCAGAGTTAGAAATGACGTGGTGTAATTCACGCATTTGCTTTGTTGATTCAAGAGTGCAAGCAGGATCAAATAATTTCATCGTTGATAGAACTACATGCATGACAAATTGTTTATTTCCTCTACTCGGGCTAGAGTCAAATTAAGACTGCGTTTAACCAGCGTGGTACTAGTAAGTACGCCCACACGACAACTTCCGTTAAATTATAGCCGTTTTATGCACCAACATGGTATTGATAGAAAAAAGGACAATCCACTAGAATCGCTGCATCGGCAAATAATGCCTACAATTCTTATTGTCATTATAAACTACGGCGAAGGCAAGTCAAAGTATGAATATTTTGTACAGATGCGTTATATATCGAACCAGAGATTTATAACCCGGTTGAGAGTAAATATTATGTTTATTGGCTAGTTAAGTGATCCTTCTATATATGCTTCCACTTCGAGGTTCATATTATGCAGGTTCGTCCAGCGTACCTATTGTCTGTTGCATATGACCTGCGATTAATCTTTGATTGTCACAATCATTGCTGAAGGTACATTTTGACTATCGGATTTAAAAAGCCCTATTGTTACAGTTAGTGATGCAAACATACACGCCACCTGTCGTTCGCGAGGGGTACTATCTAACGTGGTTCAGTTTTAGACTGTATTTGATCCGCCTTTTGCTATATTTAGTAAGGTATCCTATTCCCTCAACCTTAGATGCAATGACTGCAGATCGTCAGGCCCGCAATGATGCCCCCAAATGCTCCTACACCCCAATCAATGTTGATGGTGTTCAGTAGGGCGGGACACTCTTCAATGTTTTTTTACGAAATTATAAAAATTTTGAAAGCATTCGAAGGAAACTTCTAATTAGTGTCATTTGATAATAAATGGTAACAATGATAAATTAGAATAAAACTGAATGTTTTGTTTTATCTTAAGCGCTTCTCATATTTGCAACATCAATTGGCAATCAGAAAAAGGGGTAGCAAAACATGACGTTGGGTTGACATCCATATCAAATCTATTCATCGTCGCAAGAGAACACCAAGTGACCACTTAATATAGGTGGAACGCAGGAGAAAAACACATGTCGCAATGATACAACACCGATTATGTTTGGTATCTTGGTGAACTTAAGCTAGACAGACGTAGCCGATAAACAATATATCGATCCACTAGGTAGCATGAGCCAGGGTCACAACATATGTGTCGAACTGTAAAATATCATTCTTAGTCAGATCACTGGCAGTTGGGTACAGGTTTAGATCTTAGTTGCGGTAACGCAGTCAACGCATGATTACATACAAATTACAATGTTGATACCATGTCTGAATTATGTTATATCAGTGTGTGCGAATAATATGATTATCATGTCTACTATTGAAGACTGACTGGCCGTTTTGTAACACTCGTCAATCTCTGCCTGAAAACATACCTCATTCACAATGCATAGGAGTGAAATTAGTCTTTTACTGTTAGCGACACAATGTCAATGAGCGAGTTTAGAAATGTTACGAGACAGGGGTATTATGTGTTCATAAGAGCAGCTATCAGGATGCCGACATGAGTAGCTTTTATTGGCCTATTGGGCAGCTTTGATAAGGTTGTTATGACCATCCTTACTACCTAACATGTTGTGGCTATGCGGATGTTCCGACCCAGCTAGCCCTCCTAAAAAGCACTCTTCAATCAGGCTTGTTGCTTTACGGTTGATTAGATCTGGTGCAATCGAAACTGCGCGGCGTTTTGGATCACAGCTTGATTCATGAATACAGCTTTGCATGGCTTTGGCGATAGACTTCAATGTCTTGAACATATAAAGCAAACAGCATTGATAATACATTAGTTATTTGCGGCTAACGCATACGCTAATCTGTATAAACTTATCAGTATATGCTTATCACTAAACGATAAGGACAATGATGCGAGCCAAACAGCAAATGACCCAACAGAGAAGCAAAGGGACGCATAGATCAGCTAACACACAAGCAAAGTGGATCATCCATTTTAAAGCATACGCCAATCCGATGCTGATCTTAGTACAAGTTAAACTACGCCTAGTTTTACCTGGCTTCCACTGGGGAACGTGTAGTGCCATGCGTGCCCTCCCTCGGTATCGGAGCTCCTTTCCAGCCCAGATTACTGCTGGGTGGCGGTTCTCTCTGAGGAAGGGATCGCTATCGAACCACACTCGATCAGTCTACGAGCGATAGATTGGACTCCACTGCGTAGACAACTAGACATTAGTCGACGAGAAGACGCCACTGTTTGCACATATGTTAACAGCACAGATAGCCTCAGTGAATACATGGGTGAGTCATGCGCGGGATTCGACCACCAACACCCATAAGTGTTACAACGACACACCGTATAAGTGAACATGCTATTATTATGCTTATCCATAACTCTAACAAACATTTCTAAGCAAATACGAGAAACACAACATATATGCATATATATCACTACCTATTATTTATGAAAATGGGTCCATGCAGTTATAGTAAACAGGGACATCGCATAATTGGCCTTCAATTGATATCAATGAGCTAACTCGCCCATGTAGTACTTCGTCTCGATGTGTGTACACTTTATTTATTGGATACATTTCATCTTAATCGGACACTATACGGCTCCCTGTCCTTAAAACGCCTCATTTACAATGAGATGGAATCAATAAAGCGTATGCTCCTAGTCGATGAAAAACATTCACTAGAATCAGCCATTTTGCAAGTTTCAATAGTTATTCGAATACTTTATCATGAAGCAAGCATGTAATCATCGGCTGGAATGCGGATTACATTTCTTTTATATCTTTATTCACAACGATAAACTAAGTCGACTTGCTTTATGCAGCTAGCTGAATTGTCAATGAAGCAATTAAAGACAACTTTTCTATAGATGACTCGGGTAAATTAGACGTCAAAGATATAAGTTGGTCGAAATCGGCCACTGTTCTCACAGCTTCCTGTCCAGAATGGCAAGTGGCGTTATTTATAGCAATCGAGTAACCCCAAGGTTCTAATTTTGCCGTAAATAAAGGAATTGAGATATGTTGCTTGACGGGCCGTCTCTGTTGTATGTCTTTAGTGATAGTGGACATTCATCAGACCAAATAAATCTGAATACGGAGAGAGGGAAGAATTAACCGTGCTAATGAATAGGTTGCGCAGAAATTCATCATGCTATCTAACCATTGTTTGCCTAAATTATTGTATGGAATCATTCATAGCAAACCGTCTGCATAAAGACACAGTGATGACTGCATCGCCGCAATAATATCGAGACTGTCTCCCGGTTATACAGCCTCAGCTGAATCAAACTGTAATATCATCATCCACGGTCTGTGAAATAGACAGACGGGATATTTGAGTGAAATCAAAGAATATGCTAATTGCTTCTGATTAAATGGTTAGCAAGCCGTAGGCAATTCAGTTCGCTCTTTTATAAAGCTGCATGCAATCCGATTCGTTATGGTAACCTACAAAACAAATGTAGCAATTGAATAGGTGGGATGTAGTGTGTACTTTATATAACGTACCTTCCAGTTTTAGATTTTTCTTACTACAAATTATGAAACAAATCCATTTTCCATTTCGCAACACGTGACATTTCATCAGACCAAATTACCAAATGCACGGAAGAATGTACAAATGAATACCGTTGTTGCGCAGAAATTCGTCACTCAGAGCCAGCTATCACAGAATCAGTATCTCACCTTGAGTGAACACCTCACTTCATTACGGAAGCGATCCTTTGTACCATTGAATTGTGGGTACCTTAACTCAGTTCCGTCAGCTGTCTCCGAGCGGTAGATGAATGTCCACCATCACTGCAGACACACTGTAGAGCCAGCCCGCCAACTAACATCTCTCAATTCCTGTGAATAGATGGTAAACTTATAATGTTTAGGCGCTTACAATGCATAGGTATATTTTTTATAATACATGCACACTAGCATTTGCTTATAGCTAACATAAATATTGAAGTTAAAATGGGAAATAATAAGGTGTAATTGGCGTGTTCGAGGTGTACATTGTTATATGGTCACCATACCACCGCTTCCTAATGGCGTAGTAATAAAACAGTACAATGACCGGCAATATATTGCACTCATCGTGAATGAGAAGATGTTTTCTGTGAAACAATACATATGTATTGTAAACAACGTAAACATGCATTAGTGCCAGTTGTCGTGTCGTTGGTCTTAACAATGGGACAGACATTGACAGATATCGACACCAGTTCCTGTTTGTATCGTTGTAATTGCCAATCATGTCACACCTTGTGCATTGTACATTGCCCCGCAACCGGTCTTTGTGCCTCAACACAGCCAATTATTATGATACCACGGAATATTATTTGATTGTATGATTCTAAACGTCCACCGTGGATTTTAGTGTCAATACCGGGTCTCGGGACGTATTCGGCGCTTTAAACAAGCCATTGTTGCCTGTTAAGGTTTGCTACGAAGCCAAGACCAAGAGATGGCTGCCATTTCCAACACTGTTTTATAGTATACGGTGCATACGGTATTTATGAATATAAAGCTTAGTTATGTGTTGACATATCCGTTGATTCTATTCGTCGTCATAAGTGTGCATTGTAACAACCTATTTTTGGAAGCGGTACTATAGCCATAAGCAGCTGGTTATGGCATTTACAGCTGAACAAATCATTATGACGGAGGATCAGGGAGCGACTAAGTCTGCACATCATGACGCAATGCCCATAGCAGGCACCTGCTTATTACACCACATCCGCAACTCACATTGGATACACAACTTATGTGTTAAATTTCAAACCAAATAAAAGCTCTTGTATGGCCAATATTGGCTGGATGTGCTGTTTTTGGTATATTTTACGCTGATAGTTGACAGCTGAAGTGTGTTTTGACCACAATACCGGCCGACTCAACAAAGAGAAATGGCCATGTGCGTACAAGAGCAGAAAATGCGTCAATGTTACGCACACCTTGTCTGCAGAATGTCAGAGTGTGAGCCTTATAACCCAGTAAAACGATTATTTCCGCGCCCTGACGTCGTGAATGTAGGTTGCGGGAAGAGGAGTATTTGGGGTTGTAATTTGGGTGAAAAGTGAGTGGACCGTTTGTCTAAATCTGTACTGAAAAAAGGTTAGACCTGACCATCATGATGTGGTAGCTCTGACCTTCTGACCATCACGCAGCCTGGACATCGTGATGGGGTAGCTCTGACCTTCTGACAATCACGACGCCTGGACATCGTTGATGGGGTAGCTCTGACCTTCTGACCATCACGCAGACTGGGCATCGTGATGGGGTAGCTATGACCTTCTTCATCACGCAGACAGTCTAAAATTAATTTTCATTGCTCTCAATATTCTTTGACTGCTGCATAATTCAAACATTGGCTTCATTATACAATGCAACGTTATGTGATTGTGTTGATCGATTTCTTGTTGAAACCGTACAAGCTAACGAAATGACAATGCCACACCAGGTGCAATCACGCATTTTTGTTCAGATTCACGAAGATTAGAAACTAATCATCACAAGAGCATGTGTACAACACAGGTTTGTACAAGCCACGTGAATCAATTCTACCATGAATTACAGTTTTAATGGCTGCGCTAATTGACAAAAGCACCAGGCAATTTAATTATTGTTTACCTCTATTACTAATCTATTGATGATAAACTAAAGAATGAACATCAAAGGGGCGCCCGACGATTTTGTCTCATTCCTTTACTGATAGGTCTTCATGCAGACGATCAGTGATGATTAGACTGTCTCGGGGGGACAACATCCACCTTATCCTCTCAGGAGTTCTCCCCAGATGATGGTCGCGCTATGTATCCGTTAAAGGGGATGCAATCACTTGTGCTTTTAAAGTGTAGATACTTACCGTCACTTGCACCAGGTGTCCCACTCCCCTGCGGCAGCCAAAGAGCCATGGTGAGTAAGGAACGTCAATTATCACTAAAGACACACGCAAGGTGAGGTATGGCCTATAGCATCTCTCGATCCTGATTCCTGAGCAGCATTGTTACTTTGGGGTTATTTAGTTGTGGCAAGAAAGGTGTTTAACGATTTTACAAAAATAATGCTTAGTCCACATCAAGGCAACGTCATATTTGCGTCATACGGCATCAAGCTAGTAAGTAAACCAAAATAAATGAGTTCTTCATGCCAACCGGCTAATGATATTGCCCTTTTATGGGGCCAATCCTAAACATTTGACATAATGTTAATATATTGCGGAATGTTTATGTAGTTATGGGGATACATAACGAGCAAAAGCCTTCAGGAAATGAGAAGCTTGATCATGTTGGCAATATGCTGGATGCAGCTGACTTTTGATGACGAAAACGGATGACACCCACAACGGTGCTCGCGTGCAATGCACCAGACGAAGCGACTGTATTGTGGCAAACACAGGACTACGATGAATGGCCCATCAAATTTGTGCTGCTACACAGAAAAAATCAGCATTGATTTAACAATTGAACGTTGCCCTGTATCATGAGAATAAATGCCAGCTACCCGTGATCGGATGATATATTGTTTCCATCGTAATGGCGGGCCCAGATACCGAATACTACAGTCAATGTTTGAAAAAACAAATCTCTATATCTACAAATCGATTGTTATAACATAACAAATTCGACGTGATATATCACTCAATGCTAAATACCCCGTTCTCACTGTTGATTTGAAGAGCGAAGTGAGGCGCCCTCTCATCCCTGGTGACGAATTGACAGCTTTCTCCTCGTTACCGATACCACGCGTGAGTCGACTGGCGATGCTACTTGGTCTGCCACACAACGTCCATAACAGACCCGATTTACCACAAGCTTACAAAATGCTAACCACATGGAGCTATAAATTACCGATATGCACCGGGAACTCAATGACAGGCTATGAGCAAACCATTTGAATATTCCAGCGGATTAATTCCCCTTTTCATATCTCTATTCTACCCATGTTCTGCTTTAAAGTACTTCCTCAATATGACACATTTTATAGCAAAGTTAATATACGCGGTGAATTACTGTAATATAGCAGAGATTGAGGAAATGAGCAAGCCTATATACCAGCTGCGCTTCACGATTAACGAGCTTACAATATGGTCGGGACAATTGGTCTCAGATGCATATTAGTATTATGAAATACGGTAAGGATATTTCAATACATTATATACAGATTGTAATCATATCATGCGCTAAACTGCTGTAATACTTGCAAGTTGAACAGTAAGGCGAAGTTTAGAAATACGCTTTCATATTAAGGTCCGAGTGAAGATGATTTCAAATGCCTCTGTTGGTCCTTAACCACTCCATTAAAACCTACTAGAAAGAAGTAATCAATTCAGCGGTATATACGATTACATTTAGTAATAAGAAGCTCCAAGCCACCTGTCAGTCGTTAGGGCGTATATGTGATTCATGATTAAACCAGCATTCTCCCCATTTTACTCTATCTGTCTAGTCCTCGTCATGCTCAATCACATGGTTCACCTTTATCCGGTACTATGAAAGGGTTGCTTGACTGTAATCCCGTGATTGCTCCATCATACTCAGATAAATACGGACGTCGCCAGATAGTTAGTGGAGTGTGTGAAAATGAATTACTCTTTTGGCAGGGCTCGATAATTTTTTTTTCTTGAAGATAATAACAAGAGGTAAGCAATTACAAATGTCCAATAAAGTTATCAATGGTTCTTCCTATAGACAGAATGACTTGACGTCGTCCGCTCCATGTGTTTGTCTGTATGACCCACCATCAGTGCCATTAAATGCGGATGCTTTTATATATGGGTATGGTCTTTAAACAAAGTTGGAAGTCACATGGAACCAGGATATTGGTTGGGAAACAGCCAACAGGTACTCAACAACATTATTGCATCGCCTTAGGAGACAGTAGCGCCACCACACAATGCAAAATATGTGCGCAAAGATGGATCGCAGCATTCGTGGGTTGTTGCGCAACCTATCCCGTTGGTGCAATGAAATAACCACATGGGCGACCACGCCAGGGGCGCAGCGTATGTGGTTATTGAGAGACTGGGGGCGACTTTTAGGTATTTGAATGGACCTATATTGGGAATCCGTCGAAGTCGCCTTCTAGCGTTACTGCTAGTCAATAAGCGCTTCTTGAGACCACCGATAGTAAGTCACAAACCTCCAACTTAAGGCCTAGAGCTTTAACTTCCTCCTGCATAAGTTTGAAATTCCAGGGGCCAGGTTTTAAATAGGCCGCTCCTCCTCCTCCTCCTACAGTCCTTGGCCGCCATTAAATGGTCATTTCTGATGGCGCGTTATATCCCACAAACACCCTCGTCCAATTTCTTTACACCTTTCACGTTTATTACACAGTGCGGTACCTACTCACAGAACTACAAGCACCTTTACCTCAGGATCATTTCCATCACCCCATAAGGATCCACGCAATCGCAGGGTATATGAGGTACTCTGTGGTGAGTTTGGTGTACCTCGGACCAGCGCCAGAAGGCAACAGCTACTAACGAAGGCCTTGGTGTGCTATATGGATATAATGCGTTACGGGAGCGTGGTCAAGGCTGCTAGCCGGCACGTCCGTTATGATCCTAGACCGATGGCCTTTGAGGCGGACAAGGCAAAAAAGCCAGGGTTTGCCCACACGAGCAGCCTACAATTCTTTCAAGAGGAAATGGGTGTGGTTCTACACCTAGCACAGGGCTCTAAAGCAGACGAGGCCTGGAGTGCCTTCATACTGGACACGTCTGAGGGCTTCACACAGCCCTGCGTTGAGCGCATTATTGACAGCATTAGGCACTGCTGGGTGGACTTTGGCATTGGGTTCTGCATAGTGCCAAGCGGCATGCTCCAGGTAGGACAAGCAGTTGGGTACAAAAACCTGATTACCACCGCCAGTTATCAACAGCACATAGCGCATCAACACCGATGACATTGTAGCTGTGCCGTCCCATACAGGAAGCTTTGACAAGCCACAAGACACGGTGGTCCTCCTCGGACCGGACAGTCCCCCTCCACAAGTTGTTCCTCATATAACTTTCGTGGGAAAGTCGCACGAGGATGAATAAAACCTCTCCAATTGTAGGCGGAATCGCGAAACGCTTAGTTGTGCTTTGGCTTGCTACGTAGGTCGCGGAGTATCAAAAGGATAACTCACCCCACAGCCACAGTTGCAGCCCATTCGTGTTCTGCCATACAACCAGCCACCTTGCAGCTGAGCAGCCATGATACGAAGGAGCCAATGATCCCTGGAAGGCAGCTGCTGCCTTTCCGACTAGAGCCTTCAGGGTGTTTGCAAGGAGTTCAGCTGTTTTTTAATCCATTCACTCTTGTCAGTTGGTGTCGGTGTTGGTGCTGGTGTGGCTCTTGTGCCTATCCACCTGTCAAAGTATGTACTAGAGTCACGATTGCTATCCCAGTCGTAGTGAGGATGGAGGCGATTGTAGCCCCTTGTCCCGGAACAGGGTGCGTACACGCTCAGCTAGCGTTGTGGTCTCTTTAAGAAGTCTGGTGATCGTTTCCCTGATGCGGTTTATTTGGGTCTTTCACAGTTTACAGAGGCAGCCTCAATACAGGCACTCCGCAGGTCCTGCAGCTCTGAAAGCTCATTTGCTTGGAATCTCCATACCGGACTATCCACCCCCCCCCCCCCCCACTGACCTAGACAGCGCTGATGAGGCAGTTCTGAACATCCCGCTGACCAAGACAGCGCTGATGAGGCAGTTCTGAACACACCGCTGACCTAGACAGCGCTGATGAGGCAGTTCTGAACATACCACCCACCTGCGTTGACAAGGGCCTTCCTGTCCGCCTTTCCAATTATCACTATTGCCCACCTACACTTTTTTATGCAACCATACTCACTTCATGGACAATATTTCTGTTTAATGCCGATGATTTATCCGACCTGATGCAAACAGGAGGTACGTGTCGTAAGGCAATCTTGCTTGATTCTCATTTGCAGCGTTATATTGGGTTGTCACGAGGCTTTAATGTCACGAGGCTTTAATGTCACGAGGCTTTAATGCCACGAGCATCCTATGTCTATAGCCGTGGTGTCACACTGGATATACACGGTTACCGTACAGGCGCATCAGGAATTCTCTAGCCGGACAAAATACATAAACGCCGAAGTAGTATAGGGAGTAGCGGTTCTTGCACACCAGTCTCATATGATTATGACACACCTTTCTCATATGGGTTCTGTCACACCTATCTTATAGAAGCGCTCTTTTACTCCAGAGCAACCCGACTTTCGGCTACCTTTATGTCGCGGTTCAGGCACACCTACCTCCTTTATATATACTACTGACCCTTGGACGGCTTATACAAGATATTTGCTCACCCTAGGGCCCCTCGGACCAGACCCCCAAACGGGGCCGAGGGGCTAGTTTGTTGGTAAACTAGTATGTCGTTCACAACCTGCAAACAAGGTCCTCTAGGTGTTCCATTCGCTCCATAAGATCATTGTTCTTAACCTCTAGATCTCTCACCATGTCCTGCAGTTTCAAAAGGTCATCATACTTAGTCTCCATATCACTCAGATGCAAACTATTTTTTCATCTTTCATATACTCTGTATGTAATATCAACTCCTTTACACGACCCTCAAGTTCAGTAATACTGGCACACCAGTCTCATATGATTATGACACACCTATCTCATATGGTGCAACCCAGAAAACACACAGGGTGACTCACATGAGCAGCAGCGACCCGCTCGCCCCTCCCCCCCCCCCCCACCATATGAGCCCAGCCCTTCCAGCCCCTATGGTATAGGCCCACTAAAGAGGGCGACAGCAATGTCAACCATCTACAACAGGACTCTTAGGAATAAGCTCTTCTAAACGACTCACGCGCTCCAAAAGGTCCTCATACTTCGATTCCAATTCCCTCACCTTCTCCTCTACACCAGGACCCTGAGGAATAAGCTTTTCTAAACGACTCACGCGCTCCAAAAAGGTCCTCATACTTTGATTCCAAATCCCTCACATCATTCTCAAGGTCCACCTTCTCCTCCCATATATGTTCCACATCTGCTTGCAGCTCGGCCACCCCAATATGTTCATCGGTGCTCATTCTATACCTCAGCTATCATATGTTCAACATATCGACACGTGCCCATAGGCCAGAGCGTCTACACCACCTGGAGCTATCCACCGCTTTGAGTCAAAGGGGGAGAGAGACACCTTGTTAACGTGGAGCCCATATATTTTATGGCAGTCACTCCTGAGCATGTTCATTCCGTGGCGAAACTGCTTCTGGTCGAACAGTGACTCCACGTACTGAGCGTGTCGTAGATGCTTCTTCACCACCACCTTCTTCACACCCTTAGCTCTTTTTATCTCGCCCTCATCAGACATCAGAATAGAGTACATCTTAGGGCGCAAACCAACGTACTCCTTGATGGGCACGCCAGCGCACTCATCCTTCATCTTACCCAGAACCATTTTGTTTTTGTCACTGTGTAGGGCATGAGAAGGGTCAAAGTTACTAGTGTCAAAGAGATGCCCATCCTCCCTCATATCAGCATAGACGTCAGTGGTACGGATCTCAAGCAGCAGCGAGTCTGTGTCTGTGTAAAGCAGGTTAATATTACTGTCATATCTAGCCTTCATGGTATTGTAGTAAAAGTCATACATCAAGTGCTTGGAGAGGTCCAGAATGCACATGCCAATGTAGACCGGGCGGTTCAGCACTAAGCGAGTCTTGTGCATATGCAGGGCAGCTAGATCATCGTCAAACACTTTTTGTCGAGCATAGGCGGGGCTGGCAACAAGCCCACGTATTTTTTCTTTTTCCGATGAGCGCACAATCTTAACGTCGACTCACCTCCGGAGATTCTCCATCGTTTTACCAAAGACGGAGTTATTCATAAGTTTATAGAGATCCTTCTCAAAGTCGCTGTTGGCGGCCTTGCGCAGATCTGTATTCATCCTTATGTAAGGCTCCATCCATGGACTCTGGTCAAAGACAAGCGCACGATGAATCTTGGTGAGTCTCAACCCCAAAGACAGATATAGCTTGAGGTTCCTGTAGTGTACCACATACTTCTCCTTGTTCCGCAGGTTGGGCACCAGCTTTTCAACTCCATTTCCGGTGCTCCCCAATGCACCTAGGAGATCTTTCTGGTAGTCTGACAACCACTCATTTTGCACAAGAAGCCGCTCCGGCGCTAGGGGGTAATCGTTGTGTTCGTCATGAAGCGCAGCAGGATACTCCAAGTCAACCTCAAGTATATACCCCGTTTCAGCATCATCGGGATGGTCCTGGATCTCTAGGTTCTCAGGCCGTTCCACCCACTCAATACCCGAAGTAGGTAGGGCTTGGCTCATCGCCCACCCATACAGGTTGTTGGCATCGAGGTACTGGATATAGCTCGCTGGCTTATCCTGCTCAAAGCCCTCCACGTATGGGTTGTTCGCTTTAGCGTGGCGATGTGATACCATGCTTATCCCACCGCGCAGCCCCTTCTCAATAAACAGGTGCTTGTCATAATCGGTGAGAAACTCGAGTTTCACCCCTGTGCTCTTAAGAAGCGCATCCCACGACAAACCGGGGCTGGTATAGTAGTGGGCCGGATCCAACCCGTATTGCTTAAGACAGGTTTTGCGGAATGTTTCAAACACATCAGCCAGGAGCAGTACATCCGTGCGTAAGTAAAGGTCATGGTAGTCCCCCATGTTTTTACAACCGAACGCGTTCCAGACTTTCTGGGCGTGTTCATAGTCTGCAGCAGATATACCCTGTTCAGAGAGCTTGCTGTAGAAATCATGGATCAGCGGCAGTGGAGCATCAAACTTATCCCAGCCATCCATGAACTCATAAGGATACACTCCCTTACGCAGCAGCAAGCGCCGCTTCATCTGGTCTGGCTCGTATTCCGCCGTCACAGCAAAGGCATCTGGGTTGTTAGCAGACACAAGCTTGTCAAGAGAGGCTAGGAGGAACTGTGCACTGTCAATGAAGCGCAACTGTCCGACCGACAGGGAGATATACTTCTCCATGTTATTTGGGATGCAGTTGATATTGCCCTCCACTTTGCTTATACCCTGCATCAAGAGATGGGAGTCGTTGCCCCGCAGGTTATGGAACACCACAGGGATGGGTGTTGTCTTGGGACTCAGCCGAAGTTTCAGGTTACACACGTTATGGGCTGGCCCTCTGTACAAGCCTGTTATATGGCAGTGATCGCGAACAGAGTCACAGCCCAGTTTTTTCTTGCATACATGACAGTGAGTTGCAGCCTTATGTGCCCTTCTATCCTCCCGAGTCATCCGCATAGGGAAAGGCTTGGACAGAACTGCTTTAATCTTTTGCTCCTCCTGCTGCAGAGCCTGTAAGAACTTCTCCACAACATCGCTTCCTCTATAAACCACAGGGGGTTCTGTCTGCCCATCACATCGGACAACCACATAGCCGTAACCACATGGCTCATGCTCCTGTGTTCTCTGCGTGTTGCTCTTACCAGGATTAGGCGCAGGTCCCGGAAGCTTCACTGTGAGCGCCTCAAAGTCGGCATAGATAAGATAGGGGGCAGCAAGCTGTTTCTGCAAGTTCTGGAAGGATAATATGTTCTTCCCTTCCTCAGGCATGTCAACTCGCACAGCAGTCTGCCCGATACCCATGCACTCAGGTTTGTGCGCCAGGAGCAGTTTCTCAGTGGTGTATCCATGCAAGCATCGCTCGCAGAAGAACTTGCGGTGCTCGTACTTACTCTGGTCATACAGCAGGCGGTTCAGGTCTTCGATCTGCGTGTAATGAAACCTACCATCCTCCTCAATCAGCATGAGGTTTATACATGGACCAGGCTGTCTGCTGATACGGTGAACGATGGTGGCCTTTCCATCCCAGCCAAAGACATTCAAGCCGCCTACTTTAGCATGTTTTTCTATCTTCTCAATCTGCGAGATAGGTGTTGGATAGTCCACGCCTTTTCCTTCTAAGAGTCTTAAGAGCGGCTTAATGTTATTTTTCGATGGTCGCTGTGGGTTCTTGGCAACCGTGAATTGAAACATAATCATTTTGGGCTTCACGTGCTCGCTGATTATGAGTCATGTTTACTATACAGTTCCATTAGTCTAAAAGGGAATTCGTTGATACACAAAAGGCAACAACAATACAGCGAGCGGACTTTGACCTATGCAGTAAACACCCGTCTCTGACAAGGTGCCAAGCTTCGTCGCACATAGCTGCCAAACCATGTTGTTGACAGCGCCACAAGATTTCTATTTTTATACAGTGGGGAATCCCCGTTCAGTGGCGCTGACTGGCGTGTCCCCAGCTATAGGCCGTTGTGAAACAATCTTTTGGGCAAGACGAAGACGACTGTGGTTGACTTTATCGAACCCACAATCCATGCACAATCCTACCTTATTATTTTTTCTAGCCTTCTGATAACCCGAACAAAGATGATTAATGACACCATGTTTTATCTTATATCTGTGTAAGTTACAAAACTCTTGCTCTTGCGTACAGGGCCTATTACAGGGGACTTTCTTTCCGAGCAATATCCATGGGCACTTATTATCAAATACTACCATTGTTATATATATATAGATATCTATTAGTCTAATTGGTAATACTGTCTGGCGGCAACTGGGTATCGGACGGCACCACAAGCAACTCCTCCTTTACAAAGCCACGGAGAGGTCCATCCAGCAAATAGTATAGTACAGGCTCACCAGATTTAGTGACAGAGCTTCCAATCCGGTAAAAATTGAGCGACCACACAGGGTCAGTGGCCCGCCGCCAGTGGTCTTGCTCTGCCTCACCAGGCTGGTAGAGGTAGCGAACGCCAACATCAGAGGGAAGCTTTTGCTCTTTGACCCCCAGAGGGCGCCCTGGTACGACTGCAGAGGGCTTTTGTGCAACTCGTTTTGCCTTTATAGCATCTTTAGGTTTTTTTTCCAGTCAAGCGGGTCACCTCATTATTTATCGCAGAGACTACAGCCTGCAGTCGAGAAACCCACTCAGTCGATCGTTTTCCAGTATCCCTTAACTCTACGGCATACTGGTGACCAAAGAGTCGTTCAGCAAGGGTTCGGTTAAAGCGTTCCACTATACCCTGGTCTCGATGGATATTCACACGGCCACGCCTGACTGATACTCCATGTTTTACTAACAGTTGATTCGCTGCACCCATAAACTCCCGTCCGGGGTCCACCTGAAGTAGTTTAGGCCAATGCAGCGGTCCTCGTTTGTATATCCTCTCAAGTGCACCTGCGACATCCTTAGCCTCTTTTGTAGTCAATGGCTCAGCCGCTTTGTAGCGCGAGGCCACATCAACCAATGTTAGGGCATACTTGTAAGTCCGGCGCTTCACAACGTCATGAGGAAGAAATAAGAGATCGGCTTGGTGAACCTCATTGGGGACAGGGACATCAAACTTTGGCCTGGGAATGTGTTTTGGCACTGGCAGGTAGATTTGCCATATAGCTTGCTTTGTTAGCCACCCCCTGGCAACTTCCTCAGAAACCCTCGCTTCTGTCGCAAGCTTCTTGATAGCAGTACTGCCTTTCCAGTATCCCTTAGGACTATAGTAGATCTCTTGCATGCGACGATCCATATACAGTAAACGTTCGAGTCTCCAAATGACCTACTTAGCAAGCCTGTATGCAACCAGCCCAGTCGCAGCCATACCCAGTATAATGAACGCCACCTCACGCCCCCTCTGTTCATCTGAGGGCTCGTAGAAGTCTGAAAGAGCCCAGCGGGTCGACGGTTTTATTCGTAATTAAGGCGTACTCACGCATAGCTTCGTCCGCATCCTTAAAAGTATGCTCGGCGTGGCCCTGGCGGCGCAGTTGCTCATTGATGAAGTCTAAGCGCTCAGTTCTCTTCTTGGCCCATGCTGCCTGAGCAGATTGAAGCTGCTCGATTGCCATATCATGGCGTTTACGTTCCGCGTCCACTTGGCTGCCTCGTAATTTAGAGAATAAAAAGTTGCTCCCAGAGAATGCAAGGGCGTTAACAAGAGCACCCCCAACAAGTAGAGCAAGTGTGGCCATTACTTCAGTATATCAACTGGTAAGATTCCTTGTTTAATTAGCATATCCTTTGTGGCCATAGCTAGTGATACATCGGCAACAGCCATAGCCAGGTCCCGTGGGGTGAAATCAAGACGTGGCACCCCACCACCCAGAGCCATCTTAGCAAGCTTGGCATAACCTATTGAAATACCGGAAACAACTACACCGTGGTACAGAGCGTTGACGAGCATTTTTCCATCAGTAATTGGTGTTGTCATCTTATTCCATATAAAATGGATCCTTTAAATGAGCGTCTGGAGGCTTTTGTACCACAACCTGTTTAGAGTGTGAGGCTACCATCTGGTGCCTGTAGCAATACAATGCCAACACGCCAACACCGCCGACAACCAAAGGCACAGCCCATGTTGACCACGTCCACCTTTCCATAGGTTTGCTCGCTGATACTGGTTCCACAGCTTCATCTCTACCATCTGTAAGCGCTGTCTTAGCCTCTCGGAGCTCTCTCAGAAGCTTATTTTGATTGGCTTTTCGAGCTGCAGCACCCTTTCGTCCTGCCGCAACCCTTTTAGCGTTTTTTGTCACTGACGTTATCTCCACCGGTGTTGTCTCCCCTTGATTCGTGTTCGTTTCTTCCATGTTTACTTACTAAATTTATTTGTCCAATTGACATCTCTTAGTAAGCACCTGTTATAGCGGAGTTAAGCACATGCTATAGCGGAGTTAAACACATACTATAGCGCCGAAGTGGTGTCTTCCTCTCCACAGGCCCCTGTTGTTTCGGTGCTTGTTTTTCCAAATTGACAGTGCTTAACTGTTGTTAAAGCCGCAGTTAAGGGAGCTAAAAACATACCATAGCGATGATATAGCTCATAAGTGGCAGTGCTTAGCGCGTGTCCAACAAACGGGTCCGTCTCGAGGTCTGTAATTAGCCTTGGCTGGTGTTCTGGTGGGATTGGTGGAAACATACAAGCAATACCTGAGTACAGCTGTAGCAGTGTCTGACCTAGAGTACGTGTCATGCTGGCAACTAGCCGAGCCTCGTATTTCACATACAGCTTTATGATCTCTTCATCAGACATTGATTCAACCTGGTCAATTGTAAGGCCCTTCAAACCAAGGTACTGACGGCCCTGACCTCCGGCTATGACGGCAGCAAGCCTATCTCTCTTAGAAGACATATCTACACTAGGGGTGCAACTAGGTTCCGCTCCCCCAGACTTTGTCTCTGCTAAGCCAGTCGAGTCCTGTTCAAGGAGTTTATCAATAATGGTATCAGGATCCATGAATATACGTATACGCCTTCGAGCTTCAAAATACTGCACCGCTACCCAGATAAAGAAACCTAAATTGATTACTGAGGCAGCGGCTGCTATCAAGGCCAATATCACTTCAATCGAAGGCATATGCAGTAGGCTGATCAGTCTTCAGCAGCAGTTTTGCGTGCTTGGTCTTTGCTAGTAGTTGGCGTACTGTGGCACGTTCCTCCTTTGTTGGAATTACATCATTTTCACGTAAGGCGTCTTCAAACGAGTCACGGTCCTTGGTGTGAAAGAGCACCATCCAGCGAGTCTGCTCACGTAAGTCCTTCAGCACAGAGTTGTACTTTTGGGTGAGGACCCAGACACTTTGCTGCGCATGGCGGCCGCTAAAGGCCAGTTCGGATAACATGTCTTTCTTCTTGGTTAGGGCCTTTGTTGCCGAACAGTCATCAATAATGTACAGGGTTGGCTCGCCCTTAAAACAATGGTAGAAAGCCCTCAGGTGGTCATGGAGCCGCTCCCCTGGATCAACCACGTACACCTCTGAATCATCCCACACCCATGACCGCGTCCGATAGGCCTCGTTGAAACGTATGGTAGGGCAGAGGATTACAATATACTCGAAGGCACCAAAGAAGGGCCCTTCAAGTAGGTCGAGGATGAATGCGGTTTTCCCACATCCTGTCTGCCCACAAACAATTGCCGAACAGGGGCCATCTGGAAATGTAAACTTAGTAGACTGCGCTGACGAACCTGCCATCTTTAATGTTAAGCTGTGCATCCATTACAATATACATGTAAACGTTCAATGCACCGGCCGCCTCTGCCTTTTTCGTGATCTGTATGGTGATGCCCTCAGACGCATTCTCCACAGCCCTGCCACTACCGTGCAGCTGGTCGTCATCACTCGTCCTTAAGTCGAGCCACAGAGCATACTTAGTGGTTAGGTACTCTCCTAGGGAAACGTCTGACAATGACAGGTCTTTTAATGCTATTGCTACACTGGGGTCTCGTTTACTCGTTGCTGCACAGGCCTTCTTCACCTCGTCCCACTGCTGGTAGCCACGCATGCCCTGGGCATAGAGCTGATTGGGGATGCCCTCAATGGTCACCTCAACCTTCGTTATCTTTGGGTTGTAGAACGACTCTGTTTTCCTGGCGTATGAGGCGTTGGTCGGGTCTTCAAAGAGCAGTAGGATGCCCTTCATGTTGCGAGCCGGCACGTTCAGGTTGATGTTCCACAGTGTATCTCTTTTATTGTATACAAGCTTCCTGTGACGAAGCACACGGTCATACAGAATCGAGAGCCGACTTGTGTACTGTGTGCGTATCATGCGGGCCAACTCTGTGTGGGTAACCATCTCATACTCCAGCGAGATGCCATCAATTTTGTAGCTTGCAGCGGTGTCGCCTGTTGCGTGAATCACGCGGTTGTAGTCGTTGAACGTGAGCTCGTATTCCAGTCTGTCATTAAGCGCGCTCTGGTAGAATGGCATGTGGCTCTCGAGGAGTTCAAAATCAAGTGGAACGTAGAACCTGTTACCATACACATCGGCTACGGCCTTGTCCTCTTCCTCGGTATCAACCTTGTCTCCTGCCCCCAGTCGTATCTTAGTTGCGTTTCTATCATCTGATGTGTCAATGCCCTGATACTGAAGGCCCTGTCTCTCCTGTGCTGTCCGCCACAAGTCGTGGTAACAGTGGTACATATCGCTGTCATCAATAGACATGACCTCATTGCCAGAAATCTTGATTGTCATTTTCTTTAACCACGGCGCGGCCCAGGTTTTGCACAATGGTGCGGTTAACATCAGTCGAGGTCAGCGTGATTGTAAAGGCCAGCCGTGCTGTCCCTGGAACAATGACGTCTTCTGCACCTAGATTTGGGAAGCGAACCAGCAGTTGTTGGTTCTGATCAATAGTGCTTGGATTGTTTGTAACGACTACAGATTGTCGCACGCCCTTTACCCCAAGGGGTTCGCATATCCGGCGGTGTGGGTTTAGTTTGCGTCCGTAAGTACTCGTCATGTTGAATGTTTAATTACACTTATATCTTTAACACACAGACATGGAGTTTGATAACCCAGCATTTGACGACCCAGAGGAGGAAGGGGCTATGGGAGGGGATAGGAATGAGACTAGCTTTGATGATGAGGAGACTAACATGATTGACGAAACTTTAGATACATCAAGTACGACTATGCCACCATGGGCTATTATTGAAATGCCTGCTGGGTTAACAGAAGATCAGGTGGCTTCCAAAGAAGAAACTGAAGTCTTAGTTAAGAGGTGGGAGAAGGCAGTGTCTAAGCATGGACTGCAGGCCACTCTGGAGTTTAGATCGTCTCAACAAGGGGACCTTTGGGTTAAGTGGGACCGAGAATGGAAACTTCTGACATGGAAGAACAATCCAAACAAATTCCTCTCTCCTAGGAGTATCCTAGATTACGGTGGTACACCGCTTGCTTGAGCTCTTGGAGTGACCGCTGAATTATCCACAAAAGCAGTAAAAGCCCTACAAGGCGTTGACGAAGCTGCTGCTAAAGCGGAAGCTGCACTTCCAGATATGTTAGAAATGAGCAGCCTTGAAGCTGTGACAGAGCAAGGTGGTGTGGAAGAAACAGGATTCATAGAGGACGTTCATAACACCATAGAAGACCTAGGCACACAAACAGACAACGAACTACCACTCAGAGAGCTTATGGGGCTTGATAAGGCTATGCAGACCCAGAGGGGTGAGCTGGTCAATAACCTAGCTAAGATAACTGAGATAGAAAGGAATATAAAACAGAGGAAGCTAAAATGGCAAGCCTGGAGGAGGAAGGGAGGGGTGATAGTCGAGCATGGAGATTCCAAGCAAATGAGCTTGCAGAGCTGCAGGACCTGCGGAGTGCCCGTATTGAGGCTGCCTCTGAAAACCGTAACCGTCTAAGGACCCAAATTAACCGCATCAGGGAAACGATCAACAGACTTCTTAACGAGGACACAACACTAGCTGAGCGTGTACGCGACCTGTTCCGAGAGCAGGGTATAACAATCGCCTCCATACTCACTGCGATTGGATTGGCAATCTCGACCCTTGTAGTTGCTTTGACGGGTGGAGGGAGCACTAGTCCAACCCCGGCACCAACGCCGACACCAGCTGATAAGCCTGGTTTAAAGGAATGGATTAAAAAACAGCTGAACTCCTTGGCAAACGTCCTGAAGGGCCTAGCCGGTAAGGCAGCAGCTGCCCTTCCAGAAATCATTGGATCCATCGTATCATGGCTGCTTACGTCAGCTGCAAAGGTGGCTGGTTGGATGGCAGAACATGTATGGGCCGCAGTTGTGGCGGTGGGGGGAGTTATCCTCCTGATACTCCGTGACTTACTACGTAGCAAACCAAAGCACAGCTAAGCCTATAGCGATTCCGCCTATAATAAGAGCGGTTTTCTCATCCTCGTGCGCCCCACGCAGACCAGTCTCGGCCATAGGGGCGGGCCCTGGAGAGGAGAGTTCCATATCTGTATCTGTATCTGGCGGAGGGTCAAAGCTTCCTCTATCTGGAACAACCGGAACCGCGTTGACATCAGTATTGCTGCCGATCTGCTGCTCCTCAGATGCGATAGTAATCAGATTGTTGTACCCAGCAACGTCTCCAATGGCGAGGCTCATATCTGATGGAGCCATGTACAGGCCCGTTCCAAACACATAATCAACCTTTGAAGAGGCATTCTGGAGGACGTTCTGATACCGTTGGATAGATGACGGAATATCCACTGGGGAGTTGATGGCATCCTCAACGTTGGCCTGAAATTGCTTTTGAGCATCAAAGGACGTTCCAACACCTAGTATCTCTGAGCGGGTCTGCGCCTGAGCACTAAGAATGGCCCAGACATAGGTCCGAATGCTGTCGTTAATTCGCTCAACGCCGGTTTGTGTAAAGCCCTCAGACGTGTCCAGTATGAAGGTACTCCAGGCCTCGTCTGCTTCAGGTCCCTGTGATAGATGTAGAACAGCACCCATTCTCTCCTGAAAGGATTGTAGGCTTTTCGCATGGGCAAAACCTGGCTTTGTATCCTTTTCCGCCTCAAAGACCATCCGTGTAGGGTCATAACGAACGTTTCGACCAGCAACCTTGACGACACTCCCGTAACCATACGCATCATGTGCATATAAGATACCAAGGCCACTATTAGCTACGGTTGCCTTCTGGCGCCAGTCTGTGTTTGGTTGAACACCAAAGTTAGTGCAGAGTCTCTCATATGCCCTCTTGTCATATGTATTGTTATAGGGGTCATAGGCATGATCCTGAGGTAGAGGCGCTTGCAGTTCTGCTAATAGGCGACGCACTGTGTAATAAAGGTGAAAGGTGTAGAGAGCTTTCACGAGTGGAATCCATGTACCTGGGAGGACACGCCGCAGCCGGCTGATGCACACCACACTGCAAAGTTTAACTGGTTCTGCCAAAACTGCATTGGATTTGTCAACCAGTCTTTTACTACTTTGTCCGCTGTTACCGGCGGCACCTTATAGTTACTGAATAGATCAGGAAACTTTGCTGTGAATGTACCACCATTGTGAACAACTTGAATTGTTTGTCGGGTTAGTTTATCTCCCACACCATATGTGGCTGGATACACCCCGCCCGCACCATATGGGGTAGCTTTTCTATTGAAACTAAAGGCTTGTTTATTCATAGTGCTATGTATCACACTCTGTCAAATGTTCAAAGCGGCGGCGCTGTGTCCCTGCAAAAACCTATTGACAACACTGCGGGCGATCTATGTGTTGGCCTAAGGTCAATCACGTATACTGTGGGCTGGTACAATCTAGAATCAGACGAGAGCATTGCATGGCGGTCAAGGAATTCAGAAGAGAGAGGATATGCTGCATTAAAACCAGGCCTCTGGAGCTTAAGCCTTCTTCAGGAGCATATTACACCATTAGGTATCGGTTTGGAGGTTGATGCTGTAAATGGGGTTATTACCCTAACAGTTCCAGACAATGGGGGTGCGCACATAACAGGCGGAGTGTTAACAATGTTGGGTCTTGACGGCCTCAGTGGGGGGTGGATACCTTCAGGTACTTACATAGGTGACCGGCCCATCAACTTTAGCATCTTTAACACAATTTATGTTCACCTCGATAAAGTCAG
Source organism: Urechis unicinctus (assembly GCA_034190875.2). NCBI lineage: Eukaryota > Metazoa > Annelida > Polychaeta > Xenopneusta > Urechidae > Urechis > Urechis unicinctus. The sequence goes on along the minus strand of CM067350.1, from coordinate 77,272,874 downwards.
TACCACACACAACATGCTAGATGGTGCGCCCACTACGCTTCTTGAAGTTGTTGGCTTAGATGGTGGCTCTTTCGGTGATATTATAACCACGAACTTCACTAATCCTGTATGTAAGCGTGTCACTAGTGGAACAGTGCATGAGTTAAAGGTTCAGTTACGTGATAATAAAGGAAGGCTATTAGATAACCACGACTTACCTGTTAGCGTTGTTCTTGAATTTACAAGATGTCAATAAAAACGAGTATTTATGGACCTAGGCAAAAACCGGCAAGCACTGTTCAGGGTGCCGACCTATCGGAATATGCCACAAAGACCTATGTATCTATTGGTGACTCAAAAAAAATGGATAAAAGTGGCGGTACTATGACTGGAGACCTTGAAATGGGAGATAATAAAATCGTTGAGTTGGGAGACCCGATTTCACCGAAGGATGCTGTTCATAAAAAGTATATTGATGCTGAATATAGACAGCAGAACAGGTACCTGAGACGATACGTAGATGAAAAGACGAAACCACTCATTACTATATGGGCAGAAGCAAGTGGCCCCCTTCGCAGAGGATATGAGTGGTCGTTTGGCCATGGGGCTAGGGGTCGAGACTCACAAGACTCAAGCTGTGGATATACCATGTTATGTAATGGCAAGATCATTCGTATGGGGTTGTCTTCGGGTGTTGGTGCTGATACTGCTCCAATAGCAGTCGTTCCTGTTATTAATGGAACAAACCAAGCGGTAGGAATAAGTAAGCCTGCTAACCAACGGGCTGTCGTAATAACTTTAGACCAGTCTTTACAGCTAGAAGAAGGCAACGTTATTAACTTTTATACAACCACACAAAACCGAGGGGCAACTTGGTCTGTAGCTTCACTCCTAATTGAACTTGATATATAGACTTATGTATACAAAGACAGTATGAAACAACAACCAACGACTGCACCGTTAAATCCAGAGCCTCCTCCATGTGATCTGGGGCACTCCTATCGGCTGAATGAGATAAGTCTTAAGAAGCAATACCTTGAGAAAGAAATTGAAAAAATATAGTGCTATGTACAAAAAATATAGGTGTGCAGTAAACTCAGTGGACGCTGTAGACACTGCTTTAGTTGCTGTGGGTATGTGTCTTGGCGCAAGTGGTGTAGGTGTAATGTCTACAATAGTTGCCATTCCTATTGCCACAGTGTTGGGTGCTACTGGAGCAGCTTGTGGGCTACTTGTAATTGCTGGAAAATTCATCAGTAGGCGGATGACCATTAAGTTGAAAAAGCATGACCAGATCTGCATTCTCGCTCAGAGCAAATTGAATACCATTGCTGACATTGTATCGGCGGCGCTTGAAGATGGGTATATCTCAGATGATGAGTTTAAACTCGTTTTAGCTGAGGTCACAAATATACCCTAATGAAAGGCGAAATTAAGGCCAGACTGTTTCAATTGATGAAAAAAAAAAAAAAAAAAAAAAAGCGCTGATCCAACGTGGAAAAGACATCAAATATTAATTTTAAAAAATTCGAAGTCATTTTTATTATTAATTGCCAAGTCTCTATAATAATAAAAATATATCGGAAAAAAAAATAAGTGCAAAAGCCCCCTGGTATGACACTGCTCTCCAGTTTTTTGTTTTTTCCCGGGATTCACACCCCACCTCCACTGTGGGGTGTACAACTGAAGATTGGGCTGCATGTTATCTGGCCAGGCCTACCCCACGTGACTCATTCCTATCCTCTCCACTATAGGGGGAGAGGGTGCTATAACTAGGAATAAGTACTGGAAGTAGGTGCAGATGTATATAGTATAGAGGCCTCTATACAATACACAAATGCATTGGCACTTGACAACTCAGCCCTGCAGTGTCATACCATGATAACTTTGTGCTATATAAGGATTAGAGCTTGAGTGTATCACAAATATGGGTGTTGACAAAAAAAAAATGTTGTCACTCTCTAGAGCGTTAAATTGAGGAAGCCACTTGGATAGACTGCCTCTCCCAATACATGGTTTAGATTTTTTTGATTTCTGGTAATTACATTTGCCATGACTAATTAGATTAAATATGCTCTGCACACCCCAAAGATAGTGGCAGACATATGTGCACTCATCATAGCGTGCTCACCAGTCATATATGAACGCTATGAATCACAGCCGCGAATCATAACGTGCACATATGAATCAGCCTATTGAACAAACGAGGGTAAAAGGTATAGAAATGAACACAGACGAGCGTATTACTGAACTTGAGGGTCGTGTAAAGGAGTTGATATTACATACAGAGTATATGAAAGATGAAAAAATAGTTTGCATCTGAGTGATATGGAGACTAAGTATGATGACCTTGTGAAACTGCAGGACATGGTGAGAGATCTAGAGGTTAAGAACAATGATCTTATGGAGCGAATGGAACACCTAGAGGACCTTGTTTGCAGGTTGTGAACGACATACTAGTTTACCAACAAACTAGCCCCTCGGCCCCGTTTGGGGGTCTGGTCCGAGGGGCCCTAGGGTGAGCAAATATCTTGTATAAGCCGTCCAAGGGTCAGTAGTATATATAAAGGAGGTAGGTGTGCCTGAACCGCGACATAAAGGTAGCCGAAAGTCGGGTTGCTCTGGAGTAAAAGAGCGCTTCTATAAGATAGGTGTGACAGAACCCATATGAGATAGGTGTGTCATAATCATATGAGACTGGTGTGCAAGAACCGCTACTCCCTATACTACTGCCGACGCAATTATGCGAGCGCACTGGGCTGGTTGATCAACGTTTGCACACTGTTCAAAATCGTCGGTAGCACGTAACAATAAAAAACACTTCAGCTCACGGCGTATTCATGCTAATTGTTTTATCTTATGCCACTTGAGCTCAAGCCCAGTGACATACTCGAGCCAAAGTTCTCAGGTTCTACCTCCAGCAAGCCCAGTGACATACTCGAGCCATCGTTCTCTTGTTCTACGTCCAGCACACAGGCTGCACAAAGCTACACCATTCAGCTCCACCATGGGTATCTGTGAATGGCTGCGAGCGATTTCCGTCCCAGTGTATCTCACCATCTTTGTGTTTGCCTGGTCGTCCTGGATAGATATAAACGGGGTATTTGTAGAACTGCCTTTACTCGTCAATACGCTGCCGGAGTCATGGGACCTGCCTTCCTACATTGTTATCATCATCCAGGTGGCCAATATAGGACCTCTTGTTTTTGTCGTGGCTAGTCGCCTACAACCAAATAAGATCCGGGAGTGGCCTGTCATCTATCTGGTGATTGGGATCGGCCTCGTTTCTCTGCTTCTTCTCACCTTTTTCTGGGACGCCACGTCCATGGTAGGCGGTGCTGACCACTCGGTGGGTCTCCTCACTCTCACCGCCCTCCTAGCCCTCGTCGACTGCACCTCCTCCGTCGTCTACCTGCCATACATGGCTGAATTCAAGCCGCAGTATATGACGGCGTTCTATATTGGTGAAGGCCTGAGCGGGCTCATTCCAAGCCTGGTTGGTCTGGTGCAGGGTGTAGGCTCAGACCCAATCTGTGTAAATGTCACAGGACCAAATGGAACATTCCAAGTATGGCCTGAATATACAGATCCGTTATTTTCAGTGTCAGAATATTTCTATGTTTTATTTGCGATGATCTGCCTCTCTGGCATAGCGTTCACGGGACTTAACTTCGGACACTTTTGTCAAAAGGCAAAGATCCGTCATTCTGCTGAAAACTCCCTACAAGATGTAGATGTCAGCAGTAGCAACCCCTCATTCGACAGCCCAAAAGAACTGCCTCCTGCCGATATTAACCTGAAGCCGGCAAGGGATGATGACGGCAAGGACCCCACCGCCGACACCATTCCCCCGGGGCAATTGGTGTTATTTCTGGTTCTATGTGCGTGGTGTAACGGAATGACAAACGGTGTCATCCCGTCGACGCAGACTTACACCTGCCTACCCTACGGTAACAGGGCCTACAACCTAAGTGTACGGCTGTCTACTCTTTGTAACCCGCTGGCCTGCTTCCTGGCTGTCTTCGTAGCCAGCCGTTCACTGGCCGTTCTCGGTACACTGACGACGCTAGGTACAGCTATTACGGGATACCATCTCTACCTGGCGGCCATGAGCCCCGCGCCCCCGCTACAGGGGGACCCGTGGGGGGAGGCCATCGTGGTGAGTTTTAACAACCAATCGACTCATGAATTCACGATAATTGTTTCCGTTGCATCATATCCGGTTATAGATGACTAAAACGAGCATTCACATGGCTTGATATCGACTTTCACAAATAAACACGAGTCATTCAATCAGGGAAATACAGAGGGTATGGCTGGCCCATTTCGTAACCTCGTAACCATTCGACACTTGGGCAGATGAGAAGCGGCAATTAAGATTAGTACCACATTTTTGAACCATGACAAAGTGGCCAAACGTCGCTAGCATGGCGGCACTGTCAACCCGTTCAGTATAGTAGTGTGAAGAGTCTATCATAGAAATAACTCGGCCACTTGGACTTCGTTGCCACTTTTATTGACTTGTCGGAGCATTACTCATGATAGCATTCGAATATGCAATGAACCAGTTTATAATGACAAAAGTTGTCCTTAAACATTAACTTTAACCTAATTAACCTTAGTGAAGTGAGGGCGCTGAAGTAGCGCATGCTGTCAAACAGGAATACACTTGTGAATACCCATGAAATTGTCTGTTATAGATCCTAACATCGATGCTGATGATCGCCTTTTACAGCTACGTCAAGGTGTGTGTCGCCACTACCCTGGTGCGATCTGGCGGTAGGAGGGGCTTGTTGTGGGTGGGCGTGGTCACCCAGGTAGGCTCGCTGGTGGGATCCGTTGTCACGTTCGTCCTCGTCAACAAGCGTTTGTTCACAGACATGCCAGCGTGTCCGGTGTGACAGCTCGGCGCAACTAGACATCACAAAGCTGCTTTGAGATAATGTATTCCCCATTTGTTTCACTTGAATGTATGCCTCAAATATGACCACGCTTCAAATGCATGTGATAGACATTAGATCCTCGATGCCAGTATAGTAACCATTGTAAATTGCTATTGTAAGAAGAAATAAACAAAGCGTCACTTTTCAAGCAACACTGTTGATATCGATGTGAGACATATATATCTCTTGAGATATGCCCAACGTCAGGTATGGTTTAACTTTCTGAAACAAAGCCATCCCACGACGAATTGTCCATAGTCAGATTAACAGGACTACACAGGGTGTCAATTCAAGCAGTAAGATATACACATACACAGGTTCATAACGAGGACTATGCACCGTGCTACTTGATACTTATCTCATCAAGCACTCAGTTTAAATGGCAGATTAGAAAGGTATGGGATTATTGCACTCGAGTAAACCAAGCTTTTCAAAGCATATATACTGTGTCACGTGAATATAGTCATGTGGCAGACACGTTGTTTTGCATTGTGACAATGTCTTCTAAACAAATGTTCGCCACATCTAAGAGGAATGTTCACCAGACAATGTCCACGCTATTACCAGCGTTACTGGTCAGCCCCATGATGACCACGTGAATGTGCAAGCTGGGCGCAGCTGATATCGTTTGTTTGTTGGCTAAGATAACATCCCTCTCTCATGGTATTGGCTAGTCCCTCATTAATACCAGGCATCCATTATCGCCTTATGTGGTAAATGTGTGATTTATGTATGATAGCTTTGACTGACAGCACCCACGGCGTTGACAAGTGCACGAAACTGAACAAGAAACACACGCGTCCAATAATATTTGCTTTATACAGCGTTTCTGTCAATCCAGTCAAGGAAGTGAGAGACTCGGGCGTAAATACCCGGGTAGCCATCACCGCACCCCAAACCGAACGTGAAGACACCGGCCACCTGGAAGCGGTTGTTGCCACTCCTCACCACCAGGGGTCCACCAAAGTCACCCTGTAAAATAGATGAGCTGCAGTAGGTCCGGCCCATTCAAGGCGGGAAAATTCTCCACATGCGAAAATTATTATTGCACAATAATGTACGACCGTAGGCGTCTTTCCACAGGGTTGCAAATTAAACATTACCAGACAAGCGCCTTTCTCGTTTTCGGGAAGGTTGCCAGCGCAGATCATGCCATCTGTTATATCATATATGAATATTTCCCGTTGACAGTCCCGATTGGTGGGTATAGGTAAATTGACTTGCTGGAGGACGTCTTGAAGTTCCTCAGTATCTGCATGCATACAGTCCTATAAGTGAAATATGTGTGCAATGGAAAACAATACATTGAGAAGGCAGAACGGAAGATAACATATAGTATACAAAACATGTAGTTACCAAAAGAGAGCGTTCCCCAATCACTAACGGTTGCAGTACTGCCCACGTAGTCGTTGTTAGCCTCTGGCGGGCAGGCGGGCTGCACGTCGTCATTGAATGTAATGGGCGAGGAGAGACGAAGCAGAGCGATGTCGTTGCACCATCTACCAAACCGTTATGATCACGTGGGAAATATGCTGACAACGTTATGACTTACTTGCTGACAATGCAAAGCGCTGATGTCAGCACGTAATTTCTGTTGATGATAACGCCACCGCAGAAAGCTATCCCTGTGTCGCTTCTGATTGAAGCCTGTATGATAAGATAGCATTCAAATATGTCATAACGGACAGAGCCGCAAACAAAGTGACAACACCTTTCTCTGGTAGACGAACATGACTGGTTCCTGACTGATATTGTTATGACAACCATGTAAGTTTTGGGATGTTATTGCATCAATCAGCATGAGTCGTACATTTGAAACAGAATACGCATTATAAGAGTCCTGAGCTTCTTTTTATCTGCCAAGGTACTTCTCCGGGTCGAGAATCACGCCCGCCTGCAATGAAGCCCTCTACACCTGCGTCCGGGTACTTACAGTGACCACCATCCCTGGGGGCATACATTATTCCACTGCATAGTAAGGTGGGAGGGGATGTTTGTTGTACCATTGTCTGCGTATCCTGTTGTTATCGGTCAACAACATATTTCGATATACTGGAGAAGTTATAAAGATACAACAGTGAATTGTGCCAGCACTCACCAACCCACGCGCGGGATGCGTCTGCAACGACACACAGCAGCAGGTCATCGTGAAGAAATACAGACAAAAGACAACGGATATTCAATGCAGGGACGTAAACACTACAATACGCAATGATATCTTGACTGGTTGACCTCATACTCTCACTAGGAGCAATGATATCTTGACTGGTTGACCTCATACTCTCACTAGGAGCTATGATGTCTTGACTGGTTGACCTCATACCTCTATACCCTCACTAGGCGCAATGATATATTGACTGGTTGACCTCATACTCTCACTAGAAGCTATGATGTCTTGACTGGTTGACCTCATACTCTCACTAGGAGCTATGATGTTTTGACTGGTTGACCTCATACTCTCACTAGGAACAATGATGTTTTGACTAGTTGACCTCATACTCTCACTAGGAGCAATGTTGTCCTGATTGGTTGACCTCACTAGGAACAATGATGTACAATCATTAGGATCAATGTTTGCGACGGACAACAGGGAGAAAACGTCGAGTTGCAAGACTGGTTGACGTATCTTTGCGAACGTAAAAGCTCCATAACAGAATAACAATTATTTACTATTAAGTCACGTAGGTATATGTTTACAGATCATGTGTGTAAAATATTTCAATAGAACTGAAAGCCCAGTTGGCTGATGAGGGTGGTCCGTCTCATTTTCGCAGGTGACAAAGGCAGGAAATCTGTTGCCAAACATAGTTGTGTTGACCGCTGCTATTGTTGGTTTTTGTTTATGGCGGGTACAGCGTGAACTCCTCTTCAGTTGTGTTACGGGTAAGCGAGGATTTGTCATCAAGTCAAACATATGCGTACAGCGTCGAAATGTACGCCTAACCTTGAATGTGATTTTGATGGCAGTTTGACTTGCAACACCCAGATACGCTGTTGAATTGCTTATCAATGGCAATAGCACACAACCTAGAATTAATATCACTGTTGATTTCAAGTGATATTTCATGCTGTTTATACCATACTGATTAACGGAAATATTAGCAAACTACGGTCAAAAAAAGAAAAAGCGTTGTCTGTCTTTCTTAATCCCTAAAACTAACTTGTATCTTACGTCGTTATTTTCAATAAAGCATAAGTCGCAATTACTGTTCTTAAACATATACATTTCATAACGACAATTAGCACTCCAAATAATCTCTGACGTCGTATTTCAGATCATTCCACCAAATAAATATAATCGCAATCTGTCCACCGAAAACCAATTGAAGCAAGCATCATTCAATGTATATTGTGGCATTGAGGTGAAGAAAGCATTCACTCCTGGGGTCACTAAAAGTACCCAACAAGATGTGGACACGTGACATTCGATGGTTGCACCACTCTTCGATAACATTCGCGTGAGTTGTGGTGGACAATATCTCGTTGATATTCGTCTCTCTGATACAACATTAAGCAATCATTTGAAGGAATTGTGGTGAACATCCTCTCATAGGCCTTGTTCCATTCGGGTAATTATAACCCCTTTCTCTGACTTTCCCTGAACAGACGTGAATTTGATGGGTTTTTGACGGACGTTCTCTTGTAGACATTCGGTGATGTGGCCCGATGTTATCCCTTTACCTTGCACTTGCAGTGTGACACTTTGTTACATCTAATGACGTAAGCCTGAATTGAAAAGCATCCCTAAATGAGTGGGCAAAATGTGTAGGATAAAAGTATAGGTGCTCCTTACATTGAATTCATGGAGCAGGGTTTGTTGAAGATATCATTTGTTGAAGATATCAAACAGTTTACAATAACATATTAAGTATTTACAAAACCATATTAACTCTATAGGTTATATGGCTAACAAGCATTGTGTAATGTCATTCATTATTCTCTGACAAGTGATATTTAGAAATAAAACAAGGTCTCTTAAATTCATTATCCTCACGAAATCAAACATACACTTTTGTTGGCTTACTAACCTGAATTAATGTACTGGGTGTTTTGTGCGATCCAGACGAGGCATTCCATAGTCAATATATGGGATGCTTTACATTGAGGGGTGTTACTTGTTATGATAGATAATATGCTGCATAGTCGTCCAGACGATTCCTACATACAGTAAATGTCATAAGCAAACGATTTCAGTTAACGTACAATCGGTACAAGTCAGTATCATGTATTAACTTATCAGAATGATGGAGGCACCACCTGACGAGATTATTTCTAAATTGGACCTGACGGACACAGGGAGTCATTTCCCCAGTTTATTACAAAAAGAAGACCACCTTTAAAAGTGTAGCTCATTGACCGGATTGGTCGTCTGTGTGTTGCATAAATTGCTTAGACTGTAATAGCATGATGATAACGAATACTATACACAGTCCGTGTTAACATAGAAATAGATAGTGTGGTGAACAACTACTTACTTGAAGTGACCCATCACCTGGTATTCCAATGTTATCTAAACGCTACAGGATACTAAGTTCTAATTTATCAAATTCCTAAAACAACACTTTCCCTCACGCATGTAACACACTACATTTTTGACACAACCCCAATGTCTTTGGCTCATATTCTATTTCAAACGAGACTGTCCATTATATAAATAAAAAAAGACTGATCTATGCTGCATCAGAGGTTTACTATTGTTCTTTTTTTCCCAGTAGATCCACGCTCATACTTAATTTCTCTGATATGAATTATGATTCACCACTTTTGCAGTAACTCACACTGAGTACAGTTCCCTTGTATTTCTTCTGAACAAGGTGTAACAAGGTTAGGCAAAAGCTCAAGAGTAGTTACTATTCTGAGGTAAATTATTGTTCTTTTTTTCCCCAGTAGATCCACGCTCATACCGAATGTGTCCGATATGAATAACGATTCACCACTTTCGCTTTAACTCACTCTGAGTAGAGTTACCTTGCAGTTCTTCTGCGAGTTGCAAAATTTAACTTTCAAGTATTTTGGAAATTTATGATCACCAAGGGATATGAAACAGATCACTTATATGTTGACATAAGGTATCACGTCACATCCATCATCAAGTGGATCGCGTATAATTTTGGAATATAACTCATTCCATTAAAACAATACGACGATGCAAGACAAGATTCATTTATTGGGTGTTTTGTGCGATCCAGTCGAGGTATTCAGAGACTCTTGCATAGACACCAGGAGTGCCACTGGCACAGCCGAAGCCCCAGGACACAAGACCGACGATCTCAAAACGGTTTTGGCTGTTCCTCACCACCATTGGTCCACCAGAGTCACCCTGCAAAATCAAGAAAATATCAATTAAGCATGTACACCTAAATGTCACAATTGAATAATTCGCAAAACCTGTCAGGCATAAATAAATTGCAGATCTATAATATACGAAGAAAGCTTATTCACGGCAACAGAGTTGGGTATAACTCACCTGGCAAGCATCCTTCTCATTCTCGGGGATATTTCCGGCGCAGATCATGCCAGGTGTGATATCATAAGGCCACATTTCCCAGGCGCAGTCGTCATTGGATGGGACAGGAAGGTTCACCTGCTGCAGGATATTAGGCAGGAAACCACCTCCTGTACACGACAAAGATACAGCTTATTACTCATCCATCTGCAAGGACTTAATAGGCTATATACTAGTCCCCGCCTGGTCAGTTTACATCTCTATCATTGCCATGTACAGCGAGGAAGGTGCCATATGAAGATGGTGCTGTATTGTACATTTGAAAACTGGACCTTCCAAGAAATCAGAAACCAACATGATGCGTTCATTCTTAAGGACTAGCGTTATTAAATAATTCGCTCATATAATGTCAATTTCACAATTGGCAATCGATTATAACTCCAATTTTACCTGACGAAAGAGTTCCCCAGCCACTGACTGTCGAGGTGGCGCCGACGTAAGCGTTGTTGGCCTCTGGTTGGCAGGCGGGCTGCGCGTCCTCATTGAATGCAATGGGGGAGGAGAGACGCAGCAGGGCAATGTCAGCATCAAAGGTGGCCGCCACATCGTAATCCGGATGGACGATGATCTATGTTAAACACGTCGTGTGTCAATTAAAGCATTTCACCTATCATCCAATGCAATGTAAACAAAGTGATGATTCAAAAATCTTTTTTCCCAACACTTATAACAAACTTACTCTGGATACGGAGTACGTGCTTCTCGATGGGTTGTTATTGCTGGATCTGTCATGCTCGCCAGTAACGACACTCAGTGAGGAGGCCGATCTACATTCAGACAATTAACAGAAGAATGCAGTGTCACAAAATCATACTATAAAACTATATGATGACCTTGTATTTGGGATTTGATCTCACATTCCATCACTATAATAAGCTACAGTTATTGTCATACTATGTCACTTAATAATGCTATCAAGTTAGTAAAGATGAACAACTCACGAGCCATCCACACAATGAGCAGCAGTCAGTACGTAATCATTATTCATAATGACACCTCCACAGAAATGACTTCCGGAACGCCTAGTAAGAGACACCTGAGCAAACAGAAATTTGATTGATGACGATTTTGCGTGTAAAAAATGTTATTTGTCTCGAAATCAACAGCAAGCCTAAACAATAATTATGAACAATAACTGCTACATTTCAATGCAACAGATCCTCCATTCATATTTGTGGCCTTATTTGAAATAATCCTCTATGCTGGTCCTGCATTGTCATGGCGATGTATCGGTCATATTACCTGCCATGGTACCTCCCCAGGACGGGAGTCGCGACCTCCAACAATAAATCCCTCTACACCAGCATCAGGATACTTGCTGCGACCACAATCAGCTGGAACCCAAACGCAAGTATTGTTACAGCAATTATCTTGTGAAGAACCCATGTTCAGCAAAACCGCCGAGAATTCTGTAGTATTAGAAACTCTGTCACTCACCAACCCATGATCGGGATCCTTCTGGGGCTGCAAACAAGTGAAATGTCGTTTTATGCAAGGAACGCCAACATTATGAATTACACAATTCACACACTGCTTCCTTTTAATGTATACATTCGTTCGTAGATACAATTCTCGCTATTCATAAGCCTTCCATAATCCCAAAATGAGATATAATCTTACCATGTGGCTTTGCCAGACAGCCCACTACAACGAACCCAAGAAGCACAAGACGAGATGCCATAGTGACTTTGAGGAGATCCTAATGTGATGGTGACTCGCGTGTCTTTTATACATGTGCTATACCTGGGTTATCGAAGTATGACATTTATCCAAGCATTTCGTAATCAGAATGTCATTCCTGTATGTGACAAAGACAGATGGGCGATGCCTTGATATTAGTCGTTAAAGTTACAAGGATGGTCTGCGTGATTGTCGCAGATAACCAGACTGGAAGGCTGACACTAAATATAGAAGTATGATGACTTGCTACTGTTATGGGGTCATAACCTCTCATATTTATAAAGCGTGGTGAATATTTGCACATCAGTTTATATTATACAGGCTCCAAATTTAACGCCTGAAATGAGGTTCCTAAAGACCTTTCCGAATGTGAGCAGTACCATCTAACACATGTGCAGGCATTACGGATGGGTGATTCTCATAAAGCTTGTACCTCTAAAATGTCACACTGCAGCATTAACCTTATTTATTTATGATGAGCGATGGTCCACAAAAGTTGTCTTCTATATCGAGGTCATTACATACACCAAAACCCACTAAGAAAAGTGTCATCATAGGGCCTCGATTATGTCAAGCTCACTATATACGCTCGCCCTTCTGGGTTGAGCAACGGGCCATTTAATCATGCCAAAGTCGTACTAAACATTCTATCTCTTGTGACTTAAAACACGTCATCTTCTGTTGCTCGCATGGTTGCGTTATGACGTATATCGACCCGAAACACCACTAAGAGGTTTGTCCTGCTCAGGTGAGGAGCCGATAACAGGACACCTATAAACACTAGTAACGCTTTCATGACTGGTTGAAACTGTAACTGAAAAGGATACATACGATGCGCCCATTGTGGTGGAGTAAATGTAAGATTCTAACGGCTGCGTCTCATTAACTATTGGGCAAAAGAGAGGCAAAATGGGTGACACTGGTTAGGTGAAGAGATTGGTCATCTGATCTAAAACTTCAGATGTTAAGAACCATTACTAGAATCAGAGAAATGCCAAGTGTATGCTTTGTCTACATCTCCCCGCTGTGCGCAGCACTCGGTCACTTTTGTCAGCTGATGATACGTTTCGTCGGTACCTGTCATAATGTAATGGCGTTTCATTTCAAGGTAGGGATGATGAAGCAGGAGCACAATATTGTAATTTTTCTATCATATTATTAACTAATAGCTATGTAAAAGTCTCGTTACCTCTAGAATATTCATACATATAGTTGCACATATTTTTACTCGGCAAGCTTTATTAGAATATCAACTTCACCGAAGTACATAAAAAAATTTTAAAGATGCATTAAGCCCCTGTAAAAGCTTTTGATTAAAGAAATTCGTAACGTTAGCAGCACACCGTGCGGTGACGAACCACCATATGCTCCAAAGCTATCCAAGCCTCTAAACTTGAAGCCATGGACTCCTATTGTTTGGACTAATAATTGATGAGGTTTTTTTCCCTCATCTCATCGCTGTGTCATCATTCATCGGAACTCACATTATACGACAGCATGCTTAGACTCTCCATATATGCATCGTGATTATGTCAGTATGTTCTTCTAATCCATAGTCAATATATGGGATGCTTTACATTGAGGGGTGTTACTTGTTATGATAGATAATATGCTGCATAGTGGTCCAGACGATTCCTACATACAGTAAATGTCATAAGCAAACGATTTCAGTTAACGTACAATCGGTACAAGTCAGTATCATGTATTAACTTATCAGAATGATGGAGGCACCACCTGACGAGATTATTTCTAAATTGGACCTGACGGACACAGGGAGTCATTTCCCCAGTTTATTACAAAAAGAAGACCACCTTTAAAAGTGTAGCTCATTGACCGGATTGGTCGTCTGTGTGTTGCATAAATTGCTTAGACTGTAATAGCATGATGATAACGAATACTATACACAGTCCGTGTTAACATAGAAATGTATAGTGTGGTGAACAACTACTTACTTGAAGTGACCCATCACCTGGTATTCCAATGTTATCTAAACGCTACAGGATACTAAGTTCTAATTTATCAAATTCCTAAAACAACACTTTCCCTCACGCATGTAACACACTACATTTTTGACACAACCCCAATGTCTTTGGCTCATATTCTATTTCAAACGAGACTGTCCATTATATAAATAAAAAAAGACTGATCTATGCTGCATCAGAGGTTTACTATTGTTCTTTATTTCCCAGTAGATCCACGCTCATACTTAATTTCTCTGATATGATTATGATTCACCACTTTTGCAGTAACTCACGCTGAGTAGAGTTCCCTTGTAGTTCTTATGAACAAGGTGTGACACGGTTTAGCAAAAGCTCAGGTGTAGTTACTATTCTGAGGTAAATTATTGTTCTTCGTTTCCCCAGTAGATCCACGCTCATACCGAATGTGTCCGATATGAATAACGATTCACCACTTTCGCTTTAACTCACTCTGAGTAGAGTTATCTTGCAGTTCTTCTGCGAGTTGCAAAAATTACTTTCAAGTATTTTGGAAATTTATGATCACCAAGTGATATGAAACAGATCACTTATATGTTGACATAATGTATCACGTCACATCCATCATCAACTGGATCGCGTATAATTTTGGAATATAACTCATTCCATTAAAACAATACGACGATGCAAGACAAGATTCATTTATTGGGTGTTTTGTGCGATCCAGTCGAGGTATTCAGAGACTCTTGCATAGACACCAGGAGTGCCACTGGCACAGCCGAAGCCCCAGGACACAAGACCGACGATCTCAAAACGGTTTTGGCTGTTCCTCACCACCATTGGTCCACCAGAGTCACCCTGCAAAATCAAGAAAATATATTAAGCATGTACACCTAAATGTCACAATTGAATAATTCGCAAAACCTGTCAGGCATAAATAAATTGCAGATCTATAATATACGAAGAAAGCTCATTCATGGCAACAGAGTTGGGTATAACTCACCTGGCAGGCATCCTTCTCATTCTCGGGGATATTCCGGCGGCGCAGATCATGCCAGGTGTGATATCATAAGGCCACATTTCCCAGGCGCAGTCGTCATTGGATGGGACAGGAAGGTTCACCTGCTGCAGGATATTAGGCAGGAAACCACCTCCTTTACACGACAGAGATACAGCTTATTACTCATCTATCTGCGGGGACCTAATAGGCTATATACTAGTCCCCGCCTGGTCAGTTTACATCTCTATCATCGCCATGTACAGCGAGGAAGGTGCCATATGAAGATGGTGCTGTATTGTACATTTGAAAACTGGACCTTCCAAGAAATCAGAAACCAACATGATGCGTTCATTCTTAAGGACTAGCGTTATTAAATAATTCGCTCATATAATGTCAATTTCACAATTGGCAATCGATTATAACTCCAATTTTACCTGACGAAAGAGTTCCCCAGCCACTGACTGTCGAGGTGGCGCCGACGTAAGCGTTGTTGGCCTCTGGTTGGCAGGCGGGCTGCGCGTCCTCATTGAATGCAATGGGGGGAGGAGAGACGCAGCAGGGCAATGTCAGCATCAAAGGTGGCCGCCACATCGTAATCCGGATGGACGATGATCTATGTTAAACAGGTCGTGTGTCAATTAAAGCATTTCACCTATAAACCAATGCAATGTAAACAAAGTGATGATTCACAAATCGTTTTTCCCAACACTTATAACAAACTTACTCTGGATACGGAGTACGTGCTTCTCGATGGGTTGTTATTGCTGGATCTGTCATGCTCGCCAGTAACGACACTCAGTGAGGAGGCCGATCTACATTCAGACAATTAACAGAAGAATGCAGTGTCACAAAATCATACAATAAAACTATATGATGACCTTGTATTTGGGAGTTGATCTCACATTCCATCACTATAATAAGCTACAGTTAATGTCACATTATGTCACTTACTAATGCTATCAAGTTAGTAAAGATGAACAACTCACGAGCCATCCACACAATGAGCAGCAGTCAGTACGTAATCATTATTCATAATGACACCTCCACAGAAATGACTTCCGGAACGCCTAGTAAGAGACACCTGAGCAAACAGAAATTTGATTAATGACGATTTTGCGTGTAAAAAAATGTTATTTGTCTCGAAATCAACAGCAAGCCTAAACAATAATTATGAACAATAACTGCTACATTTCAATGCAACAGATCCTCCATTCATATTTGTGGCCTTATTTGAAATAATCCTCTATGCTGGTCCTGCATTGTCATGGCGATGTATCGGTCATATTACCTGCCATGGTACCTCCCCAGGACGGGAGTCGCGACCTCCAACAATAAATCCCTCTACACCAGCATCAGGATACTTGCTGCGACCACAATCAGCTGGAACCCAAACGCAAGTATTGTTACAGCAATTATCTTGTGAAGAACCCATGTTCAGCAAAACCGCCGAGAATTCTGTAGTATTAGAAACTCTGTCACTCACCAACCCATGATCGGGATCCTTCTGGGGCTGCAAACAAGTGAAATGTCGTTTTATGCAAGAACGCCAACATTATGAATTACACAATTCATTCACACACTGCTTCCTTTTAATGTATACATTCGTTCGTAGATACAATTCTCGCTATTCATAAGCCTTCCATAATCCCAAAATGAGATATAATCTTACCATGTGGCTTTGCCAGACAGCCCACTACAACGAACCCAAGAAGCACAAGACGAGATGCCATAGTGACTTTGAGGAGATCCTAATGTGATGGTGACTCGCGTGTCTTTTATACATGTGCTATACCTGGGTTATCGAAGTATGACATTTATCCAAGCATTTCGTAATCAGTATGTCAGTCCTGTATGTGACAAAGACAGATGGGCGATGCCTTGATATTAGTCGTTAAAGTTACAAGGATGGTCTGCCTGATTGTCGCAGATAACCAGACTGGAAGGCTGACACTAAATATAGAAGTATGATGACTTGCTACTGTTATGGGGTCATAACCTCTCATATTTATAAAGCGTGGTGAATATTTGCACATCAGTTTATATTATACAGGCTCCAAATTTAACGCCTGAAATGAGGTTCCTAAAGACCTTTCCGAATGTGAGCAGTACCATCTAGCACATGTGCAGGCATTACGGATGGGTGATTCTCATAGAGCTTGTACCTCTAAAATGTCACACTGCAGCATTAACCTTATTTATGATGAGCGATGGTCCACAAAAGTTGTCTTCTATATCGAGGTCATTACACACAACAAAACCCATTAAGAAAAGTGTCATCATAGGGCCTCGATTATGTCAAGCTCACTTTTAACGCTCGCCCTTCTGGGTTGAGCAACGGGCCATTTAATCATGCCAAAGTCGTACTAAACATTCTATCTCTTGTGACTTAAAACACGTCATCTTCTGTTGCTCGCATGGTTGCGTTATGACGTATATCGACCCAAAACACCACTAAGAGATTTGTCCTGCTCAGGTGAGGAGCCGATAACAGGACACCTATAAACACTAGTAACGCTTTCATGACTGGTTGAAACTGTAACTGAAAACATACATACGATGCGCCCATTGTGGTGGAGTAAATGTAAGATTCTAACGGCTGCGTCTCATTAACTATTGGGCAAAAGAGAGGCAAAATGGGTGACACTGGTTAGGTGAAGAGATTGGTCATCTGATCTAAAACTTCAGTATGTTAAGAACCATTACTAGAATCAGAGAAATGCCAAGTGTATGCTTTGTCTACATCTCCCCGCTGTGCGCAGCACTCGGTCACTTTTGTCAGCTGATGATACGTTTCGTCGGTACCTGTCATAATGTAATGGCGTTTCATTTCAAGGTAGGGATGATGAAGCAGGAGCACAATATTGTAATTTTTCTATCATATTATTAACTAATAGCTATGTAAAAGTCTCGTTACCTCTAGAATATTCATACATATAGTTGCACATATTTTTACTCGGCAAGCTTTATTAGAATATCAACTTCACCGAAGTACATAAAAAATTTTAAAGATGCATTAAGCCCCTGTAAAAGCTTTTGATTAAAGAAATTCGTAACGTTAGCAGCACACCGTGCGGTGACGAACCACCATATGCTCCAAAGCTATCCAAGCCTCTAAACTTGAAGCCATGGACTCCTATTGTTTGGACTAATAATTGATGAGGTTTTTTTTCCCTCATCTCATCGCTGTGTCCATCATTCATCGGAACTCACATTATACGACAGCATGCTTAGACTCTCCATATATGCATCGTGATTATGTCAGTATGTTCTTCTAATCCATAGTCAATATATGGGATGCTTTACATTGAGGGGTGTTACTTGTTATGATAGATAATATGCTGCATAGTGGTCCAGACGATCCCTACATACAGTAAAGGTCATAAGCAAACGATTTCAGTTAACGTACAATCGGTACAAGTCAGTATCATGTATTAACTTATCAGAATGATGGAGGCACCACCTGACGAGATTATTTCTAAATTGGAGTCATTTCCCCAGTTTATTGCAAAAAGAAGACCACCTTTAAAAGTGTAGCTCATTGACCGGATTGGTCGTCGGTGTGTTGCATAAATTGCTTAGACTGTAATAGCATGATGATAACGAATACTATACACAGTCCGTGTTAACATAGAAATGTATAGTGTGGTGAACAACTACTTACTTGAAGTGACCCATCACCTGGTATTCCAATGTTATCTAAACGCTACAGGATACTAAGTTCTAATTTATCAAATTCCTAAAACAACACTTTCCCTCACGCATGTAACACACTACATTTTTGACACAACCCCAATGTCTTTGGCTCATATTCTATTTCAAACGAGACTGTCCATTATATAAATAAAAAAAGACTGATCTATGCTGCATCAGAGGTTTACTATTGTTCTTTTTTTCCCAGTAGATCCACGCTCATACTTAATTTCTCTGGTATGAATTATGATTCACCACTTTTGCAGTAACTCACACTGAGTACAGTTCCCTTGTATTTCTTCTGAACAAGGTGTAACAAGGTTAGGCAAAAGCTCAAGAGTAGTTACTATTCTGAGGTAAATTATTGTCTTTTTTTTTCCCCAGTAGGTCCACGCTCATACCGAATGTGTCCGATATGAAAAAAGATTCACCACTTTGGCTTTAACTCACTCTGAGTAGAGTTATCTTGCAGTTCTTCTGCGAGTTGCAAAATTTAACTTTCAAGTATTTTGGAAATTTATGATCACCAAGTGATATGAAACAGATCACTTATATGTTGACATAATGTATCACGTCACATCCATCATCAACTGGATCGCGTATAATTGGGGAATATAACTCATTCCATTAAAACAATACGACGATGCAAGACAAGATTCATTTATTGGGTGTTTTGTGCGATCCAGTCGAGGTATTCAGAGACTCTTGCATAGACACCAGGAGTGCCACTGGCACAGCCGAAGCCCCAGGACACAAGACCGACGATCTCAAAACGGTTTTGGCTGTTCCTCACCACCATTGGTCCACCAGAGTCACCCTGCAAAATCAAGAAAATATCAATTAAGCATGTACACCTAAATGTCACAATTTAATAATTCGCAAAACCTGTCAGGCATAAATAAATTGCAGATCTATAATATACGAAGAAAGCTCATTCACGGCAACAGAGTTGGGTATAACTCACCTGGCAAGCATCCTTCTCATTCTCGGGGATATTTCCGGCGCAGATCATGCCAGGTGTGATATCATAAGGCCACATTTCCCAGGCGCAGTCGTCATTGGATGGGACAGGAAGGTTCACCTGCTGCAGGATATTAGGCAGGAAACCACCTCCTGTACACGACAGAGATACAGCTTATTACTCATCTATCTGCGGGGACCTGATAGGCTATATACTAGTCCCCGCCTGGTCAGTTTACATCTCTATCATCGCCATGTACAGCGAGGAAGGTGCAATATGAAGATGGTGTTGTATTGTACATTTGAAAACTGGACCTTCTAAGAAATCAGAAACCAGCATGATGCGTTCATTCTTAAGGACTAGCGTTATTAAATAATTCGCTCATATAATGTCAATTTCACAATTGGCAATCGATTATAACTCCAATTTTACCTGACGAAAGAGTTCCCCAGCCACTGACTGTCGAGGTGGCGCCGACGTAAGCGTTGTTGGCCTCTGGTTGGCAGGCGGGTTGCGCGTCCTCATTGAATACAATGGGGGAGGAGAGACGCAGCAGGGCAATGTCAGCATCAAAGGTGGCCGCCACATCGTAATCCGGATGGACGATGATCTATGTTAAACAGGTCGTGTGTCAATTAAAGCATTTCACCTATCATCCAATGCAATGTAAACAAAGTGATGATTCACAAATCGTTTTTCCCAATACTTATAACAAACTTACTCTGGATACGGAGTACGTGCTTCTCGATGGGTTGTTATTGCTGGATCTGTCATGCTCGCCAGTAACGACACTCAGTGAGGAGGCCGATCTACATTCAGACAATTAACAGAAGAATGCAGTGTCACAAAATCATACAATAAAACTATATGATGACCTTGTATTTGGGATTTGATCTCACATTCCACCACTATAATAAGCTACAGTTATTGTCATACTATGTCACTTAATAATGCTATCAAGTTAGTAAAGATGAACAACTCACGAGCCATCCACACAATGAGCAGCAGTCAGTACGTAATCATTATTCATAATGACACCTCCACAGAAATGACTTCCGGAACGCCTAGTAAGAGACACCTGAGCAAACAGAAATTTGATTGATGACGATTTTGCGTGTAAAAAATGTTATTTGTCTCGAAATCAACAGCAAGCCTAAACAATAATTATGAACAATAACTGCTACATTTCAATGCAACAGATCCTCCATTCATATTTGTGGCCTTATTTGAAATAATCCTCTATGCTGGTCCTGCATTGTCATGGCGATGTATCGGTCATATTACCTGCCATGGTACCTCCCCAGGACGGGAGTCGCGACCTCCAACAATAAATCCCTCTACACCAGCATCAGGATACTTGCTGCGACCACAATCAGCTGGAACCCAAACGCAAGTATTGTTACAGCAATTATCTTGTGAAGAACCCATGTTCAGCAAAACCGCCGAGAATTCTGCAGTATTAGAAACTCTGTCACTCACCAACCCATGATCGGGATCCTTCTGGGGCTGCAAACAAGTGAAATGTCGTTTTATGCAAGTAACGCCAACATTATGAATTACACAATTCACACACTGCTTCCTTTTAATGTATACATTCGTTCGTAGATACAATTCTCGCTATTCATAAGCCTTCCATAATCCCAAAATGAGATATAATCTTACCATGTGGCTTTGCCAGACAGCCCACTACAACGAACCCAAGAAGCACAAGACGAGATGCCATAGTGACTTTGAGGAGATCCTAATGTGATGGTGACTCGCGTGTCTTTTATACATGTGCTATACCTGGGTTATCGAAGTATGACATTTATCCAAGCATTTCGTAATCAGAATGTCATTCCTGTATGTGACAAAGACAGATGGGCGATGCCTTGATATTAGCCGTTAAAAAGTTACAAGGATGGTCTGCGTGATTGTCGCAGATAACCAGACTGGAAGGCTGACACTAAATATAGAAGTATGATGACTTGCTACTGTTATGGGGTCATAACCTCTCATATTTATAAAGCGTGGTGAATATTTGCGTATCAGTTTATATTATACAGGCTCCAAATTTAACGCCTGAAATGAGGTTCCTAAAGACCTTTCCGAATGTGAGCAGTACCATCTAACACATGTGCAGGTATTACGGATGGGTGATTCTCATAGAGCTTGTACCTCTAAAATGTCACACTGCAGCATTAACCTTATTTATGATGAGCGATGGTCCACAAAAGTTGTCTTCTATATCGAGGTCATTACACACAACAAAACCCACTAAGAAAAGTGTCATCATAAGGCCTCGATTATGTCCATCTCACTTTTAACGCTCGCCCTTCTGGGTTGAGCAACGGGCCATTTAATCATGCCAAAGTCGTACTAAGCATTCTATCTCTTGTGACTTAAAACACGTCATCTTCTGTTGCTCGCATGGTTGCGTTATGACGTATATCGACCCAAAACACCACTAAGAGGTTTGTCCTGCTCAGGTGAGGAGCCGATAACAGGACACCTATAAACACTAGTAACACTTTCATGACTGGTTGAAACTGTAACTGAAAAGGATACATACGATGCGCCCATTGTGGTGGAGTAAATGTAAGATTCTAACGGCTGCGTCTCATTAACTATTGGGCAAAAGAGAGGCAAAATGGGTGACACTGGTTAGGTGAAGAGATTGGTCATCTGATCTAAAACTTCAGTATGTTAAGAACCATTACTAGAATCAGAGAAATGCCAAGTGTATGCTTTGTCTACATCTCCCCGCTGTGCGCAGCACTCGGTCACTTTTGTCAGCTGATGATACGTTTCGTCGGTACCTGTCATAATGTAATGGCGTTTCATTTCAAGGTAGGGATGATGAAGCAGGAGCACAATATTGTAATTTTTCTATCATATTATTAACTAATAGCTATGTAAAAGTCTCGTTACCTCTAGAATATTCATACATATAGTTGCACATATTTTTACTCGGCAAGCTTTATTAGAATATCAACTTCACCAAAGTACATAAAAAATTTTAAAGATGCATTAAGCCCCTGTAAAAGCTTTTGATTAAAGAAATTCGTAACGTTAGCAGCACACCGTGCGGTGACGAACCACCATATGCTCCAAAGCTATCCAAGCCTCTAAACTTGAAGCCATGGACTCCTATTGTTTGGACTAATAATTGATGAGGTTTTTTTCCCTCATCTCATCGCTGTGTCCATCATTCATCGGAACTCACATTATACGACAGCATGCTTAGACTCTCCATATATGCATCGTGATTATGTCAGTATGTTCTTCTAATCCATAGTCAATATATGGGATGCTTTACATTGAGGGGGGTGTTACTTGTTATGATAGATAATATGCTGCATAGTGGTCCAGACGATCCCTACATACAGTAAAGGTCATAAGCAAACGATTTCAGTTAACGTACAATCGGTACAAGTCAGTATCATGTATTAACTTATCAGAATGATTGAGGCACCACCTGACGAGATAATTTCAAAATTGGAGTCATTTCCTCAGTTGATTGCAAAAAGAAAACCACCTTTAAAAGTGAAGCTCATTGACCGGATTGGTCGTCGGTGTGTTGCATAAATTGCTTAGACTGTAATAGCATGATGATAACGAATACTATACACAGTCCGTGTTAACATAGAAATAGATAGTGTGGTGAACAACTACTTACTTGAAGTGACCCATCACCTGGTATTCCAATGTTATCTAAACGCTACAGGATACTAAGTTCTAATTTATCAAATTCCTAAAACAACACTTTCCCTCACGCATGTAACACACTACATTTTTGACACAACCCCAATGTCTTTGGCTCATATTCTATTTCAAACGAGACTGTCCATTATATAAATAAAAAAAGACTGATCTATGCTGCATCAGAGGTTTACTATTGTTCTTTATTTCCCAGTAGATCCACGCTCATACTTAATTTCTCTTATATGAATTATGATTCACCACTTTTGCAGTAGAGTAGAGTTACCTTTCAGTTCTTATGAACAAAGTGTGACAAGGTTAGGCAAAAGCTCAGGTGTAGTTACTATTCTGAGGTAAATTATTGTTCTTTTTTCACCCAGTAGATCCATATTGACATAATGTATCATGTCACATCCATCATCAAGTGGATCGCGTATAATTTGGGAATATTACTCATTCCATTAAAACAATACGACGATGCAAGGCAAGATTCATTTATTGGGTGTTTTGTGCGATCCAGTCGAGGTATTCAGAGACTCTTGCATAGACACCAGGAGTGCCACTGGCACAGCCGAAGCCCCAGGACACAAGACCGACGATCTCAAAACGGTTTTGGCTGTTCCTCACCACCATTGGTCCACCAGAGTCACCCTGCAAAATCAAGAAAATATCAATTAAGCATGTACACCTAAATGTCACAATTGAATAATTCGCAAAACCTGTCAGGCATAAATAAATTGCAGATCTATAATATACGAAGAAAGCTCATTCATGGCAACAGAGTTGGGTATAACTCACCTGGCAAGCATCCTTCTCATTCTCGGGGATATTTCCGGCGCAGATCATGCCAGGTGTGATATCATAAGGCCACATTTCCCAGGCGCAGTCGTCATTGGATGGGACAGGAAGGTTCACCTGCTGCAGGATATTAGGCAGGAAACCACCTCCTGTACACGACAGAGATACAGCTTATTACTCATCTATCTGCGGGGACCTAATAGGCTATATACTAGTCCCCGCCTGGTCAGTTTACATCTCTATCATCGCCATGTACAGCGAGGAAGGTGCCATATGAAGATGGTGCTGTATTGTACATTTGAAAACTGGACCTTCCAAGAAATCAGAAACCAGCATGATGCGTTCATTCTTAAGGACTAGCGTTATTAAATAATTCGCTCATATAATGTCAATTTCACAATTGGCAATCGATTATAACTCCAATTTTACCTGACGAAAGAGTTCCCCAGCCACTGACTGTCGAGGTGGCGCCGACGTAAGCGTTGTTGGCCTCTGGTTGGCAGGCGGGTTGCGCGTCCTCATTGAATACAATGGGGGAGGAGAGACGCAGCAGGGCAATGTCAGCATCAAAGGTGGCCGCCACATCGTAATCCGGATGGACGATGATCTATGTTAAACAGGTCGTGTGTCAATTAAAGCATTTCACCTATCATCCAATGCAATGTAAACAAAGTGATGATTCACAAATCGTTTTTCCCAATACTTATAACAAACTTACTCTGGATACGGAGTACGTGCTTCTCGATGGGTTGTTATTGCTGGATCTGTCATGCTCGCCAGTAACGACACTCAGTGAGGAGGCCGATCTACATTCAGACAATTAACAGAAGAATGCAGTGTCACAAAATCATACAATAAAACTATATGATGACCTTGTATTTGGGAGTTGATCTCACATTCCATCACTATAATAAGCTACAGTTAATGTCACATTATGTCACTTACTAATGCTATCAAGTTAGTAAAGATGAACAACTCACGAGCCATCCACACAATGAGCAGCAGTCAGTACGTAATCATTATTCATAATGACACCTCCACAGAAATGACTTCCGGAACGCCTAGTAAGAGACACCTGAGCAAACAGAAATTTGATTGATGACGATTTTGCGTGTAAAAAATGTTATTTGTCTCGAAATCAACAGCAAGCCTAAACAATAATTATGAACAATAACTGCTACATTTCAATGCAACAGATCCTCCATTCATATTTGTGGCCTTATTTGAAATAATCCTCTATGCTGGTCCTGCATTGTCATGGCGATGTATCGGTCATATTACCTGCCATGGTACCTCCCCAGGACGGGAGTCGCGACCTCCAACAATAAATCCCTCTACACCAGCATCAGGATACTTGCTGCGACCACAATCAGCTGGAACCCAAACGCAAGTATTGTTACAGCAATTATCTTGTGAAGAACCCATGTTCAGCAAAACCGCCGAGAATTCTGCAGTATTAGAAACTCTGTCACTCACCAACCCATGATCGGGATCCTTCTGGGGCTGCAAACAAGTGAAATGTCGTTTTATTCGAGTAAAACCGGCAATATGTTTTGCCAATAGCTTGTTTACTATACCGCTTTTAACGCATTCATTATTCGACTGATACCATTGCTAATATTCACAACTGTGTCTTCCCGTAACAAAACAATGGTTGATAATCTTACCATGTGGCTTTGCCAGACAGCCCACTACAACGATCCCAAGAAGCACAAGACGATATGCCATAGTGACTTTATGGAGAAACTACTGTGATGGTGACTCGCGTGTCTTTTATACATGTATTGCCCTATCTTATCCGATGGTGTTACTGTTACTCTTACACAATCTATGAGAACAAGTCAGGTGGGCAGTGATATAAGGGTTGTCAGGTTTCAGGACTAGGATGGTCAGACTGATTGCCGCCATACCATATGACAGAATGATTCTATCCGCATGGATATGTTTCTACTCAATAAATGCAAGTATGTTCTCAGATGACGCTTATTGACCGTATTTATTGTTTGTGTTGTTGTTAATTAAACATAGGGTGTAGGCTGTTTTCTCTGGACATCTCCTCTTGCACGTTAGACATCTTGTACAACAAAACAACCCATTCATCGAAATCGAATGCAAGTCACAAATCACATTTATTACACATCAGTTGTGATACACATGTGTTAGTTCAATATATAAAGCAACGCCACTGGTTCACAGATTGACAGACTGGCATATATAAAAGCTGCGTGTTAGATTCCTCCCGTCCAGATCTTCCCCAGCTCAGGGCAGCTACTCGACCAATCACCCTCCAAAGGCTTTTGATTCACCAACTGGCGTAGACAAACGTCATTGGCACACATCATCAGCACAATCCCCTGCAACCAAGAATCACACTAATGTCGTCCAATTCTAACTTTTACTGGATCTTTCTGTACAGCTATATATATGGACGAAAGCAGGAATCAGCTTGATAGCATGAGCGTTGGTCAAATTTGTTTTCAAATTTCAATTGCCTATGGACACTTCAATAATCTTTAACTTAATCCACCGGTTGCAATAGACGGGTAGCGTGACAATTGACCTTAAATTTAACGGTTTCGTTCCATTTCAAATCGCTAAAATTCCGACTCTCTACACCAGAATAGCCATTACAGCCATTAATTGACGGAATTGCGCTTGCCAAAAGTGGCAACGAGGTGTTTTGCCTACTGTACTGTAAATAAGGTTAAGCAATCTTTATTCTAGATGCATCATACAAACCTAGTCAGAACTCAAATCACGCGAAGTGTTGCTTAGCAAATCTAAAAAGGGAGTATCGCCATTAGATTATCGCTCTTAGACATTGAAGGCGCACATAGGAAATAGTTGTTGCGGTACGGACGATGCTTGCCTAGAGCTGCATAATGGTCATTCGTGTAGCGCCAATAACTAAGGTGCCACAGCATGCCTGTCGTCCAGTTCATAACACACACCCCACCATGTGCTGGGTAATGAAGCGCGTTAGCTGGATAAGTGGGGAGGCTTGATAAGATTTGCTTCACTGAGTATAAACTGCTTTGTTTATTAAAATGCCCTGACGCTTCTCCTGGGATGTGACCTTCAGCAATCTTAGCAAGCATTGTTAAATAGACATTATCCTTCAGCGTTTTTAAGCTACCGTGTATGTTAACCGGACGTGTATGTTCATAGTCATTAAAAGGTCGTTAAATGAGACTTCTTTAAGAGGAATGATCAAAGACCCTCAATCTAATGGAGTCATATGTGCACATCTAGTTAATCTAATTTGCTCTGACTTAACGATCACACACAGTATTGCCGATATAACCAGCTGCCGCTACACTTCTTGCGTGTGGACACCTCGTGGCGCAGACCACACCTTTATGGGTTTCTTTGTAAGCAGAATCAGGTGAGCGGCACTTTGGAATGATATAACGAATTATATTTGGGACTCAAAACCAACCATATGTTCTATATATAACTGGGCAAGCCACAAAAATCAGTCTACAATTACTGCAATTCACAATCTATTCCTGGTGAACGACATACTATGAACATTTCCTATTTCTCGTACACTACAAACAATTAATTCTTGCTTTTTCTGGTAAGCTACGACGGCAAATCTTTTAATTGCTGGTAAATCACACACGTTGAAACTTTCTATTACAGGTAATAATAAGCCATACAATTCATGCTTTTTCTGACCTGCTACATACCATGAATTCTTGCTATTTCTGGTATTAAATAAGCAATGAATAATTGCTATTTTAGTTCACAGCAAAACTTAAACTCTTTCTTACCAGTGCTTAGTACACGATGACTTCATGCTCATAAGAATATGCTACAAACCATGACGCATAGATATTTCCAGTGCCCAACACCTCACCAGCTCGTGCTATTTCTGGTGCACAATATCCATTAATTCTTGTTATTTCTGGCTAGCTATGAACCATGCATTTTTGCTATTTCTGGCTAGCTATGAACCATGCATTTTTGCTATTTCTGGTTAGCTACAAATCATGCATTCTTGTTATTTCTAGTTAGCTATAAACCATTAAGTTTTATTTCTTGTAAGCTATAAATCATGAGTTCGTGCTATATTTCCTAAGCCTAAAATCATGAATACTAACTAATGCTGGTCCGCTACAAACAATGATTCCTTGTTAGCTCTGGTGCACTACACACCATTAACTCTCCTTTTTTCGCTACTATATGGATATTTGCTATTACTTCTACACAACTAGCCAAACATTCTTGTTATTTCTGGTATATTACAACTATGAATTATTTCGTTTCCACAACCCGTGAAATATTCCTCTTTCTGGTGTACTACATACCACCAAGTTTTGCTATTTCTCCTAAACAAATCGTTCTTGTTGTTTCTAGTACATTGCTAACAAATTCTCTTTTTCTCGTCAAATACAAACCATAAACGTTTTTGTTACTCCAAGTATGCTTGCTTTTAACGGTGCAGAACATGATTTATTTTTCAGAAGCATGAACTCTTCCTGTTACCTCTTAACCCCAAGCTGTGATTTCGTTTCAACACGATTCGTGTACTGACTGTATAATTGCTCATACGTTTTGTTGTAGTACTGGTGCAATATCTGTAATGCTTTTGTATAACACTGATACTCTATGCGACGTTTCCTCGTTCTAGTACTGATTACGGTACATACTATGGTGGTTCAATATCTTTTTCAAGCAATACTGCATAGGTTCTAATACGGCTTCATTACTAGTTGCGCACTTGTTGCACCACGCATAGTTTCAAAACAAGTCATTCTGATATTTCTATTCATACTGTTTACGTGGTTATAGCAGCCAACTCACATTATCGCGGAAGCAGTTACCACACGCCAGGATACACATATGCGCACGAACTTCGTCTTCTTGATTGAGCTGTTTCCATGGCAGCACAGTTCCGTTGACAGCGGCTAGTAGTAACCCAGCGAAAACGAACCAGAGCATCATCCTGTAGAGAGCAATCGAGAACAGCAGAAATCTCCTCAATTACCAAAGCGCAACGAGGAATTCGTTCTGCGCGTAATAATTCCCCACTCGCCCTTGTTCAATGTGTAATTGAGCAGATCTGTTCGCTATGACCGGTCGCCTTCTTTAGTTGTCGTTTTGCGTCCAAAGGAGGCAGAGCGCGTTCGTTTTATACCCAGCCTGATGGAGCTCCTTCCCTTGTGACGTCACAGAAGTAGCTCGGCCACTCAACGGCAGCTGAGAGGGCAGCACCAAACGTGACAATATCAAATCAGCGTATGCCAAGTTACCTGCGTCTTTGAGGTGAGGGGGAAGTATGGTGGCAGATCGGGGCAGAGCGACCTGTAGCAGCCCGGCTGCTAAAAGCCTCACAGATAATGAGGGAGTTCCGACATGTTCTAAATCACTCAAATGTAGTGCCGCAAATCACTGTACAGTTTTTAGTAGACCTTTGGGAGCATATACGGGGGGGGAAGCATGTTTGTACTGCTGCGATAAACCACGTACAACCTGATTTTACCTGAAAAAAAGATCGCTCATGAAGACGAAACGCGAGTCCCCTGCACCTGGTCGCCATGGTGTTTTTGTGACCAATAGCACAGCCGGGAACACCGACGACGCATGTGCGCATGTGTGGGCAGGAGGAGAAGTGATGCATATTTTATGTCAGATGCACGACTTCCATCGGTGGAGGGCGTTCTTGGGCTCTGTGGTCAAGGGAGACATTACTGAGTGATCCGCCATTGTCCACGTGGTATATACGACATCGTATATGCATATGAATATCATGTGTTGTAATAAAGAGGTTTGTTCACAGGACTCAGATACACATCGAATGGATACTTCTACCAATGGTTTGGAAAAGGTGCCGCTTATCAATAGGTAATTTACCTCGTCCCGCTGTTTGTGTCACAGGTGAAAGCAAAACACAAAGCGACTTGTGGTTTAGTTTGATACCACTCCTTCCACAAGCCCACCGGCACAGTAACACTCTGCCACTGTCACTCGCCTTTGATACAGCTCGCACGTTCCATGTCCATTTACTCAATGCACGACGTACGCTCAACTATTCACAACCCACATATTGTGTCCGTTCACAATAAAGGACGAAATACACAAAATACAGGTTTTCAGACAACCTTTCGTTCAATTATCCACGACTCCTGTTACACTCAAATCCCTTCAACACAATTCAACCACGCCCAACAAACAAAAGACAGCTTAGAAACCAGTCTGTGTCAGTTTGACATGGCGTTCTCACTCGTGGAACGTCCAGTGATCGTGGACGTAGATATGAATCTGCATTGTTACATCTCAGAATTCATACGCAGAATTTAATAATCCCATCAGCGTTACTTTAAAGTCCCTACGAATCTGTTATCCATAATATATGAAATGCCCGACAACCAGAAGACCCTCCTCACGGACCAACCCCGATACAATGTTACACGGGCAAACAGGATTTGTTTCACCTATCCATCAATAAGTTAAGCGTAAACGGTCGAGTTCCCGGTCACCCGATCAAGTAAAGTGCATTTTAAATGGACGCCCTTTAAGTGTTTATTCCATAACCACCGCTACATCACCACGTCTAGAGCCGCGCCGTATAACTCTCGTCTCCCTCCACCCTTATCACATTTGCATTTCTGTAGCACCTTCCGATCATCAGCCGAGCAGCATCGTTTTTACTGTTATTAATATTAAACACACTTCATGAGGCGTAAAATATAACATGCCCCTTGAGGTCGACCATCTGCTCTCACCTTGCTTTATAAGGTGCAGCAATCTAACATCCATCGGGAATAATTTACCTGACTTGGCGCCATGCACATAACGCGCTCGCAACGCCTGTGTTGCTATTATAAATAACGAGCCACTCTACGGAAAGGTTCCCCGGTTCACTGTTAATCTACTGCCGTACTGCGGCCACCATGATGCAGGTCCATGCGTAGGGGACGGAGTTTATATGGCCGCCAATATCCTACTCCACTGACCACCATGTCACGAAGATCGTAACGAGGACTGAACACATCAGAGCGTATGGTGCTAGTGCAATTGGTCTTTACCGGTCCATTCGCACCTCTCTGCTGTCCCATTCTGGTCACGTGTGGACGACAATATCTTAGTATTCACGAAGATGAATAATATTTAATATACATTTAGACGATGACTGAGGCAATACAATATCGTATTTCCTTCAATCATCATCATTTGTGAGGTCATCTCGTGGCGGATACAACGTGAGATCAAATGAGATCACGATGTCATCGCACCTCGTGGAGGATACAACGTGAGATCAAAGTCATCGCACCTCGTGGAGGATACAACGTGAGATCAAATGAGATCACGATGTCATCGCACCTCGTGGAGGATACAACGTGAGATCAAATAACATCATGATGTCGTCGCATTGAAGCCCTACCTTGTTACGAAAATTGCAAAACCAGATTCCCACTAATCGACAGTCGCACCTGCATCTACCCTGCTCACGGGCTCATGGTGTATGGGAGGTCGTCGTGGTCGGCATGTATTAGCCAACCGGTATCGTAGAAGATCAACTGTCTATACGCTGATTTTGTTGTGTGGTTTTGCTTAGTTTTTTTGTAAAGGAATAAAGACGAATTATGGCGTTTAATATAGCTTCAACAATGGTGTGAGAACAGTTGTCCATGTATGTGGACTCGGGCCTTATACCTGGAATTGTAGCAGGTACAAATGTTAGTGTTGCTTGAGAATAGGTGCAAGCAGTGTATTGACCAACAAGACTGCGAGGTGTGTCAATGCTGGGTCATTCCTGATCGCACTGCCCGTACCGGCCGCGCATGCTCGGAGTAGATGTAGTTATAAGATCGACATCCGCCGGTGTGGGGCTGACCGTAATAGAGAGGTATGTGGTACTATTGAAGTGCTTAGGTGTACAAATCGGGAGTATGCTCCAGTCATCCCGTTCCCGCCCCACACTGATCTTACTAGATCCAAGCGAGCGATTATTTCCTCAAGCGAGTTGGCTCTCTCCAGACCAGATGATTGTTGCAAATACTGATCTCAAATAGAATCTCATTGAATCGAGGCCTCGTAGATGCTCTACAACATGTTCTCTACAGCTGAGATAGGCACAGATATATTTTCTGTGGAGCTGACTAACTTTCCGGATAGTTACCAGCTAGGCTACTATAGTGGGCAGGCGCTGTATACATCACAGTGCACTAGGCTGAGTGTAAATTGACTTCCTCTCTTGACACGCCTCAGTAGCTCTGAATGGGAAGCTAATGCAGTGTTGGTCATCATAAATGATTGATCTAGCCGCACACCTCCACTAAACCTCAGTCCAATATGCTGTAAGTAAGACTGATTGAGCTTGTTTACAATCTCCGAGGGAGGTTCATCAACGGACCATTGCCCATATCGCTTAATCCCTTTATTTTGTACTCCTGCCTACTCGCGGGGGCTAGGCCTGCGCGCTCACAACCAAACCACACAGATCGCGTGCATTTCAGAATAATGACAGAGAGGGGATTTGTGTTGAGATCATAATGGCCTGTTCCAAGTACCCATGTGCCTGCTTAGAATCGTGTGGAGACCGAGTGGTGATAGCTCGTGACCACTTTTTAGTTAATAACCACCGGATATTTCATGAAAGCACGTAATTGACGCTAATCATATAACAAGCATTTACACGAACGTCTTTATTGGAACACATAACAAGTGATAATGGATTAGAATCCGTTGACTTTGCCGTCGATCCAGTCGAGGTAGGTCGATACTCGGGCATAGACCCCAGGAGTGCCGCTAGCGCAGCCGATACCCCACGACACCAGACCCACGATCTCAAAGCGACCTTCTGCGTTCTTCACCGTCATGGGTCCGCCAGAATCTCCCTGCCATACCACACATAGGCATCATGAGAAGTGAACTGATTGTAACCACCAGTTGAGGGAGAGGTCAGGATGAGTCATTCAATGTAGCTTTATATAATGATAAATACTAATTCAATGCAAATCTCCACCTTGCTAAATCATACACGTTCCCCATTGGTGTGAACCATGGGAGTTAAACAGGATCTCTACAGGAGGATTGGGATTACTGGATGGGGATTAAACAGGTGTTGCACAGGGCTAGTTGGATTACGGGAATAAGATTAAACAGGAGTTGTACGGGCTAGTAGGATAACTGGATTGGGTTTAAACTGGGGTTGTACAGGGCTAGTAGGATACCTGGATTGGGTTTAAACTGGGGTTGTACAGGGCTAGTAAGATAACTAAGTTTAAACCTGTGTTTGTTCCGATTGACCTGGTGGTGTACTTAGGTGAAATGTGTTTGCTGGTATTGACCAGGCGGTGAACTTAGCAGGTGGAATGATGAAACGACAGAGCTACATGGGCCGGACGGAACACTTGCTATCGCATTGCTGTGACGACGCTCCGATAGAGTGATGTGATGCTGGTTGATTGACTCTACCTGGAGATATGTATGCCTACCTGACAGGAATCCTTCTCGTTGATTGACTCTACCTGGAGAGGTGTATGCCTACCTGACAGGAATCCTTCCGTTGATTGACTCTACCTGGCAGAGGTGTATGCCTACCTGACAGGAATCCTTCTCGTTGATTGACTCTACCTGGAGAGATGTATGCCTACCTGACAGGAATCCTTCTCGTTGATTGACTCTACCTGGAGAGGTGTATGCCTACCTGACAGGAATCCTTCTCGTTGATTGACTCTACCTGGAGAGATGTATGCCTACCTGACAGGAATCGTTCTCGTTGATTGACGCTACCCGGAGAGATGTACGCCTACCTGACAGGAATCCTTCTCGTTGATTTATTCTACCTGGAGAGATGTATGCCTACCTGACAGGAATCCTTCTCGTTGATTGACTCTACCTGGAGAGATGTATGGCTACCCGACAGGAATCCTTCTCGTTGATTTATTTTACCTGGAGAGATGTATGCCTACCTGACAGGAATCCTTCTCGCTGATTGACTCTACCTGGAGAGATGTATGCCTACCTGACAGGAATCACTCTCGTTGATTGACTCTACCTGGAGAGATGTTTGCCTACCTGACAGGAATCCTTCTCGTTGATTGACTCTACCTGGAGAGATGTATGCCTACCTGACAGGAATCCTTCTCGTTGATTGACTCTACCTGGATTGATGTATGCCTACCTGACAGGAATCCTTCTCGTTCGTTCTCCGGGATACGACCGGCGCAGATCATACCAGGTGTGACGTCATAGCGGGAGATGGCAGCGTCGCACGCCTCGTTCGTTGGTACGGGCGAGTTGACCCACTTCAGGATAGAAGGCAAAGTGCTAGCTCCTGATACAAGCAGTGGATGGGAAGTAGCATTAATATACGACTGCAGTGGGAGAGTGTGGATGTTAGGATATATATACTGAATGAGCGGCTATACAATAACATATTATATTCTACACTTGATTGACACCCGGCTTCATGTAATGACAACTATAACGACTTCAATTCTGGCCTGCAGTAATCATGTTTGGGACAGCGAATCAGAATATCTATTGACCTTAATCAGACATGAACAATTCCGAAATCACATCGAGCAATGCCCGGTATATGTGACTTAATGAATCGGCTGTCACATATGCGCATGCACCCTCCAAGCCATCCATGGACGATACGAATCGATCCACTCATAACATGCGTCCGGTTTGTTGGTGACATTTTGAAGTCCATGAAAGACTTGACAATATATCACAAATATTCTCACATGTGATAGAATTAAAACTTGGCGTATGATAGAATTGACGCCATTCAGCCCAATGGTACCACACATGGCAGATATAATTACATAGCTTGCTGAATATGTGGCGATGCAGAGGTTATATGACTCACCTGATCTCTCAGTGCCCCATCCGCTAATGGTGGCCGTGTCGCCTACGTACAAGTTGTCCGCCTGGGGAGCGCATGCTGGCTGCACACGGTCGTTATAAACGATCTTCTCACCAAGAGCCAACAGGGCAATATCGGCGTCAAATGAAGCGGCCACGCCATAGTCCTCGTGGTTTATGATGGCCACCACGGGGATGGAGATGCGGTAGTCGTTGTTACTCTCATCTCGGTCGTGTTCGCCTAGAACCGCCGACAATCCGCTCGTCGACCTGAACACAGCCACTTTTTTGCTTAACGCGAATGCTTTATCATCTGCGTTGCTTGTATGAGATTTTCACATTCATGGTGCTACTTGCCCACGCCAGTGATTGCGACAAGCACTGCTGTAGTAGTCGAGACTTACCCCTGCACGCAGTGAGCAGCTGTCAGAAGCCACTTAGGGTTGATGATGACACCCCCACAGAAATGTCGGCCGTTACGCTGAAGGGATACCTGACGACAACAAGCAGATGAGACATGACATGACCCTGACAGCATTCCTGACGAGCAGGTGATGCATGACATGACCCACTTAGCACTCCTGACTAGCAGGTGATGCATGAAATGACCCTGACTCCCATTATAAGTCATCCCGAACAAGCCTATTAATTGCCATTGAATTTTTGCACGGCGATGTACGCCTTCGTCGGAATCGTGTGCTCTTTAGATTGGAGCCCTACCCATTATTGCCCAGCTCTTGATGCCCATGGTCTGTATATT
Organism: Urechis unicinctus; assembly: GCA_034190875.2. Classification (NCBI taxonomy): domain Eukaryota; kingdom Metazoa; phylum Annelida; class Polychaeta; order Xenopneusta; family Urechidae; genus Urechis; species Urechis unicinctus. Next base: position 77,237,112 of record CM067350.1, on the reverse strand, counting down.
ACCCCTTACCTGCCACGGATGCTCCCCAGGTCGGGCATCCACACCGCCTACGATTCTGTTCCTGAAGTCCTCGCCAGCGTCAGGGTAGGGACTGCGACCGCAGTCAGCTGAACTCGACAGAAGACTGCCAAGTTCACTCAACATGTTCACAACACCGCGTACCTTACATCAACTCCTTATATACGTATATGTGTATTCCCATTTAGAAGGTGCACACGAAAGGGTGTGGTCTTCTGATACTTGTAATGATTGTTGGGCAGAGTACTTTGCACATGCATTGACAACTCACCGTCCCATGCCCTCCCTGTGCCGCTGTAGGGTTTGGCCAGCACCGCGGCCACGCACACACACAGTACTGTTAGAGCTCGCATTGTCTTCAGAGGATACTGTCTGAATCTAAACGGCTGTACTTCCCTTTATAACGTCCATTATCATATCTTATAATGCCGCTGATGACAATTTCACCGCGAGGTTATGTAATGAAGGAGTGTATGTGTTATCACAAGTGATAACGCAGACCCATCCTCATCTTCGGGTGGTTCTATAATGACGACTACGTCACGTGTTTTACGTCAGCTGAACTTGACACAACATATATGCTTGTTTTTTTCGTGCTTGGCGGCTGCCTCGTGAACGTATACCTACAGCTGTATCAGGGTTAATGTACCGATCATGTCAGAACCTCCATGCCTCTTGAAGACTCAGCTTACCGTGGCCATACACTTGTGTGCCACTAACCATGGTGCATTGTCATCGTTGCTACACCTAACATAGCGCAATGCTAATCCAGGCCAATGTCTCAATGCTGTCTTCTTGAGACACATTTTCCATTGAACCAACGGAGAAGTATACAGAATTGATTACTTCGAATGTTACCAAGATGCACACAGAATTAGATTTACAATCAACTAAGACCATATTTAATTTGTAGTATGGTACGAACCCATATCAGCCTATTGTTTTGTATCTATACCGACCCAATGACCAGCTCGAAATAGATTTCCTTAATTCCTAAGCCTCAGTGGCTTCGAATAAAAAACCTGTACAGCTATAGTAATTAAACACAATAGATTGCAGCGTACCTCATCTGAATCTTAGCCTGTGTGTCGACATGGGTGAGTTTGTGGCCAATTGGTGACGGGGTGTGCTGATGAGAGAACCTCTGGCTATCACGCTCGGCTATGATTCATTATCACGCCCCAGTGAAATCGCTTAAAAGAAGTTAGTTTGTGGTTGTCCGAGTGTTTTCCCATATCATTCGCGTAACCATGCGAAAACATACTTATCGCGATGGCACCTACACGCGCTAATCAAACGCAGCTTCACACCTAATGATCGCTATGTATATTCAAGAGACTGATGATCAGCATAAATAAAACCCGATATGAAAGTCTGGCGACCATCTCTAGGGGCGTTCATGCACCACTCCAAATAACATCGCTCCTCTATCATTCCCTGTCATATACTATATATCATACAACACAGTTGATTCACGGGAAATGCTTTCTTCGCGAGTGGGAGGTGCAGGGCTCTTATCGAGGCATCTGCTGACCTCCCCAGAACGAGGTCACATCAGACATACACACCATTTACCTCTCGAGCATCGAATTCGTAATCTGATAGACACACATACAGCTGTGGCTATCCCATAGTGAATAGCGTGAAATACACAGGCTCGGTTATAGAATGGGTGGCGTATCCAAGATGCACTAGAAACAAACATGATCATTGGACCACACTTACTTAGATTGCTAGAGGAGGCCCCGAAATACTATTGAAAAGACACCTGCGAAAGTGAATGCTGAGAAATGCATGGGGTCAATCGAGTAAGGAAAGCGCAGGGTTGTCATGTCATCCGGGCGCTTCGTTTTCAACGCAATCACAAATTGTTCAAAACCGCCTTCTTGAGTTAACTTCTGCAACGACTTTGACATCAAGTTTATTTATCAAACTCTTTATGGCACTTCACTACAAATGAATCCAGCTTAGTTCTTCTCGATCTTGTCGGCGACCCATTGGACGAATGGTGTCACCCTGGTGTAGACTCCCGGATAACGTGAAGCGCATCCGATACCCCACGACACGATACCGATCACCTCAAAGCGGTTGTTCTCTGCCTTGAAAGACATGGGTCCACCGGAGTCACCCTGCACACACACAGACATTGATGCAACATAGAATATATTATAAACCCTGGTAGCCGGTCATGATGAGCCCACCAGCTCCAATATCTAATATGGGTCAAATGATCCCGGGAATAATGGCTCATCTGGTCATAAACCCGTGAATGATGAGTGAACTGGTCATAAACACGTGACTTATGGGCCAACTCGGCTCATTGTTCCTTGCTAATTACAAAAATCAACAGAGCGTCAATATGCACCATGGCACACTCCTCCACCCACCCCCACCCGTATTCAATCCCGCTCTCTATCCCTCGTCTCCATCCCACCCAAACCACATCACATGGAGCCACCCCAGGTGCCTCATCAGAAGTGGTGCTGTTAACATTGTGACGTCGTCGAGCACTTGCTTTCCTATTGGAAGTAACTTCTCACAGTGCTATCCAATGAAATCGCCTTTCATCACACTCTCTGACCCGTGTGCTGCCTACCTGGCATGAGTCTCGGTCGGTATGCTGGAAGTTGTCGGAGGCGCAGATCATGTTGTCGGTGATGGAGTAGGAGGAGTACATCTGCTGGCAGTAAGCGTTGGTCGTCACGTTTACCGTAGTGTATTTCAGCACATTCTCACAGCATGGGCCACCTATAGCCACATCAAGTCATCACATACTCATCTACACAATATTCCAAACCTGGATCTTACATTTATTGCAATAATATTTCACTGCACAGAAGAAATGAACGAAATCTGCCGATTACAGTACGTCATAACGATAGAGGTAGCGTTATGATAATGTGTATGCTGTAGCGCGTTGCATCTGCTACAGAAATTGATTCTATCTCGCTCCGTATTTATGCCGTCTTTTTGTTTTTCGTTTATCAAAACAAAATACCAAAAAAGAACAATAATAGCTAAACCGTCAACAGTTTTTCATACGCGAGAGTGAAAAAGGGATAACACTGAACAGGCTCGTTTTTCGTCGGGTCAAACGGAAACGAGTGGCTCTGCAGTTGGCGGTGGTTTTACTGATACAAGCTGCTGGATATGCTGGCTGGTATCCAGATGTTTCGTCTCACCGACAGTGTGCTCCGGACGGCCCGCGCAGCACACAGCAAAAACCGACTGCAACACCACTTGTTTTCCGTTTGGCCAAACGAAAAACGAATCTGTTCAGTGTTATCCGTTTTTCGTTAAAAAAACGGTTAACGGTTTACCTATTGATTGTTTTTTGTTAGTGTGTTGTTTTGATAAACAATAAACGAAAAGACGGTTTATACACGGACCCATCTCACCTGAATAGAGGGATCCCCAGCCAGAGATCTGCGAATAGTAGTGGTCATGGTTGAGGGCGGGGTCGGGGGCGCAGATGGGACCAATGTCTTCGTTAAACTCGATAGGTTCATGAAGCTGGATGAGCCAACGTAAGGGTTGTCATACAGTGATGGAGGGCATGAATTAGCGAACCTGCTACACACTTAGATAAGGAAGCCATGAGGAAGGATTGAGAAGTGGCCGACCTTCATGAGGGCGATATCGCCGTCATAGTTGGCGTAGTCCTGGTATTCCTCCCAGACGAAGTAGTTCTCCACAGTCCTCACCTCCCGGCGATCATTATCAGGATCAAAACGGGCATGCTCCCCAATGACCACGCGCATGTTTGCCGCCGGTCTGACAACACGTACCACATCACGCTACATGCAGCCTATTACAGAGGCTTTGTAATGATGCACAGTTCAGTGTGAAGAGCAGCAACTAGACTTGTATTGTTCAATCTTCCGATATCAATAAGAGAGGTCCAGCATGAACGATCATTCGGATAATAGTAGTTTACATAAAGATTTATATCGTAAGAACATGATGCCTCGATGCGGAAGCGAGGCGGAAGTGATCTACCTGCCCTGGACACAGTGCGCAGCCGTCATGACCCACAGGGGATGGATGATTTCACCACCACAGTTGTGACTTCCGGTCGGACTCAGACGAAGGGAAATCTGCGCATACACACGCAAATGTGTCAGTCCACTTATTGCCTCTATCGCTTACATGTTTTAGGTTAGCTCGCCAAGATCAACGAACCCAAATGAAGAGGGCGAGAAGAGAAAGAATCATGAGAGCTGTTACGCGTCGGCATCAGTACATACCTGCCAGGGGAACTCGTGTTCGCGGGCTTCAATACCCCCCACGATGCGCGAGCCTGGGGGTAGGGGATGCATTCCAGCATCTGCATACTTGCTGACACCACACTCGCCCTCATACCAGGCCTGCTGATGCGCCTCGGCTGCCAATGAATATCATTATACGCTCTTAATTCATACCAATATATAAGACTTTCTACACACATTGTATGTAGATAGATAAAAGATAAACACTTACACGCAGAGAAGCCGACCAGAGTCGCCGCTAACAGAAATGCATTCATCTTGTTGTAGATGCCTTTTTAGTTACAACATTTTCAGTTCCCTTTATACATTTAGATTTTTATCAGTGAAGGACAATTTTTTCCTTTTCGATGTGTAAAGCACCCGGTCATCTCGTATCGTGACACCTGGCGAGCTTGAGTCTCCTCTCATACGCTGGCCTTGGTTTGATAATAAAACACATGCTTGACTTGGTAGAAAATGTACATAGTCGACGTCTGATCCGTAGGAGGGCTCTTATCGGGCAGCACCCTCGGACGCCGTGGTCCCGAGTGACACCACCAAACACGCAGAATCCGAGAATTCCCCGCTTGACGCAGCTCGGTGGGTGGATGGGGGAGGAGGGGGAGGGGAGGTTTGGTTCGAGGTGGAGACGAGTGGTAAGGTGGGAGGGGTGATATGTACCATGGTCCCATCACTATTTCTACAGCAAAAATGTTTTTGGGTGCGTGGGAGATGTTGAGAGGAATGGTGTCAAGTTCCGGGTTAACAAGTACCATCGTCAAAAAAGCATCTAACCTCTTATCTTGTAGCCGGCCCACTCGGGGATATTTCTATTTGAGCCAGAAATGATAGTCATTGCATTCGAAACGCATTCGCCACATATGCCTTAGTTCTTAATATTCTTAGAGCTAAAATTGTTTATATTGTTATTGTAATCACTCAACTCAGTGTTCTCATTCTCTGAATGGGCCAACTATTAAGTTGAATATACCCAGATTGTTCCGGAATTCTCTATCCAGTATTCTCATGAGCTGAATATGCAAATAAAAATCCCAGGATTCGCTGTACAACTTAATTATTATACAAATATGCTAGAACTGTTTACATATTACCTACCAGTAGCAGCAGCAGTGCCAGTAGCAACAGTAGTGCCAGTAGCAACAGTATTGCCAGTAGCAACAGTGGTGCCAGTAGCAGCAGTAGTGCCAGTAGCAGCAGCAGTGCCAGTAGCAACAGTAGAGCCAGTAGCAACAGTGGTGCCAGTAGCAACAGTAGTGCCAGTAGCAGCAGTAGTGCCAATAGCAGCAGTAGTGCCAGTAGTAGCAGTAGTGCCGTGGCTGACTCATTGTAACTACCCAGTCCGTGGCCGACTCATTGTAACTACCCAGTCCGTGGCTGACTCATTGTAACAACCCAGTCCATGGCTGACTCATTTAACTACCCAGTCCCTGGCTGACTCATTGTAACTACCCAGTCCATGACTGACGCATTCTAACTACCCAGTCCGTGGCTGACACATTCTAAATACCCAGTCAGTGGCTGACTCATTGTAACTACCCAGTCCGTGGCTGACTCATTGTAACTACCCAGTCCGTGGCTGACTCATTGTAACTTCCCAGTCCGTGGCTGACTCATTGTAACAACCCAGTCCATGGCTGACTCATTTAACTACCCAGTCCCTGGCTGACTCATTGTAACTACCCAGTCCATGACTGACGCATTCTAACTACCCAGTCCGTGGCTGACACATTCTAAATACCCAGTCAGTGGCTGACTCATTGTAACTACCCAGTCCGTGACTGACTCATTGTAACTACCCAGTCCGTGGCTGACACATTGTAACTACCCAGTCCGTGGCTGACTCATTGTAACTTCCCAGTCCGTGGCTGACTCATTCTAACTACCCAGTCAGTGGCTGACTCATTCTAACTACCCAGTCCGTGGCTGACTCATTCTGACTACCCAGTTCGTGGCTGTCAATCCATTCTAGCATGGTTGACTCAGCTTAACTAACCAGCCTATGGCTGACCAAGTTTTACTAGCCATCCCATGGCGGAACTGTTTCTTTGTGAAGAGAGACTCCATGTAATGAGCGTGGCGTAGATGCTTCTTCACTGCCACCTTCTTCACACCCTTAGCTCTTTTTATCTCGCCCTCATCAGATATCAGGATAGAGTACATCTTAGGGCGCAAACCAACGTACTCCTTGATGGGCACGCCAGCGCACTCATCCTATATCTTACACTGAATTCATCCTAATGTAAGGCTCCATCCAGCGACTTTGGTCAAAGACAAGTGCACGAGGAATCTTGGTAAGTTTCATCCCCAAAGACAGATACAGCTTGAGGTTCCTGTAGTGTACCACATAATTCTCCTTGTTCCGCAGGTTGGGCACCAGCTTCTCAACTTCATTTCCGGTGCCCCCCAATGCACCTATGAGATCCTTCTGGTAGTCTGACAACCATTCGTTTTGCACAAGAAGCCGCTCCGGCGTTAGAGGGTAATCGTTGTGTTAGTCATGAAGCGCAGCAGGATACTCCAAGTCAACCTCAAGTATATAACCCGTTTCAGCATCATCGGGATGGTCCTGGATCTCTAGGTTCTCAGGCCGTTCCACCCACTCAATACCCGAAGTAGGTAAGGCTTGGCTCATCGCCCACCCATACAGATTGTTGGCATCGAGGTACTGGATATAGCTCGCTGGCCTATCCTGCTCAAAGCCCTCCACGTATGGGTTGTTCGCTTTAGCGTGGCGGTGCGACACTATGCTTATCCCACCGCGCAGCCCCTTCTCAATAAAGAGGTGCTTGTCATAATCGGTGAGAAGCTCGAGTTCCACCCCTGTGCTCTTTAGAAGCGCATCCCACGACAAACCAGGGCTGGTGTAGTAGTGGGCCGGATCCAACCCGTACTGCTTAAGACAGGTTTTCCGGAATGTTTCAAACACATCGGCCAGGAGCAGTACATCAGTACGTAAGTAAAGGTCATGGTAGTCCCCCATGATTTTATAACCGAATGCGTTTCAGACTTTCTGGGCATGTTCATATACCCTTCTCAGAGAGCTTGCTGCAGAACTCATGGATTGGCGGCAGTGGAGCATCAAACTTATCCCAGCTGTCCATGAACTCATAAGGATACATTCCCTTACGCAGTAGCAACCGCCGCTTCGTTTCATCTGGCTCATATTCCGCCGTCACAGCAAAGGCATCTGGGTTGTTAGCAGACACCAGCTTGTTGAGCGAGGCCAGGAGAAACTGTGCACTATCAATGAACCGCAGCTGTCCAAGCGACAGGGAAATATATTTCTCCATATTGTTTGGGATACAGTTGATGTTCCCCTCCACTTTGCTCATGGCTTGCATCAAGAGATGGGAGCCATAGCCCCGCAGGTTATGGAACACCACAGGTACGGGCGTTGTTGTGGGCCGGTCCCCGGTACTTACCTGTTATATGGTAGTGGTTGCGGACAGAGTCGGTGTAGATGATAAATGGAGCGGGGAGCTGCTTCTGCCAGTTCTGGAAGGGTAGGATGTTTTTTCCTTCCTCGGGCATATCTACTGGGACGGCAGTTTGCTCTATCCCCACACACTCAGGCTTGTGCTCGTTGAGCAGTTTCTCCGTGGTATAACCATGCAAGCATCGCTCGCAGAAGAACTTGCGGTGTTCGTATTTACTCATACAGCAAGCTGTTCAGATCTTTAATCAGAGTGTAATGAAACTTTTCATCCTCCTCAATAAACATGAGGTTGATGCATGTACCAGTCTGTTTACTGATGCGGTGAACGATGATGGTCTTCCCATCCCAATCAAACACGTTAAGGCCACGTAAGCATGCTTTTCTACCTTCTCAATCTGCGAGATAGGTGTTCGATATTCTACACCTTTACCTTCCAACAGGGTCAACAGCCACTTAATGTTATAGTTTGATGGTCGCTCTGGGTGTATAGCAACCGGGTACAGAGCCGCTAGAATAGACCATAGAAGGCAGAAGTCGTCCCAGTTCTTTACGTTTATGATTGCCTTCTTTACCTCCAGCTTTCTCGGCAGTTTCAGGTAGGATCCACCTTTCAATGGCTGGTAGTTGGCAATATCCACCCACAGAGTTTTAACTGACCCAAACTCCCAGCCAGAACCTCTATTAGTCCACTTCTCCAACTGCTCTTGGATATTAGCATTAGTCTGGTCCAGCGCATCGTTAATATCTTCTGAGGAGAGAATCACCTGCTGATTATTACGCAATACAGGCTCAACATACTCAGTGCTGCCATCATCGGTGTGCTTAGAGAGTGCTACTTTCGAGGGCAAACCGACACTTGATTCCACCTAACTCTTCCAGCTCATCAGCCAAAACTTTTAAAACATCATAAGGTCCGAGCCAAGGCGGTGAGACTCAGGAACGTTCATCGCCCATCCACGCAAATAGTTTTTAACAGCCCACTTAGTATTCGTGAAGGCAAGACGTTCTGTGGGGACTGGGGACTGGCTTGCGGGGACTGGTCTGCATGGGGCAGGGACTGATCTGCGCGGCGCAGGGGTAGGGACCACCTCTTGCAGCTGTAGGGCCTTCAGCTGTGCCTCCTGCTCTTCCAGGGCTGACTTTGAACGGGCCTTCAACTGTGCCTCCAATTCTTTGCGTACGGCCTTTGCTCTCTCTGCATGAGTCATTGCGTATACCATATGTTTTCCATTAGTCCAAAAGGATGATTTTGATACACAAAGACAACAACTATACAGCGAGCGGACTTCGACCTTGCTTACAGAGGCACAGGATTTCTATTTTTATACAGTGGGGAATCCCGTTCAGTGGCGCCGGCTGCAGTCTGTTGTGAAGCAATTTTACCATCTGGTTCATGTAGCAATACAATGCGAGTCCAAACACCCCAACAACCAAAGGTGCAGCCCATCTTCCCAACGCCCACCTTTCCGGAGGCTTGCTGGTTGATATTTGCTCGACAACTTCGTCTCTAGCATCTGTAAGCACGGCCTTAGCCTCTCAGAGCTCTCTCAGAAGCTTATTTTGATTGGCTTTCAGAGCTGCAGCACCCTTTTGTCTTGCCGCAACCCTTTTGGCGTTTTTCGTAGTGGTCACTGACGTTATCTCTACCGGTATTGTCTCTGCTTGATTCGTGTTGGTTTCTTCCATGTTTACTTACTAAATTCATTTGTCTAATTGAAAGCTCTTAGTAAGCACCTGTTATAGCGTAGTTAAGCTCATGTTATAGCGGAGTTAAACACATACTATAGCGTGCAAGTGTCTTCCTCTCCCCCAGCCCCTATTGATCAGTGCTTAATTGTTGTTAAAGCCGCAGTTAATGGAGCTAAAAACATACCATAGCGATGATATAGCTCACAAGTGGCAGTGCTTAGCGCGTGTCAAACAAACGGGTCAGTCTAGAGGTCTGTAATTAGCTTTGGCTGGTGTTCTGGTGGGATTGGTAGAAACATACAAGCAATACCTGAGTATAGCTGTAGCAATGATTGACCTAGAATGCGCGTCATGCTAGCACCTAGCTTAGCCTCGTATCTCACATACAGCTTTATGATCTCTTCATCAGACATTGATTCAACCTGGTTAATTGTAAGGCACACCAAACCAAGGTACTGACAGGCCTGACCGCCGGCTATGATGGCAGCAAGCCTATCTCTCTTAGAAGACACATCTACACCAGGGGTGCAACTAGGTTCCGCTCCCCCAGGCTTTGTCTCCACTAAGCTAGTCGTGTCCTGTTCAAGGAGTTTATCAATAATGGTATCAGGATCCATGAATATACGTATACACCTTCGAGCTTCAAAATACTGCACCACTACCCAGATGAAGAAACCTAAATTGGTTACTGAGGCAGCAGTTGCTATCAAGGCCAATATCACTTCAATCGACGGCATATGCAGTAGGTTGATCAGTCGTCAGCAGCAGTTTTGCGTGCTTGGTCTTTGCTAGTAGTTGGCGTACTGTGGCGCGTTCCTCCTTTGTTGGAATTACATCATTTTCACGTAAGGCGTCTTCAAACGAGTCACGGTCCTTGGTGTGAAAGAGCACCATCCAGCGAGTATGCTCACGTTAGTCCTTCAGCACAAAGTTGTACTTTTGGGTGAGGACCCACACACTTTGCTGCGCATGGCGGCTGCTAAAGGCCAGTTTGGATAACATGTCTTTCTTCTTGGTTAGGGCCTTTGTTGCCGAACAGTCATCAATAATGTAGAGGGTAGGCTTGCCCTTAAAACAATGGTAGAAAGCCCTCAGGTGGTCATGGAGCCGCTCCCCTGGATCAACGACATAGACCTCTGAATAATCCCACACCCATGACCGCGACTGATAGGCCTCGTTGTAACGTATGGTAGGGCAGAGGATTACAATATGTTCGAAGGCACCGAAGAAGGGCCCTTAAAGTAGGTCGAGGATGAATGCGGGTTTCCCACATCCTGTCTGCCCACAAACAATTGCCGAACAGGGACCATCTGGAAATGTAAACTCAGTTTTTCGGTTTCATCAAAACCTTGTTAGTAGACTGCGCTGACGAGCCTGCCATCTTTAATGTTAAGCTGTGCATCCATTATAATATACATATAAGCGTTCAATGTGCCGGCCGCCTGTGATTTTTTTCGTGATCTGTATGGTGATACCCTCAGACGCATTCTCCACGGCCCTGCGGTGTCGCCTGTTGCGTGAATTACGCGTTGTAGTCGTCTTAACGAGGACACAACACTAGCTGAGCATGTACGCACCCTGTGAGCAGGGCATAACAATCGCCTCCATCCTCACTGCGATTGGATTGGCAATCTCGACCTTGGTAGTGGCTTTGACGGGCAGAGGGAGCACTAGTCCAACCCCAGCACCAACGCCGACACAGCTGATAAGCGCGGTGTAAAGGAATGGATTAAAAAACAGCTGAACTCCTTGGCAAAAGTCCTGAAGGGCCTAGCCGGTAAGGCAGCAGCTGCCCTTCCAGGAATTATTGTCTCCATTGTATCATGGCTGCTTAAGTCAGCTGCAAAGGTGGCTGGTTGGATAGCAGAACATGTATGGGCCGCAGCTGTGGCGGTGGGGGGAGTTATCCTCCCGATACTCCGTGACTTACTAGGTAGCAAACCAAAGCACAGCTAAGCCTATAGCGATTCCGCCTACAATAAGAACGGTTTTCTCTTCCTCGTGCGACCCGTCTCAGCCATAGGACCGGGCCTTGGAGAGGGGACTCACATATCTGTATCTGGCGGAGGGTCAAAGCTTCCTTTATCTGGAACCACAGGAACCAAGTTGACATCAGCATCGCTGCCGATCTGCTGCTCCTCAGTCGCGATGGTAATCAGATTGTTGTACCCAGAACGTTTCCAATGTCGAGGCTCATATCAGACGGAGCCATGTACAGGCCCGTTCCAAATACATAATCAACCTTTGAAGAGCCATTCTGGAGAACGTTCTGATACCGTCGGATGGATGAAAGGATGTTCACTGGGGAGTTGATGGCATCCTCAACGTTGGCCTGAAATTGCCTTTGAGCATCAAAGGACGTTCCAACACCTAGCATCTTTGAGCGGGTCTGCGTCTGAGCACTCAGAATGGCCCAGACATAGGTCTGAATGCTGTCGTTAATCCGTGAGATACCTGCGGATGTGAACCCCTCCGATTTTTCCAGGATGAAGGTGCTCCAGGCGATGTTTGCCCACTCTTGGTCTTGCTTTATGAAATCAATGTGCAGCTTGCCGCCCTGGAAAACAAACCCAATGGTTGATTTCTCAAAGGTTTGCCTTACAGATTCGTACAGGTGGGTGTTTCCATAATGAGTGATCACCCGTACCTTGTGTGTTTCAGGGTCCGTGAAGTAGATCCGCCCTAAGCCCTGGTTGCCGCCTGGCATCCTCCAGTCGCTGTTTTCGTCAACCCCAAAATCGTGGCAGAGTTGGTGGTAGATTCTCTTGTCAAAGGTATTGTTGGTAGCCGACAATGTGGCGTCATCAGGCAGTGCTATTCTCATTTCTTCTAAAAGTCTCCGAATTGTGTAGTAGACGTGGAACCTGTAGAGGTTACTTAGTTCTGGTAATCAGATCTGAGGTGGTCAAGGGCAGAAACTCCGCAGCCACTGGTTGCGCACCATACAACAAAGTTTACCTGGTTCTGCCAGTATTGCATGTGGTTGGTTCTCCAGCCAACTACAAGGCTGTCGTCGCTTAGGTTTGGCACAACGTATTTATCAAACTGGTTGGAGAACTCTACACCAAACGCATCTGTGATATTATCCAATTTTACCTGGATGAGGAGATGTGTCAGATCCTCGCGGGCAATATGGGACAGGTAGACCGGCCCGGTTTTGTACGTTTTATTCGTATTGAATGTAAAGGCTTGTTTATTCATAGTGCTATGTATCACACTCTGTCAAATATTCAAAGCGGCGACGCTGTGTCCCTGCAAAATCCTATTGACAATAGTGCAGGTGAACTATACGTAGGTCTTAGGTCAATCACGTATACTGGGTTGGTATAACACTGAATCATATGTGTCCATTAGAACGAGGCAAATTTATACAGGAAAAGATGAAGAGTCATTTTGTCCCCTGGCCTCTAGAACTTCAAACTTCTGCAGGATGAATTTACAACTCTAAGGCTTACTTTGGAGAATAATGCTCATGATGGGACTATTATCATCTCAATTCCTGATGATTGAGCTGTACAATATGGCGACGGTGTGTTAAAAATGTTGGGTCTTGATAAGCCAACTCTGGTTGGAGGATGGATTCCTTCAGGTCGTTACGATGCCCCCTGGCCCATCGATTTTAGCGTCTATAACCCGCTTTATGTCCACCTCGATCAAGTCAGTACCCCGCACAACATGCTTGATGGTGCGCACACTGCGCTTCTTGAAGTTGTGGGCCATGAGGGCTCTTTTGGTGATATCATAACCACAAACATTGCTAAACAAAACGTGTTACTGTTAATGAGTTGTGTTCAGATAGGGATAAAACGTGTTGAACAAGCAGTGGATTGCTGTGAAAATGAGTAGTATGAAGGTTGATTCCAATAACGCTGTTCGGCTTCTAAGCGGATTTAGTATATATTGAACAAGCAGTTGGCAATTGACCAACTCGAGCACCTGCAGAAAAAAAAAAAACATCACAAGAAAAAACATGTATGACCATCTTAGTAGGGTGGGTTTGAGGATGGAGACAGTTGATCTATGTTGATATCATAATTTAGAAACGCTTCAATTGGCCAAGTGAGATTAGTATGAAATAAAGAGGAGTTTGGTTCTTTACAGGCCCCGTGATTTTGGCAACTGTTAATAATTTTAAGTAAAAAAAAAATTAAAATAATGAAAAAAGAAAATGAAAAAAAAAAAATTAGAGTGCTGAAGGATGCAAAATATAGATGTATGAACATGCACATCAGAGGGCGCCAAGTAGGGTGTGGGTTGTACGAGGAGGGAATACATTTGCCCTAATTGTATATCATAATCCTTAAAGGACGATCAATAGAAGGACTATCCTGGATAGAAAATTTTTTTAGTGAGGGATAGAAGAAAATAACTAAAAGGTGAACAGAGAATGATTGAAGAGTAAGAGAGTTATGATGGGTTTGATGAAGGGGGGAGGGTCGATACAAAACGTTTGCTATTGTGAATGTATGAGATGGTGTATTTTATGATATCTTGTTGGAACAAGTTATGGATGTTTAGTGTGTAATTAAGGGAGTTAAGTTTGTTGATGAGTGGGGTGCGGAGGTTTGAGTAATTGGGGCATTCAAAGAAGAAGTGATGAGAGGTTTGGCAAAGGGCAGTAATGACAGATAGGGTTGGGATGTAAGGAGCGATAGTGTTTACTTTTGTAGTATTGTAGAGGGGGGTTGTCTAATGCTATTAATGTTAAGATCTTGTCGGAAAATATGTTATTACTGAAGGTATGGGGTTTATAGTCTATTGTGGATTTAATATGTTTGAAGGTTGAGGAGGAGTTGTTCCACTCTTCTTGCCAGGTTTGTATTAAGTGTTTATTTATGATAGAATAGTGTGTGTGTTTAGATCTAAGGGTATGGGTTGGATAAAGGGGTTAGAATGAGATTTTTTTTGGCTTCTGAGTCTGCAGTTTCATTTCCCTGGATTCCGCAATGAGCAGGAATCCAGGCTATTAAGGTATAATAGTTGTGATGAGCAAGAAGAGTGGAAAGGTATTTGATTTCATGGATGAAGGGATTTAGAGTTTTGTTTCTGAGTGCAATAACAACTGAGAAGGAGTCTGTGAGGATTATAGGGTTTGGAAGGTTAGTATGAAGAGCTAAATAAAGAGAATTTATGATGGCTAACGCTTCAGCTACAAAGATGGAAAAAAAGGAATGAATACGTGAGGATTTATTATACTTTAGAGATGGGATAGTTAGGGCGTATGAGGTACTTGTGTTATTTTTGGAGCCATCTGTGTAAATATGAGTAGAGTTTGAGGGGAGTTGACTGATGAGCTGAAGAGCTAAATTTTTATTGTATGCTGGGTGGTCTTTAATTACTTTGCCAGTTAGTTCAGTGTTTAATAAAGGGTTAATTAGATGCCAGGGTGGAAAGGGGTATGCAGGTAGAGGTGATATGATGGGATGAGATAATGTGAAAGGGAGGGTTGAGCTGCTGGTAAGTTTACGTTTATGTTTAATTTTGTTATGCCAAGATTCTTCAAAAATATGTTGAGTAGGAAGATTATGGGTTTTGGATCTTATTTGATATTTTAGGGTGGATTTTAGAAGCTGTAAAGGGATTGGGGGAAAACCAGATGAAGCCTGGAGAGGAATTATAGGTGTAGATTGGTGTGATTTAGTGATGGCTCTGAGAGTGGCTGATTGAGCAATGTCTAATTTGTGGATGGTAGTTTTACATGCAGTGATGATAGCTGGGGCACCATAAAGGATGTATTGTAATGAGTGTGATGAATGGATTTTGCATGATGTTGATTTTGTTTGTGCCCCAGGAAGTGCCACTGATGTATCTAATGAGGTTGGTGATTTTTTGGCACTTCGATACTGTATATATATGTGATGTGGTCTCTCCAGGTTAGACCTTTGTCGAGGATGATTCCAAGATATTTTGTAGAGTCGTGTTTAGGGATAGGTTTATTGTTAAAGTAAAAAGTGGGTAGATGATGTTTTTTTGTTAGTTCCAAAGTGGACAGTTTTTGATTTTGAGGGGGAAAAGGAGACGCCCCATTTAGAGGCCCATTTTTGAATATTGAGGAGGTGATTTTTTGTAAAGATTTGGTGAGTCTGGATGGAGTGATAGTTTACCAGTAACCCATATAGTTATGTCATCTGCATAAATAGAAGTACTAGGGGTGGGAATGTCATTAATAAATATGTTAAAGAGAGTAGGGGATAGTACACTACCTTGAGGTACTCCATTGTCTGTGGATAGTGAAGAGGAAAGGGTGTTGTTAGCTTTAACTTGAATGGTTCTATTAGATAGGAAGTTATGAATCCAATTGAGGGCAAGGCCTGTAATTCCTAATGTTTTGGCTTTAATTTCTATTGAGGGTCTGTTTACCATGTCAAAAGCTTTAGAGATATCGAGGAAAATAGCATGAGTTTTTTTATTGTTGAGGACACCTTTATTAATGGAGTCAGTAAGGAGAAGAATGTTATCGATAGTACTATGGTGGGGTCGAAAAGCTGTGAGGTTGGGATGATATAGATTGTTGTGCTCAAGGTGCCAGGAAATTCTGTTATTTAATATGGATTCAAAAATTTTGGAGGCAACAGAGGTGAGGCTGATTGGACGGTAGGAAGAGGGATCGTGCGAATTAAGACTGGGTTTTAGAATGGGTATTATTATAGAAGAATTCCAAGAAGGAGGGGTAGTAGAGGATTGCCATAATTGGTTAAAAATTTGTAGGAGTACCTCAAGGGAATCAGGAGGAAGATGAAGAAAAAAGGGGTATATAAGAAGATCTTTTCCAGGCGATGTATTTTTTGTTTTGTTAACTGCGTTTGTTACTTCTTGAATAGTGAAAGGTTCATTAAGAGGAGAAGTTTCATTGATTTGTTGTTGATTAGTGGTGGTGATGGATTCAGGAGTAAAGTCAGGGGGAACATTAGTGATTTGTTGATTGCTATTTGTATAAAGATTATTATGGGTTGTTAGAAGAGGGGGGATTGGAGAGTGAGAATGATTGCCTTTTAAAATATTAACTGCGCTCCAAAGTTGTTTGAGATTAGGAGAATTTAAAGATGAACATTTATCTTGCCAGTATTTAGCTTTTGTTTGCTTTAAAGTGTATTTGACTTTAGCAATTGATTTTTTGAGTTGAATTTTGTTATCAAGGGTTTTATTATGATAATATTTATTACGAGCTTTGTTTCTTTCTTTTATTGCATAAGTACAAGCATCACTCCACCAGGGATGGGATTGAGGTTGTTTACTTTTTTGTGGGTTGAAAGGAATGGACAAGTGAGCTATGTCAATTAGAGTGTTGTAAAAATTTTCATATGAGGTAAGCGGATTTGTTGATAGAATTTCAGGGGTAATTTTTTGAAAAAGTGGCCAATTAGCTTTTTTAACGATCCATTTTGGTGATGGAGAGGAGGCGGGGGATGAGATTGAATGGTTATTGGTAATGGAGATGATAGAGTGATCACTTCCCATTGTATTGTGGGTGTTTTTAAAGAAGAATTTATGAGAAATATCTTGAGAAATGAGAATTAGATCAAGGATATTTGAACCGTTATTATGGAAGTGAGTAGGAGTACTATCGTTGAGAAGAGTAATATTGTTGTCTTGGATTATTTTAAACAGGGAATTGCCTTTACTGTTTGGGAGGGGATGATACCAAAAGGGGTGATGGGCATTAAAATCACCAACTATTATATTTCGAGGAAGATTGAGAAAAGGCTGATATTGAACTGGGTCTAGGGAGTTCAGATTGTCATAAATGTTTGAGATATGATAAATTTGATTTGAAATGTTAAATTGAATGGTTTGATGTTCTATTTCAGAAGTTAAACTAATAATTTTGTATGGAATGTTTTGATTGATTAGAATAGCTAGTCCTCCGTGGTTTGCTGAAGTTCTGTCATTGCGAATGATATCATAATTTGGAATTTTTGGGTTGTGAATAGATTTAAGAAAAGTTTCTTGTAGGCAGATTATTGTTGGCTTGGGATTGGAATTTTGGAGGAAATGAGAAAATTCAGGTTGTTGAGATTGAAGGCCTCTGCAATTCCAAGACCATATTGTGATATTTGATTGATGAGAGGAGTTCAAAAAGAGTGAGTTGAATTATTTGGGTCATGTGGAGGGGGGGAATTTGGAGTTGAGAGAAGAGTGATGAGAAGTGATAATATCAGAAAGGATGAAAGGATGAGAGAGGCAGGATGATAGATACAATGAGAAGCTTTCATCAGATTTATGAAGGTGGATGATTAAGATAAAGTTGTAGTTGATTGGTAACGATAGAATGTTGGTTTATTGCTTGGATGAGGGTACTGGGGAGGATGTTGACATTGAGTAGTTCTTGGGCAAATGCAGAGAGAATATTGGCTTTTGAGTCGGGTGAGAGGTGAGATGAGAGGATAGCTGTGTGGAGAGGTAAACGAAGTCAGATAATTTGATAGCTGGGGAGGGTTGTGTTGACTGAGATGGGGATGGAGTGGAGTGGGAGTGGATCGGTAAATTGGAGCAGAGGAAGGAGTTGTAGTTTTGGCAGGTGTTGTAGAAGTAGTAGAGGGTATAGTAGGATGAGGGGTCGATGATGGTTTGGTTGATTTAGATGAATGAGGTAGGTAGGAGGTTTGAGTTTTTGGGGATAGGGGGTGATGTCGAAGTAGGGAGAGGAGAAGGGGAAGGGGAAGGGGGGAGAAACATAAGATGGTTGAGGATGGGGAGTAGGGGGAACAAGGGATGCTGCTTGGGCGTATGAAATGTTTTTGGTGAATTTGATTTGATTGATTGATTGGGCTTTACTGTAAGAGCGACAGCCTTTATAGGCTGCGCTGTGGTTACCACCAAAATTGGAACATTTTTTCTCTTTAGTTTGACATTGAGTAAAGGGGTGGTGCTCTCCACAGCTTGGACAAGAGGTGTTATTTGGGCAGAAAGGGGAAGTATGGCCATATCCGTTGCATTTAAAACATCTGGTGGGGTTGGGTATGTAAAGTTTAACATTGTGAAAGGAGTATCCTATTTGTACTTTGGTGGGGAGGATAGGAGTAGAAAAGGTTAGTTCAACAGATTCTGTAGGTGTGATTTTTCCTAGTCTTCGGATATTGATAACATCAAAAGGTTTGAGTGCCAAAAGGAGATCAGAATCTGGAATGTCAGTAGTAACACCATGAATGATGCCTTTAGTTTTCAGGTTTTTTTGGTTGAAGAATTTTAGTGGTGACGGGGATTTTTCCAAGAGATTGGGTGTTTTGCAAAAGGGTGGCTTGTGATTTTGAAACTATAAGCGTAATAGAGGAACCTGTTTTGGTGGTGATGAAATCTGGACCTATGATGTTGATGATCTCTTTTTGAACTATGATGGGGTTTATTTTGACTATGTTGAGTTTGCTGCTAAATATATTGACTTTTACAGTTTGTGGGGGGTTCATTTGTTGTTGTTTGTGAGGAAGTGAGGGAGATGATTCATGGGGTCGTTTTCTTCGAAGGGGTTGTTGTTCCTCCAAAGACTCGTCCATTGAAATGTTGGGCGAGGACAAGCAAGATGAATAGAGTTTGTGAGGGGAAGTTATAGTTAAGGGGTTGTCAGAGCAAGGTTCTTGGTTGTTGATGGATTGGAGCAAATGGAACACCTAGAGGACCTTGTTAGCAGGTTGTGAACGACCCGCTAGTTTACCAATTAACTAGCCCGTTGGGGGTCGGGTCCCCAGAACCGCTAGCAAGCGCTCCGTCCTTCATATACTACTGGACTTTTTATTCTCCATGATGTTTGATCATGAAATGTGACAAAACAAAACAAAAACGTGAATCGTTTTAATTCCGAGTATGGTGATTCACATAGCATGAGAGCGAGGATTCGATGATTTCAGAACAATGTCAGGGTTCCAATTATGCGCGAAACACGAGTTACATAACGAAACAACGAACAATCATGATGGTTTGAAGGAAGCTCATACAAAATGCCATTATGATGTATGTACACGCCGAAAGTTTAGCACAATTCCTTTTCTCATTGAATGATAGAACAATTGTAACTAATGCTTCGTCGATGGACCGGATATATGGTTTTTTTTAACAATTACATATACATACAGACTCCTAACAATACTAGCACATACAGTTGGTTAAATATCCACGGAAAAAACCTGCTTTTAGACGATGTGTACGACTGTGAGGAAAATCGAAGTTTCAATTTACATGTATAGGACAGACATGCCATAGCAAGATTAATCTTCACTAGGAAACTGCCGGATACTAGGTTCTTACGTCTATCGATTTAGTAATAATGCATCGCTTTGCCATAAAATAATAACGATGTGTTAGTTATCAGACGTGACCCCTCGATCACTCCGCAGAAACTAAAGGCTCTGTCTACCCAGTGAAAGACAGGGCGGTGAAATGGTGGATTTATGTATCTGTCGGTGGGCAACATAGTAATAGCCTAGAACAGCAGCGTGAATATGGAACAACAACCAAGGTTGTGTAAAACGTAAGGCTGATTTGACGTAAATATGCCACCATTAAATACCTACTTGAAACGCCTTAAAAATATTCATGCATTCGAGAACTTATACAAATTGTTCTGTTTAAATAGTTCTGCACACATCTTGTAATAACATGGACAAATGGCGGAAAGCATATTGATTGGGCAGAAAACAACTTACGCGATATTTTCTAAAATATGCTAGACGCACGCAAGTATCATAGAGTTGATTTATGGGTTGATTTGTGGGTTGATTAGCGGGTGATTAGCGGGTGATTAGCGGATGATTATCAACATCGACCACTGTTTTTTTCCATGATAGCGCTTCCTTCCGATACACAACATTCATCCTGTCCGACAACAGGTCCATAACGTGGACGCCTGGTGAGGCCGGTCAAGCCGCGGCACTCTCGGGGAATGCCGTCATATCCCCGGGGAATCGTAGTACAGCAGTTCGAGCAGTATTGTACCACCAAGATATCATACACTGGTGCACTTTTGAGCATTACCCCGAGAGTTGATGGTCGAGCCTTCGGAAGAGAGGCGTGAGTTGGCTGCCAGAGATGCCTCGGATTCATTGTGTTCCAGCTGAATATGGCGGCCGGCCTGGGGCGAGATGGACGCGGAGCACTGGGCGTTATTGGCGTTAGTCACGCTCACTCGCTCGTGAGGAACACACACATACACTGGCCGGTATAAAATGATATCCTCCTCGGGGTTCATCGTCCCATCATAGACCTGACCCAGTTGAAACTCGGGACTGATGTAGATCCCTCCCTCTGCTGTCTCCACGGATGTCTCTGTAGCACACCACAACACACTAACCAATCAGCTTCCCCTCCTCCACGCGTGCTGGTCTTACTTAATGGCATTATAGGGCGTAAATAATACACGGAATCGTTACATGCGGCCTCTATAATAAAGCATGATTACCAAATAAGAGGTCAGGTCTGGGGCTGTTTGGGATGCGGAAGGGAATGGTGGCGATGTCGATGGGGAAATCCATGTTCAGATCTTCACCGGATTTCTCTAGTCCTATACTCACCTGGATACATGACCATACGACCATACCGGACTCAAGTTACATGGAGCAAGATACACTGTTAAGGAGGCTGTTCAGACCCATACAGGGATCATTTCGTTAATACATTACTATGTTAAACGCAGACATAAATAATGCCCTCTTTTAATTTGTGCCGCAAAGTCATGTTGATAAATTTTAAACATTATTATTTGTCTGGAAATACTCATCAAGTACAGTAGAAATCTGTTTTATTTAGTTGTGTCGTTCCATCGATAACGGTGCCTCCCTAAAACCATGAACCATACAATGGTTAACTTAAATCATTACGCGCTATACAACTTCCTCGCTAGGTTACGAAATGTGCATTTCTTCAAATCTGCACTTATTAAAGTTGTAGGCACCATTGAGCAAAATGAGTCCGACGAGCAGGAAGGGTAATTTCCGACAACTGAAAGTCTGCGAACTTAAAACTTTCGGTTTCCAAGGTGCAGTTGCTAAGCAGCTTGCTAGGCAACCTCGTTACAAATATGGGGCTGAACAATTATGAGCAGAGCTACCTAGAAAGGCAGCAATGCAATCGAGGGCGGACACAGCACGTCCCCGGACGATCGGCTCTGTCATACAGCCAGATAGCTACATTACGTGGGGGGGGGGGGGGGGGGGGGGGTTCAAAAAACCACCCAACAATACGGCGGCTCATGGCCTCATCATAGGAGCAGCGGTAATTGGTGACAATTTGTGTCAACTGACGCAGAACTTGACCCTACAGGCAATCTGGGGCAAGGCTTTTTTGTCATGACTAACTTAATATTCCGTAAGAAACGAAATCACACATCGTCCCCGGAGGTGCCTTGAC
Source organism: Urechis unicinctus (assembly GCA_034190875.2). Taxonomy (NCBI): domain Eukaryota; kingdom Metazoa; phylum Annelida; class Polychaeta; order Xenopneusta; family Urechidae; genus Urechis; species Urechis unicinctus. The sequence goes on along the minus strand of CM067350.1, from coordinate 77,215,365 downwards.
ATCAGCTTGAGTTAGTAGAGCCCTAAACAGGCGTTCCGAGCCACGCCTTGTTACTCAATAAGGCGAATCGACAACGCACAAAGCAGCCCTACAAGCGTGGGAATCTGGAGAGGAGCTGGTCCCATCAGATGACGTCACATACCTACACTACCAAGTGACGTCATAAACTTTCCGGGGATAGTCTGGGGATATTGAAACGCCAGTACTCGCATGAACGTCTCTTTAAATAGCCCATATCTGTCGCGTCGTCACATCTAGTTTTATTTGACGCAGCAAGTAGGGAGTTTGACCTTACCCTTTTAAGTAGGGTGTTTGACCTTACACTTACAAGTAGGGAGTTTGACCTTACACTTACAAGTAGGGAGTTTGACCTTACACTTTTAAGTAGGGTGTTTGACCTTACACTTACAAGCAGGGTGTTTGACCTTACACTTACAAGTAGGGAGTTTGACCTTACACTTACAAGTAGGGAGTTTGACCTTACACTTACAAGCAGGGTGTTTGACCTTACCCTTAGTGTGTAGTAGATTTCTATCGACTTGCAGACGTCGGATAACGTAGGGGGCATTACAGGGACGAGCAGGTGCTTGTGTAGGTCGCTGAAGGAGTCGGTTGTGTGTGGAGATAGGGTGGGTCCTTTGTACTCCCATACCTTATGGCGGACCTCTTTGGTTAAACCCAGCACACCTTTGTCAATGCGATACTCGACCGTCTGTAGGTAATGCAGATTGGAAGACATAGTATATATCATTTATAATGAATGACGTCTAGATATAAACATGGCGGACAACACGACGCTCATTGTACAGGTTGCTTTCAAATGTGAATTGGATGCAAATATGAGCGATGATAAGGGATGGAGTCTGCGTGATAGGGGTAGAGTTTGCGTGATAGGGGTGGAGTTTGCAAAGGATCACAGCCACTCGCGATACATTCACCTGGAGAAGGCGACAGATGAGCCAGATACTCTGCTCACTACCGTTCTCGATATGGCAGCGCAATTTGATGTGTTCTCCACAGCAGTAGGCTGAGCGGTCGAGTGTGGCCTGCAGACTGACGGGCCCCACCATGCAACAAAGGCAGCAGCGCTTGGACTGCTTCTCCACTGTGGCCGGCGACTGGTCAACACAGCCGTCACAAACGCTCTTTATTCAGTGTTATTCTCAACAACATTCCAACACACCATTTGCTCCCCGCCTTACCCAATTCCCATTCACCTGACTCGATCTAATATAAAAGTCATCACCCGCAGATGAATCATGAATTATTTATTGTCTGCTAAAACCTGCTCGCTACTTCGACTCGCATGCAGTTGAAGACACCCGACTCACAAGGTAGCGGTCGTCCATACAGTCGATATGCGGTCCGATGATCGTAAAGTATTTGAGCCCCTGTGGAGGCGAGGCGTAGGGTATGTCGATCAGGACCCTCAGGTAGTAGCGTATAGTGCCAATCTTACTCTCGAATGAGCACGGCAGAGCGGATTCAGGGAGGTCGAACTGGAAGGGAAAGCGATGACCTCCACGGGCCATGATGGGTATTGACCCTTCCTCGTGCTTATCTGTAACACGCACACACGAGGAGGAAATACTGTGTAATGTTCATATTATACACTCATACCAAATGTTGGTGATTTACATGCGTTATGACCGTACATATGAAACTATAGTGTCTGTAGGATCCTACAAGTGTCTGTAGGATCCTGACAGTGTCTGTAGGATCCTGACAGTGTCTGTAGGATCCTGACAGTGTCTGTAGGATTCTACCAGTGTCTGTAGGATCCTGACAGTGTCTGCAGGATCCTGACAGTGTCAGTAGGATTCTACCAGTGTCTTTAGTATCATACCAGTGTCAGTGGAATCCTGAGAGTGTCAGTAGGATCCTGACAGTGTCTTCAGGATCATACCAGTGTCAGTGGAATCCTGAGAGTGTCAGTAGGATCCTGACAGTGTCTTCAGGATCATACCAGTGTCAGTGGAATTCTGAGAGTGTCAGTAGGATCCTGACAGTGTCTTCAGGATCATACCAGTGTCTGTGGAATCCTGAGAGTGTCAGTAGGATCCTACCAGTATATTGACAGTGTTAGTATGATTCAGTAGGATCCTGATATTGTCAGTAGGATCCGGACAGTGTCGGTCCTGCCAGTCGCAGTCGGGTCCTAGCAGTGTCTGTCGGGTCCTAGCAGTGTCAGTCGTGTTCAAGCAATGTCAGTCGGGTCCTAGCAGTGCCAGTCGGATCCTAGCAGTCACAGTCGGGTTCTAGCAGTGTCAGTCGGGTCCTGCCAGTCACAGTCGGGTCCTATCAGTGCCAGTCGTGTTCTAGCAATGTCAGTCGGGTCCTAGCAGTGCCAGTCGGGTCCTAGCAGTCACAGTCGGGTCCTAGCAGTGCCAGTCGTGTTCTTGCAGTGCCAGTCGTGTTCTAGCAATGTCAGTAGGGCCAAGCAGAGTCAGATGTAGTCTGGTAGTATCAGAGTGGTCCATGCAGGGTCAGTGGGCCCATGCAGTGTCAGTGGGGCCCATGCAGTGTCACTGTCAGTGGGGCCAATGCAGTGTCAGTGGGGTCCATGCAGTTTCAAGAGTGTTTGTTATACAATGACAGTAGTATTCTGTTGTGTCGATGTCAATAGCCACCTTTGCCCCAGACGACGGCCTTCTCGTCAATGAAGTATTGGTCTTCCTTCACCGTTCTCCTCTCGCCACTTCTAGTCACCTTCCATTCAGCATGTGCCTTGCCTCGCAAGAAGACGCGAACTCCTGGACAGCAAAGGGCATGCGCAACAATAACGACTCGCAGCGATATGCACACCGCGCAATCACCCCATTTAGTGGGTGGCTAATAACAACTGGTTTACCTTCCGCCTGTGTACAACTATTTTCCTCAAGAAGTGTTTCAATGTTTAAAAACCATTCGATTCCAACGAATACCATCACAACCTCAACACTAGCTCTTTCGAACTAAGTACGGGAGTCATGCATGCACTCCCTCTTAGTTCAGGCGCGCAACGCCATATTCCCGGCGTAAGTCAACGGAATCATCAAGAGTTCCGCTGCTTTACCTAGTTTTAGCTAATAAAATCAACTCACCAAACATTTATTGGACCAGAAGCTGAATTTCAGCAACAACAGTATCCTGTGAATAAGTATTTTGGCCTAAAACACACCAAACGGTAATATCTGAGCCCGACTTGGCAACATGGCGGCGAGGCGGCGGAAACTGACCAGCGGGAGCATTTACCAATTGGAACATAGGCGCGGGTTCACAGGGACTATTTGTGGCACGAAGCTAAAATGACCTTGTCTAACATGTAGAAAAGGCCACTAACATTCACTGTCGCACAAATATCACACCGAATCACGAAGAAAGCAACGACAACTTGGGGAAAAGGCGACAGGAATTATCGGCTATAGTTTTTGCCTATGTTCTCACCGCCTTATTTACATCGGAAGTTTCTGGGGCTGTCTGGGATATCGTCCTCCGCGCTTGTATTTCGGAAGAAAATATCACCGGTAAACTTGGAAAGTTATCGAAAATATAGTTTTCCGCAGACGATAGGAATATGAAACATTATCTCGAACCGAATTAAATAATAACTTTCGACACTGATCGCCTGAAACTCGTCAGAACATGCATATTTCGTGACAAAAGTGGTGAGTTCTTTGGTGATCGAATGCATCGACCAAAAAATTTAGCTTAAACTGTCGGACCGACAAGGTGATAAATAGAACCTGACTTTGGTCTTTTGGGCTACTCAACACAGCCTATGGAAGCATCACAATTGTATCAGCTGTAACAGTTGTATGATTTGTAAGCTTACCGCCTCCACAATGCTTCAACCCGGTATACCATCTCAGCTGTACCCACAATAATTATGCCTTCCCCAGCAAATACCCAACTCATACAAGGACATGAAATTAAATACAATAAAAAATGACTGGCCCGTACTAGGCAGAACTAACAAATGATTAGCCCTTATAAGGACATGACTTGCCTCGTATTGCGGTCCCTAACAAATGACTAGACCTTATAAGGGCATGATTGGTCTCACGTTGACATCCCGTTTAAGGATATGACTTATCACGCGATGTCGTACCTTAATAATGACTACCTATATAAATACGCGATTCATCGCGCGATGGCGTCCCTAATAAATGACTACCTATATAAAGACGTGATTCACTGCGCGATGGCGTCCCTAACAAATGACTACCTATATAAAGACGTGATTTATTGCATATGGCGTCCCCAAAAAATAACTACCCATATAAAGACGTGATTTATCGGGTGTTGGTGTCCCTAACAAATGACTTCCCATATAAAGACAGGATTCATCACGCAATGGCGTCCCTAACAAATGACTAGTCCGGAAAAGTACACAATTTAACTCAACATAGCGTTCCTACGAAACCATGTTTTTTTCTGAAAGGACCGGAATTAGAACAAACTTCTAGACACCTTTAACTGCCTCACTATCACTTACATCGCACCTGATTTCGATGACGTCATGATTCTCACCTCTCACTTTGATGTTCTCGGTGGTGTCGATGACGACCCATCCTTTCAGTGCCTCCCCGGCGTAGTAATGCTCCTTCTCAAGCTCGATGTCGAATTTCCGTATATAGTCAATCATATCTCGTATCGATGTCTACCATGACGACGCGTCCACTCGTAGTTCCCGCCACTGTACACGTCGCTGCTTCCCCGCCAGCTGTACGCTCGGTTGTACTTAACTGCAAGCCAATATGTCTCGGGGGTACATCAGCGCGTTAACTGAAACAGACACTAACGAGATCACAATGAATCTTACCCTGGATAAATGTTGATGCTGCTTCAATACCAACCAAACAACTAGGTTGCGGATGTATATATGCCCTTTAACTATTGTTCTCCAAAACCCTCGTGATTGAAGATCTCGTTCGTGAAACAACGATTTCATGGGAACACAAAATGATCATCAATAGCCTCTGCTTTCGACTTCCACATAAATCGACCCCTAATTGTTGGTGAGTGGGGGAGTGGGAGGGGCGATGAGGTGGGATGGGTGGGGGTGAGTGGGGGAGTGGGAGGGCCGATGGGGCGGGGTGAGTACAATGTGAAAGAGAAAGGAAACGGCCTGGCAATCTCTATCTCTGGGGGTATGGGTCGGGTTAAGAATTACGAGACTACATTTGGGAATAGAAGGGTGGTAATAATGATGGGTTGTTAGCTAGGTATGGGGATAGGTAAGGTGCTAATAAGGATGGGTTGTTAGCTAGGTATGGGGATAGGTAGTGTGGTAATAAGGATGGGTTGTTGGCTAGGTGTGGGGATAGATAGGGTGGTGATAAGGATGGGTTGTTAACTAGGTGTGGGAGATAGGTAGGGTGGTAATAAGGATTGGTTGTTAGCTAGGTGTGGGGATAGATAGGGTGGTGATAAGGATGGGTTGTTAGCTAGGTGTGGGGATAGATAGGGTGGTGATAAGGATGGGTTGTTAGCTAGGTATGGGAGATAGGTAGGGTGGTAATAAGGATGGGTTGTTAGCTAGGTGTGGGAGATAGGTAGGGTGGTGATAAGGATGGGTTGTTAGCTAGGTATGGGGCTAGGTAGGGTGGGAATAAGGATGGGTTGTTAGCTAGGTGTGGGAGATAGGTAGGGTGGTGGTAAGGATGGGTTGATAGCTAGGTGTGGGAGATAGGTAGGGTGGTAATAAGGATGGGTTGTTAGCTAGGTGTGGGGATAGATAGGGTGGTGATAAGGATGGGTTGTTAGCTAGGTGTGGGGATAGATAGGGTGGTAATAAGGATGGGTTGTTAGCTAGGTGTGGGGATAGATAGATAAGGGGGGTAATATAGGGGTGGGTTGGGTTGTTAGCCAGGCGTGGGATAGATAGGGTGGTAATAAGGATGGGTTGTAGCTAGGTGTGGGGATAGATAGGGTGGTAATAAGGATGGGTTGTTAGCTAGGTGTGGGGGGATAGGGTGGAAATAAGGAGGGTTAGCTAGGTGTGGGATATAGGGGATAAGGGATGGGTTGTTAGCTAGGTGTGGGGATAGATAGGGTGGGTAATAGGATCGGTTGTTAGCTAGGGTGGGGGTGGCAGGGTGGAAATAAGGATGGGTTGTTAGCTAGGTGTGGGAGATAGGTAGGGTGGTGATAAGGATGGGTTGTTAGCTAGGTGTGGGAGATATGTAGGGTGGTAATAAGGATCGGTTGTTAGCCAGGTGTGGGAATAGATAGGGTTGTAATAATGATGGGTTGTTAGCTAGGTGTGGGGATAGATAGGGTGGTGATAAGGATGGGTTGTTAGCTAGGTGTGGGGATAGATAGGGTGGTAATAAGGATCGGTTGTTAGCTAGGTGTGGGGATAGGCAGGGTGGAAATAAGGATTGGTTGTTAGCTAGGTGTGGGAGATAGGTAGGGTGGTGATAAGGATGGGTTGTTAGCTAGGTGTGGGGATAGGTAGGGTTGTGATAAGGATGGGTTGTTAGCTAGGTATGGGAGATAGGTAGGGTGGTAATAAGGATCGGTGGTTAGCCAGGTGTGGGAATAGGTAGGGTGGTAATGATGATGGGTTGTTAGCTAGGTGTTGGGATAGATAGGGTGGTGATAAGGATGGGTTGTTAGCTAGGTGTGGGGATAGATAGGGTGGTAATAAGGATGGGTTGTTAGCTAGGTGTGGGGATAGGTAGGGTGGAAATAAGGATGGGTTGTTAGCTAGGTGTGGGAGATAGGTAGAGTGGTGATAAGGATGGGTTGTTAGCTAGGTGTGGGGATAGGTAGGGTGGTGATAAGGATGGGTTGTTAGCTAGGTATGGGAGATAGGTAGGGTGGTAATAAGGATTGGTGGTTAGACAGGTGTGGGAATAGGTAGGGTGGTAATAATGATGGGTTGTTAGCTAGGTGTGGGGCTAGATAAGGTGGTGATAAGGATGGGTTGTTAGCTAGGTGTGGGGATAGATAGGGTGGGAATAAGGATGGGTTGTTAGCTAGGTGTGGGGATAGGCAGGGTGGAAATAAGGATGGGTTGTTAGCTAGGTGTGGGAGATAGGTAGGGTGGTGATAATGATCGGTTGTTAGCCAGGTGTGGGAATAGGTAGGGTTGTAATAATGATGGGCTGTTAGCTAGGTGTGGGAATAGGTAGGGTGGTAAAAGGATGGGTTGTTAGCTAGGTGTGGGGATAGGTAGGGTGGTGGGGGGAAGTTGGGTTGGTGGCTAGGTTTGGGAAAGGTGGGTAGGGGGTAAGGATGTGTTTGTAGGTAGATTTGGGCAAAGGTGGGTAGGTGGAGTGATTTTGGGATATGTGGGTTAGTAGTAAAATGGTTAGTGCCTAGGTTTAGGGATAGGTGGAATCGGGGAAAGGATGCGTTAGTGGCTAGGTTTGGGAAGGTGGGTTGGTAGTAAGACTAAGAATGGGTAGGCGGATAGGTTTAGGGATAGGTGAAATTGAGAAAGGATGGGTTACTGGCTAGGTTAGGAGAGAGATGGGTTGGTAGTAAGAATGGGAAGGTGGCTAGTTCGGAGATAGGCGGGCTGGGGTGAGGATGGGTTAGTGGCTAGGTTTGGAGATAGGTGAGTTGGTTGTAAGAATGGGTTTAGTCGCCGACGAGCGAAGATGGGGTGATCTATTCGAAATATATTCTTAAAGAGGCATGACGCTAAAGCATGACCTTGCAGTTTTAGCACTGAGAGGCTAGTGTCGGATGAATGCCCTTCCCTGCTCCCCTCGCGACTTTCTCGGCCTGGCCAGGTCATAGGTCACAATCGTCGCCCACGACGTCATCTACACCATCCAGTGTCCGCTGTGAAGCCCCGCTGTTTTGAATGCGCGGCTATCGGTGATACGCTTCATTAACATACGACCGAATTGGCTACCAGCCACGTGACCAATTCATTACGATCGCGCAAATACTAATTGTGTTAGTTTATATCTATAAAAACATGCATGAGTATGAATATAAAGATATGAGTGGCTTAGATATTTGCATAACGAGACCGGAAGTTGTCATACCACTCACCTTAGACCTATCATATTTCCCAAACGTAACAGCAAGCGGCAAATGACGCAGAACATGCCAAATCCGAATCGTTGCCTCAAAGCAATCGGGACAGGCAATATTAATGCGGTGGACGGTCCGTTTGTCTTTCGTGTTAACAATGGCAGTTGGCGCGTAAACAGTTAGTGAGCATGGAAACTGACGCGTTGTAGGTGACGATGCACTGACTACGCGCTTCGGGAGCGCCTATTCTTGGCGGGGATGATAACGCTGTGTGTGCCCCGTAGGCCAGTCCCTATAGGCACAAATGTTCCCCACCCCCGATCCGCGACGTGCCTATATGCCTGCAGAAATAAGGGCAAGGGAAGCGATCAATAGGAGGGCAGCTTGTCGAGTGTTGCAGGATTGAGATGGCATTGGTGAAGCGGTAAGCAGAGCGAGACAGCCAGCTGCTTGATACAAGTGGGAGGTGGAAGGCATGGTCATTGTGAGAGAAGCACGCGGTCTAGTCATCTCACGCGAGTCGCACGCGGTCTAGTCATCTAAAGAGAGTCGCACGCGGTCGAGTCATCTTACGAGAGTCACACGTGGTCTAGTCATCTCGCGAGAGTCGCACGCGGTCTAGACATCTTACGAGAGTCGCTCACGGTCTAGTCATCTCACGAGAGTCGCACGCGGTCTAGACGTCTCACGAGAGTCGCACGCGGTCTTGTAATCCCACGAGAGTCGCAAGCGGTCTGGTCATCTCATGAGATTCGCAGGTGGTCAAGTCATCTCATAAGAGTCGCACGCGGTCTACACATCTCACGAGAGTCGCACGCAGTCTAGACATCTCACGAGAGTCGCACGCGGTCTAGACATCTCACGAGAGTCGCACGCGGTCTAGTCATCTTGGGAGGAGTGCCTAGACATCTCACGTGAGGTGCTTAGGCAACACATGACAGGCGCCTATGTATCTCACGAGAGACGTAAGATGCCTAGTCATCTCACGAGAGACGTAAGATGCCTAGTCATCTCACGAGAGGTGCTCGCGGTCTAATCACCTTATTAGAGGCTCACTCAGTCTTGTCATTTCACGAGAGATGCACATGATCAAGTCATCTCATGAGAGAGGCACGTGATCCAGTCATCTCATGAGAGACGCATGTGGTTAAGTCATCTCATGAGAGGTGCATGTGGTCAAGTCATCTCATGAGAGACACATGTGGTCAAGTCATCTCATGAGAGACGTGCATGGTTCAATCATCTCATGAGAGACGCATGTGGTCAAGTCATCTCATGAGAGACGTGCATGGTTCAATCATCTCATGAGAGACAAATGTGGTCAAGTCATCTCATGAGAGACGTACATGGTTCAATCATCTCATGAGAGACACATGTGGTCAAGTCATCTCATGAGAGACGTGCATGGTTCAATCATCTCATGAGAGACGCATGTGGTCAAGTCATCTCATGAGAGGAACACTATGCCAGTTATCGCATTTGATGATGAAAGTCACTTGTAATAGTATGTGACGTCAACTTCCTCTGGATTTATAACCAGGGATTGTGCCCAGTCATCTCAAAAGAGGTCCATGACCACTAGGCATATCTCGAGAGACTTTTTCTGTCCTGACAACTGTTAGAAACCTACGTCAACTAGCCACCTCGAGATAGGCCATATCGCCATCTTATAGCAGGTGAACGCCTCCCCATACCTTTGACCTGTTGCCGATCAAGTTGATAACCTGATTTTGTGTAAATAAGGCCCATCTGGAAACGTCCTTCCACTCAACTGTACGCTGCGCGCAGGTGGTGTCGAGCGGGAGATGGGGGCTGGCACAAGTTCCATTCAGGGCATGCGTTTATCTAAGCATTATCGGCGAGGCCGGCTGCTCCATGTGCAATATAATGACCCGATCATTCACGCCTGATCAATAATCAACAGGAGCGGGCTACAACATGTCAGCCGTGGGATATTATCGACACGGGCCGGTTTTCTGACCCCGTCGGGTGGCGGATCTAGCTGGTACATTCCGCTTCCCCGTGCGCAGGAAGCGATGACGTCACTGGTGGTGACGTTTAGTTCAGTTGAGATGGTATAGATATTGAAAGTAATATCAACCGAGGATTACAATGAAGAAATTTAAAATCAACCTTACATTTATACCCCTTAACGGTTATATTTACGTGTATTGCCGTAATGTATGTGGAAACCAAGTGGACCTTCGATGATGAATACAGCCGCCTATGGGAAGCCATAACAACGAGACAATTTTTTTTGTGCAGCTGTTAAATATTGGAAGAAGTAAAAGCCATACCCAATCACTGATGAGGTCAAAGGTCAGAATCACCGAGCGCCGGACACTAAACTAGGCAAATATTGAGAGTATAATTACTCTTGTCCTGGACTAGACACTTTACTTGGGGTACGTGCTGCCGTCAGACACTTAACTTGGGGTACATGCTGCCGTCCGACACTTTACTTGGGGTACATGCTGCCGTCCGACACTTAACTTGGGGTACATGCTGCCGTCAGACACTTTACTTGGGGTACATGCTGCCGTCCGACACTTAACTTGGGGTACAAGCTGCCGTCAGACACTTAACTTGGGGTACATGCTGCCGCCGGGGTCATGCTGCCGTCAGACACTTAACTTGGGGTACATGCTGCCGTCAGACACTTAACTTGGGGTACAAGCTGCCGTCAGACACTTAACTTGGGGTACGTGCTGCCGTCAGACACTTAACTTGGGGAACATGCTGCCGTCAGACACTTAACTTGGGGTACAAGCTGCCGTCAGACACTTAACTTGGGGTACATGCTGCCGTCAGACTCCCATTAGCGCCACCCGAAGAAGAAATGGGTCGCAACCTTATCTAAGATGAGGCGGGATGGCTGTTAGCCGACCGAGTAAACCTTAGTCCTGCCATGGCACAGTATCGATTTCTGTCAATCGTGTTCGAGTTATTGGCGATGGCCCCCGTCCCAGTGACGTGTCGGGACGCCTCCCAGATCTCAACACGCAGACCATGGTTCGACCAGTGCCAGGAAAGGGGATGTTTGAATAAACGTTAAAATGACTCCTTCGCTGTTCATATAGATATCTGGGTGAACAATTATGACCCTATTGCACCAACCTACCCCACCCCACCCAAGTCCAACCCAACCCACACAACCATTTCCCCGCCCCTACCACCACCGAAAAAATGCTATTGAAACTCACTGTATGAGCAACAGAGAGGCTGAAACGCTGTCCTGTTTCCGAGCGGACGCAATGCGGGTGTGGCTGTTAGCTGGAGTACGGGGTTCTATTGTTAATGTGAAGAAGTGCAATGCTTGCAGACCAGCATTCTTCCCTGTGGGTGGTGATAACGCTGGTGATGGCTCACAAGCCGGCTCTCAATCAGCGCTTGGCCCTTGTACGCTATAAACACGCCGCGCGGTCATATGCTTCTCCCCAATACATACAGTTACATACGCCACCTAATCCATAGCCCGCTTATAGCCCGGCGACCGACAAGACCCTCTGGCCCGGCTCTACAAAGTACTTGGCCATGCTGATGGTGATGGCGATTGCCGCCATCTCTTTACTGACAAACTGCTATAGACGAGCACCCATGTCATCTCATTCTAACGACTTGTATTGATGGGTAAGGCCGAGTCAGCGAAATCACACCAGTACATGTTTGATGATAGCTGAAGAAATTGGTTGCTGCAGACTGGCAGCGATGGTTCTGGCGGCGGCATTTGCCAATGGAAGGCGCCGGATAAGTCAAATGACCTATTACCGACACGCCTAGGCAACTCAGAGTGCTAAATATGAGTTAACTTGCAAGGTTTAGGTACCTCAGATTAGCTTTTTGGGGTAACTCAGTTTGGCCAGGATTGGTGACCCAGTAGGGCTGTTTCGGAAAACACAGATATGTCAGCGCGTGACACGATTGTCATGAGCAGAGCATGAATCGCTGTTTGCCATCGGGTTGAACCAGGTACCGACCAACACTCGTCTTACAAACCTCGGGTGCTTTTATTGCACTTGAATTCTACATCTAATTTTTTTCACATTTTCCATCATTTTTCTAAAGAGTTCAATCCAAGGCAAGATAAGAAGTGAAGGAGGTACTTGACTGTTCAGGCTGACATAGTGAGGAGGTATTTGTCTGTTAAGGCTGACATAGCAAGGAGGTCTGTTCAGGCTGCCTTAGTAAGCAACCAGACATGACACATCTCGTATAATTCTTCTGATGATTACTTGATGATAAATCAATTTGGAGGCAATTCAAAAGCGAAAATACAAACCTATGTATAACCTCATAACCAACATTGCTGTAAGCCATCTAACCAATCATTCGGGGTTCCTTGGTGCGTGAGATCAAGCCGTTGAGTTACCGAGTCTTTAGACCAATGCAAACAGAATTTACTGCACAAGTGCTATCAGCTCTGGCGTTTCCTGCTAAGAGATAATGCTAGTATGAAGACAGCAATCAAGTGCATGCACCATACCATAACATCATCTCTATTTTGGGCAGTTTTAATCTCGGTCAAAACGTGTCGTTGAACTGGGAAGCTTAGTTTTTCATTCATTCTTTTCCTTCTTCAGACAGACCGGTGCAGGGGCAGTGATAGGTTCTGTTATCTATTTCCTATTGACAACGCCCTCTAGCGATGGTATCTCTGTCGCTTTTATTCCTCTTGCCTGAATTCAGGACATATTCGTACATGTGTACGGCTTATGATATTGTCCGTGGGAAGACATTTAAGAGTATTTAAACATTATAGACAGAGTTACGTAACTAATAACGCCAATTTATAAACGGCTAAATGGCGTCGGTGAATGACCTGCAGTCCATCATCTCAAAGCAGAATAATTATCCACTTAATACACCCTTTAGCTTGGATAAGTTACCATGAACTCCATATTAGGTTGACCCGTGTGTCCGTAGAATTTTCATAGTCTGGTCAAAACCAATAATAGTATTCCAATCGAATTGATAACGTATTTGGCACATTGGCTAGAGATTGCAACAAACGCCCATTACAGTCAATAATGCAAGATGAAATGGACCAAGAATATCGATCACATTGGAAGCGGGAAGCCTCCTCTTCTCTCCCATCTTTGACACACCCTCCTCTCCTCCTGGACCTCTAAAATATCCTCCTCTTGTCTCGAGTTCTGAATTACCTTCCTCTTCTAAACGACCTCTGAAACACCTTCTTCATCGCATGTATCTCTGAATTGCCCTCTTTTTCTAACGAACCTTTGAATAACCTCCTCTTCTCACGAGCATCTGAAAAACACCCCCCTCTTAGGCCTCGTCTCCCACTGTGCGGATGAAACAGACTGACAATGGGCAATGTCATGTGTGTTATTGTTCGTGGCACAATTCAGAATCGATTCAGTATTCTACACTAAGAAACACTACACTGACCGTCAATAAGCTTCGGTCTGTCCCATCATAATACCTAGTCAATGATCAGAGCAGTTTATCAAGGCAGTAGTATATACACGAGACTGAGATACTCGAGACTGAGATACACGACACTGAGATTCACAACACTAATCCACACTACACTGAGATACACGACACTGAGAAACACTACACTGAGATATACCACATTGAGATAGACAACACTGAGATATACCACATGAGAAACACTACACCGAGATACACAACACTGAGATACATGACACTGAGATACACTACACTGAGATATACCACACTGAGGTACACTACACCGAGATACACCACACTGAGATACACTACACTGAGATACACTACACTGAGATACACTACACTGAGATACACTACACTGAGATACACTACACTGAGAAACACATTGAGAAACACAACACTGATAAACACAACACTGAGATACACTACACTGAGATACACAACACTGAGAACACTACACTGAGATATACAACACTGAGATGCACTACACTGAGATACACTACACTGAGAAACACCACACTGAGATACACTACACTGAGATACATGACACTGAGATACACTACACTGAGATACGCAACACTGAGATGCACTACACTGAGATACACTACACTGAGATACACCACACTGAGATACACTACACTGAGATACACAACACTGAGATACACTACACTGAGATACGCAACACTGAGATGCACTACACTGAGATACACTACACTGACGTACTTACACTGAGAGACACTGAGATACACAACACTGAGATAAAGACCTTGATTAAAACCTTGATCGTATGATGTAGCTTCGTGGTTTTTATTGGCTACAAATCGTGTCGGCAGCTTCAGGAGGCTATGTGTTCTCTTATATACAAAGGTATTTTATTAACACATAAGAAGCTTTGAAGGAGTTGGATTTTTATATTAGAGAGCATGAGAAATGCAGTGTGCGCTCAATTTCCAGGAAACACAGCATGGAAGGAAAATGAGATGTTTTGGTGGGTGAGCGTTATGAATGCGCCGTCATCCACGAACCACCTTATCGCCTACCAGAATTAGAATACGTTGGAATCGTCATTAAGTCGTACTCGAGTCAATACCATGCAATAAACACAACACTGAGAAACACTTCACTGAAATACACAACACTAAGATACACTACACTGAGATACACAACACTGAGATATACCACACTGAGATACACAACACTGAGATACACCTATTCAAGACGTACTTAACAGATTAAAACCTTGTCGGTTTTCATTGGCTACAAATCGTGTCGGCAGCTTCAGGAGGCTATGCGTTTCATCTGGCAGAGACCTTGATGGGGCTCGGTCGCTGGGAGTGATCGACATTTCTGGTTACCCTCGACCGACAATTTCCGCCCCACTGCATTCACCATCGATTAGTCGCCCAGTAATGTCCAATGAAGGGTTACGGTATCCTGTGCATGGGTCATTCTGAGCTATAGAAGCGCTAGTCATGGGGTGTGTTGGTGGGGGAGGGTGGCGATAAGAGAGAGGGAGGGAGGTAGGGAGGGAGGTAGGGAGGGACGAGGTAGTTGGGATGGGTGCTGAGGCAACTAGGATGGTCATTCTGAATTTGACGCAAAGTTAATAAATTTCATATTTAGCATGTACTTAATTTCAACGGCGTGTTTACCTAATGCATGACGTGTTCTGGAATAATTCTGCCCGAATGTAACCATGGGGATCAGCATCATGAAAAGTGAGTTAGTGCGTGCTTGTGTGTGTGTGTGTTTGTTTGTGTGTGTGTTTGTGTGTGTTTGTGTGTGTGTTGTTTGCCACGGGGGTGTGGCTCCAGGTCCCCATGGATTCTCTCGTTATGATGCATGCTAACTGAGAGGCATATGATTTGAGGAGACTTCATCACAGGCCGTAAGCCTACAGTGGCTATTGCACCATGCCTCATATTGTAGCACATCACTAGAGTCTTAAAACGTACCTCCTTCCCGGTCTCTTATATACAAAGGTATTTTATTCACATATAAGAAGTTTGGAAGGAATTGGATTTTTATATTAGAGAGCATGAGAAATGCAGTGTGCAATTTCCAGGAAACAGAGCATGGAAGGAAAATGAGATGTTTTGGTGGGTGAGCGTTATGAATGCGCCGTCATCCACGAACCACCTTATCGCTTACCAGAATAAGAATACGTTGGAATCGTCATTAAGTCGTACTCGAGTCAATACCATGCAAAATATATTACAAATAGTTATTACATTGAAGGAAGCGTATGTTTTTGGTCGACACAAATCCAAGCTTGCCCCTTAAACCAAATATGATGGATGCGTCTACACGAGAAACCCACTTCAATCATGTGTGAGTTTAAGATCCACCACCACGCCTCGTCTACAGATGTAATTCTCGTTCGTGGACGATATCATTCATGCAAAAGATCGCGAAACCACCCTGGAAATAGCTCCATACACATGGCTGATTGATGGTAGACTTCCATCATTACGGAGACACCTCTCTTCTAACAACGCCTCAGCCGTTGTCAAGGCGACGCCAGCGGGTTGCGAGGTGCCATCTTGGGCGGGGTTTATCGGGAAGTTTAGCGTCGTATATCGATGACAGTAGAAGCGAACATAAGTTGCTTTCTTTCGATTGCTTATGGCGAGTATGTTACGGTCTGTGCAGCATACATATAATCTTCACTTCTTTCGCTGGATTGCTGCGTAAATATACCTCACCCGGCATATGTAATTACTCGGTCTCTTGACGATGCTACTGTTATGTCTTGTCGAGGACGAGAACAGCCCAGCGAACAGCGCACCATCAATTTGACCCCCAACCACCCAACCCACCCCTTGGCTGTAGAACGTATATTTGTCGTGTCAGTCTTATCAGAAGCATTGTGGACAATACTGATAATTCCATGGGGCGTTGTTTAACAACATTCAAGTGACCTCATCTGAACAACATCGTTCTGGCTCACCACCAACGACCAGCGTCCACACCCCAGGCACGTATACCATCACACGTATGCACGCTGTCTCTGTAGGCATATATAAGCGTACAGGATTTCCACTTGCCAATCATGTAAACTTACGACGGTTTTCATACAAAGAGCTGATATCTTCGCTAAGAGGGCTCACTCCCGACAAAACGTGAATGCAACACAACATAACATAACATATATATTGACTCGTACAATGGTATGGAGTAGAAGATAACACTACACAATAAGAATGAGTGTTCTAGTCGTACGACGGTAGACATGACAATTCAAGGTGGATAACAATAAAGATCAAACAGAATAACTAGCACCGTATCAATTAACTTTGTCAGTTTATTAACAGTTACTTAAAGTAACTACATCATTATAGGCGAAAAGAAAAATATAAATTTCTGAATTGTATCTAGTCTGAACATACACGGAATGGTTATTAGACATTTTGGCAGGAGTTAATTTATTTTATCCTAAATAATAGGATGGCTGCATTCTATTAATACGGGATATTCATCACCCAAGCTATTGGAATACATTGATTGCATTTTTGTTTTGTTTCGTGGAATACCTCTTAATCTACCAGTTACTTTAGGAAATTTAATTTTATTAATTGTTAAGTTACAGATGTAATATCTGAATTGAGCATCATCTGCAAATTAATATGTCTCCAATCTAAATTCTTTCTCATGAAGCATAAAGACATGATTCATGGCTGCTTTTCTAAAAACCTGTTTTTGTCACCATTAACATTCATTTTCCATTCCCTACAATATTTTGACATGTGGACAAGTGCTTTCTGCAATACCATTAGTCTTCAGTAACTATCAGTCACAGCATCACCTCAAGCAATAGGCCCGCAACCAGGTATTTCTCAAAGTCATTAACAAGCAAAGAGACAAATAGTGAATTGTTTTCTGACCCCTAAAGAGCTGGCAAAGAAATCTGATTTTTAACCATTCATGGGCACCCATGATTGGGTATGTTTGTACATATTCCTTATTACTAACACTATTCTACCCTGAATCCCTTATCGTATCAACTTTACTTATAATGCTTCTCTCCAAACAGTATCAAAAGCTTAGCTGTAGTGTATGAAAGCACAGAATATACGTTCCTTCTTAAAGCTGAACAATTCAGTTCTATTTTTCAGTAAAAAGATAAGGCCATTGGTCGAGTATCCTCTATGGAATCCTGTGTGTGATTCATTTAAATGTCATTGATTTTACAATATGTGTACAATCTATGATTCAACGTAAGTAAACTGAGTCTCCTGTTGCTGTCTGTTGCTTGTAAATGGTTACCTAATCTTCTTGGAAGCCACCAGTTTCAAGAATCTTATTAAATGAATTGATATAAACATGTAGTAATTAACATATCTTATGTACTTTATACTCATTGATTAAACTGTCAATCCCGGCTGGCATTCCATTTTTCAATTTTTGAACACTCGTTTTCATTTCATTTTCATCAAAGGGTTTGTCCAAAACATTTGTATAAACTATACATGGCAAGGTTAAAAAATCTGCTTTTCTAAGCCTAAGCTCATTGAAAAGCCTTTTGACAAATCAGTGTCCTCCTTGTAAATCAAGGCAAGCTGTTAATACCGCATACCCAACCACCCTCCCACGGCTTATTTATAAGTCATTCCGTAGTAATTGTTTTGCTATGGACGAGACAATTTGCATCCAATGTTGTTTTTGTAACGCCCCTCTTTTTTTTTTTACATTTTTAACAATAATAATATGCAACATACAAAGTAAAATTGCACATGTTTCCCCTCCACGAAATGGGACAGACATAATGACATAGAAATAAATTTGAAACAAACAGATTGATTGGTAATACATATTTTGATGGAAATGCTGTATGGGACATACTGTGACATAACTTTTTGGGTTGGTATACCATAGTTCTGAATTCTGCCCAGTTCATTCACTAAACACTTGGTTCTTTTACCTTGATCCTCTGATTATTAGTGTTACGGACGGGTCATCTTTTTCTGTTATGGAAGGGCCAAGATGTCGCACATCTTATCTGAAAAGTTACAGACCAAAATTGTGCCACACTATCGAATCAAAATTTCAAAATATTTTCTAGGGTGAAGCCGGCATCTGTCCATTTCGGCTTGCCGTACAATCGTCCACAACTAAACGAATGGCGTTTGTAGGTTGATCAAGAGCTGTCAAAACTTGAATGAATATGACATTTGATCAACAGCGAAAATTGTAACGTTCTTTGCTTTTTTACAATAGTAACCTGAGATACCATACTGTTGCTTGGTGAGCCGTTTCGCTCCCAGTCGAATTGCAACACTAGTCTGATGATGTATTGAATTGAGTGACGTGCCTTATCGCCCACTTGGGAGAGCTTGATAATACCGTACTCCGTAGTACCGGTAGGGGTGTCAGCCGAACCAATTTTTTTCTTGCTCTAACTGGTATTTATATTTAAGATACATGAACGAATGATACATCAAAAGAGATCTAACGTATGGAATTTTTTTCAATTATACTGCCATACATTTTTCGCATTTTACTCCGTTTGAACCATCAAAAATGTGTGTTTGTGGAGCAATAATTTTAAATTCTTCGCGAGAATTGTTGACTCTTTGAGAATCCATCCGTTTCGAATTCTCTAAATTGGTTCGTATTTGTTACTCGTATCGGTTTTATTGTTTGGTAGATGACAAGATGACATTCAAATGTTCATGGTCATATAAAATATGAAAAAATTGGCAAATGTATTTCATAGTCTGCATCCCAGACTCCAGGGGTTCCGCTACGCTTCTCGCCCTAGAGTCTACGACAAGACAAGGTCTAAAACTGACGCGTCAGAATATTCATTAGACACGTTCGTTAACCCTTAGCCTGCTGTATAAGTGTTGTACCTCTTTTACCCTGGTGCTGCATTCTTTTGGCTAATTATTGATTCCGTCGGGTAGCTTTGCAAAATTAATGTAACTTAGGGATTTGGAAAGGAAGAAATGCATTTCTTGCAATTGACATCAATATGAACTGATCTTTACAAGTATGTGACTTTGGTGGGTTTTTTATTGTTATGTAAATGCAATTCAATCACTGAAGATCGATATGTTATTTTTGACAAACAAAATATTGGGTTGTGCGTGTATCCTGCGCTGTCTCTGTTGTTGGGAGCCTTGATCCAATCAAAAGTCGCTCTATAGTCCCGATCAATCACCAAAGCATTCGGACCAAAACCCTCAAAATCACTTTCATCAGAAGAAGTTTCACAAAACAAACGTTCTAACAGAATATTGCGTTTAGAATCGCTGCTCTCAAATGACGATGAATCACTTTCCTCCATTTTCGCTTTCGCAATTAACCTGTAAATTATCTGGCGTTATCTGCATCTTAAATAACCCGAAAAGACCTTGATCTATTGCTTTCTGGGTCAAAAATTTTACATATTACGTCATGGGAATCCCTCTCTCAGCCAATGACAGTGACAGATCTACGAACATGCTGTCTACGTCATTACAACACGCGGTTATACACAGCATGTTTCAAAAACGACATAAGTCGCGTGCAGCAGCAGGCTGTCAACAATTCGAAACGACATATGTCGCGTACAGCAGGCTAAGGGTTAATCTTTGTGACCAATCAACGCAAAGGTCGTGACCCGGATTGACCTTAGTTGCGCGCGTCTGGCTCATGAAACTGGCTTGTGATACGCACCCCTGTTTATGTGACGTCATGTACATTGTTGTGGTCTGCATCCAATGAGAACACACTGAATGTCTTCTGGAATTATGGGGCGTATCAAAAGTTCTAATTGGCACCGCAACAAGCGCTTAAATCACTTAGCTGCATGATAGTATGTTTACGTAATACAGTCAGTTAAAGATACCAGTTGTGTGTCTGCTTCTCTCGCTGACTGTATGATTAACGGTGCCACTCGGCATGAAACAACTAATCAGGGTATTGTAGAATGTGTGCCTGGCTCATAAAAATCACTCGTCCGGTTGGACAAGGTGACTTGGCAAATCACTTGTCCGACATGACAAATCACTTGTCCGGCAAGCGGACAACCATTGATGTCGAACCCTGATCCATTCCAAGCATTGCATCGAGAGCAGTAGCTAACAACGTGTAACAAAATGTTGCCCGTCCCAGCAGCCACATTCACAAAACAGTCACGACCCATTAAGCAGCCGAGCGAACAAGTCTTTCAAACGGAGCGTACCAAAACAAATATAGCGCCGAATCTTGGGAAAATGTGACACTGACCAATGAGAGACAATGACTAAAATGTAACCGAGAGTGACAGAAAGACGCAGCTTCTGATTGGAGCATGCCAAAACTGGGATGCCGCATCGGTTCAAGACTGCACCCTAGCCTAGACTGTTGGCGAGACTATTGAATATCATTAACATGTAAACAGGCCCCGCAGCCATCAGGCTAAGGGACCTTGACTAATGATGTTACAAATTGATGAGTTTTTTTTTCAGATGATATGGAACTGTTTTGTCGTATTTTGCACTTCAAAATGTCGTCGAATTATCTCATGGTCGCCCCGTGAGAACGTATCAAGGTCAACCTTGACTCAACACGGCTACGCACGCTCGCAACCATCGCTGAAGGTGCATCGTCAAACAGATGCGATTTTCATTCATTTTTTAATCTGACCCATAACATTGATCTATATATGGGGATAATTCAAGTATAGTGGAACACTTTGGTCAAGTTGATTCTCGAATAGATTGTCGAATTTAAACTTTAAAATGTTCGATTTTGTCATGCCCGCAATGGGAGAGTGTATAGCTTACCTTATCAGCATGATGTCATTTAAGAAAACATTCGATTCTTGAACTTAATATGGTACTTCAGGGCATGAAACTAAGAAAATTTGCCACCGGCCAACTTGGCTGGTAGTTCCCAAAATCCACCGGCCCAGAAAAAATTCCACCAGCCAACAAAATTCAACACAAGTTTTGTTGTAGATTCAAAAAATTATCCGTTACAGGCCAGTAACTTCAAAGGCTATATGCCACATATGGAATTAACCAGTTAGGGTTCAAGGAGTTAGTAGATGTGGAGCGGCAGACAGTTACTGCGACCGTTGCGCGAGCTGCTCGTCGCCAAGGGCACCACCCAGAATTAACACATCAAAGAGATTTTGTTAACCACGTTTTGTGTCAGATTCATTCTTGGAGTACATCCAAGTTCATTAGTTCCCCCAGCCTTATATAATCTACATATAGGCACGCAAATATTCATAACCATTGTGGTTAAACAATTCGCATTTGAATCTCTCTGGCAATATTTTTGCATGAAGATGTGAGTGACCACTGACTTTAAACCATCACTGATTTAATTGTACCATATATCTCTCATTGTTACCTGAGCTGTGTATATATATTTCACCAATCTTATAAAGGGTGTGACAAATAATTTGTACTGCCCTAGTCTGGACCAGGGGAATTTTATTGGTCTTGGTAGGCAGCTAGGACATTTGATCTGCCTTACCTTATTAGAATCCTCTAGATTATATAATTGGTGTGGTATAATTTCACTATGATATTCTAAATATAGGGCATGAAAAGTGACTGTTATCCCTTACCATAGAATTCTTGCACAAAACCGAGCAATACCATGAAATTTGAAACCTCAATAACTTTTTTTCTTATTGAAAATGAAACATAGCTTACTAGAATTCTCATGAGTATACCTATCTTCAGGTATAATTTCAACGAGATACAATAAATTTGAAATGCCGGGGTGGCGAAGATTATATGCATGGCGTGACTTGTAAAATGGTCTCCTTCACTTAGTCCCTCTGTCACATTGATAATTTTCCTTTCACAGAGTTATGTTACTAGTAACATTAGGAACCAGTTGGGCCAAAATTTTAACGATGTTAACCGTTTCAATACCCTTTTAATTAATGGTCGCATATCTCAGAGGGTATGCATCCAATCTGGTAGTTAGATCGTATCGTATTGAACTTCTGTTGCTGCAGCATGGGGTTCACAGCCAGGGCTGGGCAGCAGGTAAGTGCCAAGAGGGTGATGGCACTTAAATGAAGGGAACTCTACATGTTGAGTTACAGACTTCCCGCTCTACAGCTCATATGGTTGTAAAAATTTCTTGTTCGTAAAAAACATCAGTTACATTAATTAACCACTCGTATATCTATGCTTATATTGTGCTGTAGGAGTGGAGGGAGTGGCCATGACAGAATGAAGGGATGAAGTGGATGATGGCCTACTTTGCTCTGACAGCCACCTCACCACACATGCATGCTGACTGGACGGCACAGATCCTGGATGGAGAGAAGCTTATGCTCCTCTTCATCAACTACATGTTCTTCTCTCTACTCGTCATGATGTTTGTTGTCTTTGTGATGTGTCTCACTCAAACATCTGCCGTCTCTCTTGACATTCAGACCACCCTCATTGTCATGGCTGTATGCTTCATCGTGGTGAACATTGTCATTGCTGATTATATGGTCCACATCATGAACATTAATCGCGAGATCAAAGTCATCTTTTAACAGCATTGCTTCATTCCACATTCTCATTGCCTTCTCCGCTCGGACTTTATCTGGTTGGATTCTGTATGACTTTGGTTGGGAGCACCATGTCAAGGTCACCTGACAGGGAATCTCCCAGTCAGCTTAGGATAGCAGGTGAGCAGCCATCATTCGGTGATGCACCACTCAGCCCCACCAACTCTCTACCCACCACCATTCTCGAGAACTGTGAGACTTGTCTGGTCAGTGCTATTGTACTCTGCTATTGGGACAATATCCTTGGTCCACGGATCAAACACTTATGGCTGCCTAAAGAGATGCGTGAGGAGTACATGAGTGATACCTTGCGCTACATTGCCACACACACGCTGGGTGGGGAGATCTGCCGTGACCCGACAGACTGCCATGTGGATACCAAGTACTTTGTGATGAAGGAGCGTGGAGTGGGTGTGAGTACATTTGTGTTTGGTGCCTGGGGACATGGGGACTATGGCGTCCACTCACTCTCACTAGTCATTCCTATCGATGTCACTAAGAAATACCTTCAGTGGCATGACCTCTGTAGGTCATGGCTGTTGCAGGATGTGGCTCGACTCAGAGTGCTCATGGACAAGGTCAGTGGTTTTCCTCTATAAAGCTGACAGAACATGAGACAACAGACCCATCACTGATGACCTGACCTGACAACAGGTTCTCTCATCATATGACAGACCCATCACTGATGACCTGACCTGACAACAGGTTCTCTCATCATATGAGTCATATGATGAGAGAACATGTTAACAGGTCAGATCCTCAGTCATGTGTCTGTCATATGATGACATATGATGACAGACACATGACTGATGATCTGATTCCCACTCGATGCTAACACTTGTATTTGGTGGTGTACGCAGGAAGAGAACGATTCCTTCCAGGTGCTCATCACTCCATACATCCGCAAGTTTATCATGATGCTCAACTCACTGAGTGAAGCCAGCATGCCAACATATATAAGTGCAAGTGTTGTCCCACCATTTTATCTCTATATTTGCTATATCTGACCTCACTCTGTATTTGACCTCTACCACCTTCACCATGACATGGAGTATTACTTTGTTACAGGATGGTGATACTGACATGGTATTCCACGCACGTTCAGTCGACGAGAAGAGCTTTGTGTCGCGAGCAATCACGTCCCACTTGGTGACATGTGGCTGTAGCCTGGTGGTGGGCAAACGCACCTCCAAAGTCAACGCTGTCAGTGGAGCCCATAACACTACACAATACATGCTCTATAACCACCCATTACATCTGATACAATTTAGCTGCCAGAAAGGAATTTATCAGCGATCAATCTTTCTGAATTTGTTTGACAGATGCTGACAACACTTGCTCTCTTCCTCAGTCCGTCAGAACGCAAGTGCTCTCGGTTTGTTAAGCATGACAAGACATGGCCGTACTGCCCCGACCTCTTCCTGCAGGCTGCTCTACAGGTAGTGGCACATTATAGTCACTATCATTCATTTAACTCACTCATCCATCGCTTCTAAGAGAATTGTGTGATGCTCTTGTATTGGTTTGTCAGAGTTCCAGTGGTTCCCTTGACATTCCACTGAGAGACATCCAACTTAGCCAGTACCCCAGTACCCTGGTCGACCTCACAGCCTGCACTGTCAAGTTCACAGGTTTCCCTCACCAGCATGCCCTCACCAGACATAGTACTGTGAGCCGCCAGCTGGCACAGCTCTGGTGCGGTCACGGGGACACACTCTATCCACTGAGGTCAACATCCTGCTATATGCTGCATCGTTTCATTTGTAGCTGAGTGGATAATTGTGCATATCACTTGATGGTGTGGTGAGATTGTCTGGTTTGTATGTTCCAGTGATATGTTCCATGTGTTTGATGAAGCCGAGACATTGGTAACCAACTTAGTGGAGGAGGTCTGTACCGGTTCAACTCCTATCAAGTCTATTTTATATTGGGTTAAATATTGTGCTTGAAGCCTCACCCACCCTTGTTGTCCGACCTTTTCATCTATATCCCCATTTCTGCCTGTTCCCTCTTGCTCTTCTCTTCCATCAGCTCATTAGCAGCTGGCGTTTGAAAGTGATTACATTAAGCTCTTCATTTCTTTCCCCAAACTGAGCCTGGTAATACCATCAAAGATTTACCTTGAGACATTATATGAAATGATGGTAAAATCCTAATACCTTCCTGTCTCCAAATATGGCTTTTCCATATTCATTCATGCCTGCCTCCATTTGAGTCATAAAACATAAAGCTATTTCTGCTGACATTGCGTACAGCTGAGCTTGCTTCCCCCCAACACTCGCCTGCTGGAGACGTATGTGGGTCAGTTCATGAACTGCCTTGACAGGAAAGCCCTGGCACTCACACACTATGTCGACGTTGAAACGTTAGTTGGATTCTGGTATTCATTACCGATCAAGCAGTGTCTTAATGATCTATGATTTGATGGATAAAGTCTGTTGTTCATTTGGCAGGAGCCATGGGAAGAACCCGGGCAAGTTGTCTGGGAAGCGACTTCGTCATGACCTGTCCCTTAAAGTGCCTGGTGACTTCTACATTGTTCTAGCGCGTGCTGAGAAGTTGAAGCCGGGTATATATGAGTTTGTTATGGGTGATGCAGAGCACAACTAGGTTTAAAATCAAC
>CM067350.1:77157339-77184839 GCA_034190875.2 Urechis unicinctus | reverse complement strand
TTCCTGTCTTCTCTACTTCACTGGTATTTATATATCTACAACTCACACAAACAAACACACACACACACACACACACACACACACACACACACACACACACACACACACACACACACACACACACACACACACACACACACACACACACACACACACACACACACACACATACACACATACACACACACAAATACACACACACACATATATATATATATATATATATATATATATATATATATATATATATATAGGTGTGTGTGTGTGTATGTGTGTGTCTGTGTGTATGTGTGTGTATGTGTGTGTATGTGTGTGTATGTGTGTGTATGTGTGTGTGTGTATGTGTGTGTATGTGTGTATGTGTGTGTATGTGTGTATGTGTGTGTGTGTATGTGTGCGTATGTATGTATGTGTGTGTGTGTGTGTATGTGTTGTGTGGTGTGTGTGTGTGTGTGTGTGTGTGTGTGTGTGTGTGTGTGTGTGTGTGTGTGTGTGTGTGTGTGTGTGTGTGTGTGTGTGTGTGTGTGTGTGTGTGTGTGTGTGTATTCAAGCTTCACCTGACTGTGCCTGCAGCTCCTTCATTCGATTATGATCTCATTTCATTGGGATTTTCGCCGACATTATACCGTCATGTCTTGGTCCGGAGAGCTTACAGATAGCTCTTTTGAACCAAGTGGAGCTTGCGCTCCCAACAAGGGAGTACCCGATCGACTGTTGGTCTGTTGGGCTACTCACAGAAGGTGGTCGCTGTCCAACGCGTTTGCATAACGTGTCGCCTGATGTATCATATTATGATCAGCTACCAGCTGTATGAAGCCATCTTCATGATAACGCTGATCAAGCTGACAAGGCGGCAGAGACTGCCATTGATGACACCACGCTGCTAACCTTCATTTTGTTACATATTATACCGATATTCACACGCAGCATCTGGGCTGGCAGAGGGTCTCAGCTCGAGCCATTCTATTGATCTCGTGGATAAGACCCACGATTAGACATTACCCAACTGTTCTTTCGCATATCGGTTAAGATCCATTCAAAATGACGGCGTTGTCGGGCCAAGATGTGACATGATTGTGCATCGATAGTCCGAAAAGATAGCGTATTGCTCATATAGTGTGATTAGTAGGAGGCTGAGGCGCTACCTGTACGATTTTGAATGGGGGCGTGTAGGACGGGGGTGGGGGGGGGGGGCCTTCGGTAAAGTCTACTCACTAATAAAATGATTAACGCAAAATGAAATACAAATTGTCATCAGCGTTCGTTAACGAACTAAAGCTCAGTGGATTGCACAGAACACCAATCAACCTGGAAGTATCCATCGTAATAACAGCATTCACTTCTGATGCCAAGAGCATTGATCCTAAAGGGGGTCGGATCCTAAAGGGGGTCGAATCCTAAGGCGGGTCGGGTCCTAAGGCGGGTCGGGTCCTAAGGCGGGTCGGGTCCTAAGGCGAGTTTTTAACGTCTTGTTAAGCAGCCGTGATGGCACAAAGTGCCACCGACCTCACGGGCTACATCCTCTTTGCATCGTTGTCATGGCTACAGACAAGGAAGCTGGTAAGCTAAATTGAAAGTGGAAGCACATTACATGAGGGGCGTTATCCTCTTTGGCTTTGAAGGGACGGGGTTTCATCGCCGGGTATGGGGAGGAGGCCGGCGAGTTGTCTCCGCTGACAGTCTGAACCGCATCTTGCTCCTCTATAACGGCCCGGTTAGTCCCTTTCCCCCTTCTCCTCATTGGACTCTTGGTTCAACAATATATCATATCAAATGTAGGAATTGTGCAATTGAAGTGATTGGGATGCATCGGTATACTACGATTTCTAACAGAACGCACGCTGGAGAGTGACCCGAAAAAGGTTTCGAACGGAGGGTGACTCGAGGGAGGTCGCATGTCCAGAGTGAGAACTGGTGTTGAAACAAACTGGTGTTTTCTAAGAATTGCGATTGCCACTTGACTTTGTTTGGCGGTAACGGATGGTTGCCAACGATAAGCGATAAGCCAACAAAAGCTTCTGTAAAAGCAACTATTTATAACAAAATGGGAGTTCCCTGATTATAACCAAATGTGATCATGATTATGCATTAGTCTAACGTCATATCGCAGGGGATACATTGGACATATTTGCGTCGCTATAATATCAAACATAACTAAAGCCGCGTTTACTTTATTTCAGAGCTCATTGCTATGCATTGGTTAGGCTTATCTGAGCGAGCGATAGAGGGCGCCAGCGCGAATCAGGCACCGCCGACGAAGGAGGCAGTCAGCAAAAAGCCGCTGGCACCGGTCTGATCAATAGTCAGCCACAGATGCCGAGCGGTAATGCGTACTACTGATCACTCTGATTGGCATATAATCGATACAAGCTCGATCATCCTAGGTGGAAGTCATCCGAAGCAAGTTGATTTCTAACACTCTGACACGCTCTTGAGTGAATAAGATGAGCCTTGAAGAGTGAACATCGCGCGCTCACTTCTGTCTGTCTACCGATAAAGCCACGGACGTGACCAGGCAAATTAGCTTGCTCCCCTGACTTCCTAGCTGCTCCCGGGGATTTCTACCCGTAGCATGGTCATCGAGTGGTGTCAAGAGTGATATTCTCTACGAGGCCATCAATAATGACCACTTAGCGCATGTGCACTGAATGGTGGGATCTTAATTCACTCGGCGCCCTTTTCTCTGCTCCTCAGTAACTGTCCTCGCTGTTGCGGGTCTCGTGGTGTCCACGTCGTCCCGCATGGACGAAAGTTAAGTGCACCTTTTTGCTTTGATCTTTCACCATGGCGTTTGGAGCTAATGTGTCTATGAGCAATATTACGGGGGCAGTTACGGATGACATGTCATTAGTGAATCACACTTCCGTCACTGATGGCTACAATACCAGTCTCACCATGGCAGGCGTGACAGAGCACCCCGTGACAGATGACAACGCTACCGTGACCAGCTACAACACGTCGCGGTCATTGGTCGACCTGATCCTCCGTACGACTTCGTTTGCCGACTGGCAGACCAGTGTGGTGGAAGAGGAGACGTCCACTTGGACCAGCACGGCCCCGCCTGTCCCCTCGCATCTGCTAACGGACTATTCCACGGCCAACTCCACGCCGCATCCACGGGAAACCAGCACTTTTCACGGGTTAGGTACGGTGTTTCACGATGCTGGTAGCGGCGATCAAGGTCAAAGCAAAGGCATCGGTGATATGAAGGAGGTCATTTACGTAACGGTTGTGATTGGATTCTACAGCGCCGCGTTATTGGCCCTCATTTGCCTCCAGGTCAGGAGGTACTACACTCGTAGTAGCAACTATGTGTCCTTCGGGGACCATGCCCCCCGCGAAGGCTATGACTTATACGAAGAATACGCCGAGAACAGGCAGCTGATTAACACAAGTCGACGGGCCAGGATGTCTACTTATGAGAACTCGGGCAATCGCGCCACCAGCGTGGATCGGTCTGCTGGAGTGGACAACATCAACTGTGTGAAAGATGGATTCGCTATAGACCTGATTCCCGAACACGTTGTATGAAGGTAGTGGTATGCTGGTGAATTGGGAAGGAGGAACGTGATGTAATGTTGTGACAACACTGTGTGTGTTTGATGCGTCCATATCGCTCTACCGGTATATCCACCACTTGATGTGCTCTTTTCCGTCAACTGCTGACACCTGGCGCTCTCGTCTAGTGATATTTATCCGGGTATATTTGACACAAAGTTACTTTGTCTATGATGAAGGTCCATATTCAATAGTTCTCACGTGGTGTTGACCGAGTAATCGCTTGCCGCTGTCTCCGCATCACAGCAAGTATTAATGGTGACGTCAGTATAGCGAATTCGTCGAGGCTCTGAGTTGTCGCTGACCCGTCTCACTGGCTCTTACCAATATAAACTGATTTAGTTATCGCCGGTTTATAAAGGTTAGCTGAAAATGTGTATATCCATATGTGCATGCATACAGTAAATAGTGTTCCTCCAAATGACTCTCTGTTGTTTGTAACCGCCTAGACGTCACCCAAGTCATGGTATATATGGTGCTGGTCCAAAGCCGTGCAAACGCTCAGCGTCAACAGTAAAAAGGCATAATGATCCATTACAAGGTTGATGCATTGTAACGTTAGTTTCTGTTGAGATTTCATGGCAGAATGATATAAGCCGGTGTCCCTGTACAAACTAGTCATTGGGTAACTTTCTTCTAAGCACTACTAGCTTGACATCATCGGAAGACATTCCACTACGATTTACTGGGGGACATCATCGGAAGACATTCCACTACGATCTACTGAGCGGACATCATCGGAAGACATTCCACTACGATCTACTGGGCGAATATCATCGGAAGACATTCCACTACGATTTACTGGCGGACATCATCGGAAGACATTCCACTACGATCTACTGGGCGAATATCATCGGAAGACATTCCACTACGATTTACTGGCTGGAAATTATCAGCTGTAATTCCCTTATGATCTACATGTTGGACATTGGAGGATGATGTTCCGTAGCAACTTACATTTATTGAATGAAGTTCCACATGTGGAGCTATAATGGATAATGTCAACACATTCGACATTGGCATACTAACCTTCTCTACATATAACTTAAGAAACACCAATTGTAGTAAGAAGTCGTATTGTAGTCCATCACCTTTAATTCAATACTTGTTGGCATATGCGTTATTTTCTCTGATGTTAATATCATGCCTAGACCAGTGCACGATTATTGCCAGACAACCTTATCCAGTTCATCATGTGTCTTTGATATGGGGCGGTTTACTTCCAGTACAATCCCAGCAGCAATAACGCTTCTCGAGATGTCAGGCATAAAGCAGCAATAGTCATCAGTGCGTACATAGCGATAGCTTTAGCCTGGCCACGCTTCTGTAGTCTGCTCTAAATCTACTAACAGCCGACATTAATACCTCATAGTCACACCGAGCTCTTAACAATATTCAACAAAGGGCATACATGAATAGTAATCACAAAGCACGGCTTGCTCATAGCTGCTAAGTATGCTTTTGTGAATTGGACACAAATATATATACAAATTTATGCTTTAAAGGTTGTATTATTATTCGGTTATGAACTATAGCCTGAAAAGTATATATGCTGCTGGTCAAGTCCCTATGGTCAATAGCAGCATGCACTATCTATACTTCTCCCTGTATAGACAGGCCGATTGTTTTACCATTGCTATTTACGAACCCCAATTGGTACATAGGGCTCTGGGAAGCATCCTACAAAGAGTCAATAAATGAGGGTCGTTTATATCGTTCAGCTGAAATGTTCCCACATTGATTACAACGACGCTCTACAGCACCCACTACTAGAATAAGAAACCACACAGGACCACGCTCTGCTACCAAGTTCTCACTTCCAGGTGGAACAGCTGTTTTCCATCCAGCAATGGCGCTTACAAAGGGATGGTTAGTATTGCCTCTGAGGACCTATTTGCCGTTCTTAGAAATTCTGTTGTTGAATATCATTACAGTTATTGAATCAAGGATGCAACTGAGTCGGCAATCCCGGAAAGCCGTTGTGTAAGGCAAAAGATAAAGCATATTTGACATACACAAACACACATTTACTCCCTCCCTGAAACAACACACACACACACACACACACACACACACACACACACACACACACACACACACACACACACACACACACACACACACACACACACACACACACACACACACACACACACACACACACACACACAAACACACACACACACACACACACACACACACACACACTATGATTAAAATGATTTTTGGTGCGCAAAAGACACAAATAGTATTGGTTCTTACTGGGAACTTCGACTGGATGTAAGCTATCAATGTTTGCCTTTTTCATAACCATGAGAGGGACATATAAGTGATTAATTCGTGCTGCTTTTTTGATAGTACCAAGTGAATGACTCTTCAGTATTAATGAAACAAGAAACTACGGAGGGATCCATCAATCCAATAAAGCTACTACACTCTAACTGTAATGTCTTATGCATCTTATCACATTCCCTGGATTCACCAGTTCAGCAGCTGACTGATATACCAACCAGATATAGATTGATGGCATCTTTCTTGCGATAATGAACAGCATGTGTGGCCTTTATGTACAATTAAGTAAATATTAGGGGATCAATTTAGCCGAATGTTATTTTTATTTCATAGCTGTACTAGTTCTGTAGCATTGGTAGTTCGTCCATGTCTTTACTCACAAAGTGTGATGTTGGATGCTATACGGGGTTGGGGCAACATCGAAAGTTTATTTTCAGATGTCCAGTTAGGTGGCAATGTTGTTGATTTTAATATGCTTATAATCTTACTTGGATGCTGAGAAGAGCACTTGATACCACTGTGGGTTTGAAACTGCTGAAAGTAGATTAATGTGCTGGCTACCGAGTTAACGCTAGGGAAAATGACCGGCGCTCTGCCAGTGTCAGGGTTTCGAGCATGCACGCGCCTGCTAGTGCGGGCGATATCTACCGCATCTACACTTGATTTCGACAGAGTCGTTACGATAACCACCCCAAAAATGCGCAGATCAGCGCAGCATTGAGAAGAATGTGGCACTGATACAACAGACGAAGTTTTGATTGGTAACAGAAACAAATTCGTATTGTGGAGGAGCGGATACTGCTCTCTGTGCTGAACAGATACTATTGACAAGGCGTTTAGTTAAAATGTAGTAGTAGCAGCCAGTATGGATGAATACTTACATGTTACACAATACTCACTCATAATTACACAGGCAGTGTGTTTTGAATTTAAACAGTGATACTCAGGCTTACAATGGATCATTTGTGCACACCTGTACCTTGATAGGTGACAAGATTACTATCAAGCAGATATTATGTTTCCACATTTATTATTTGGTTTATCATCACGCCATATAACGGCACCGCCATTCCCCTGATTGCGTGAATCGTGCCACCGCAATTAATGTCACCTAAGCCATGGTCCTGCTACGCTCGTCATAAGCTTACTGCACCCACACATTGTAAGACAGTTAAGTGACTCTACGAATGTGTCTCTGCACACGGCTGGACAAACAAACATGAGCGATGCGGTCTCTGCCGCTTAATGTGATGACCAGCTTTGTATGTTTCTCATTTGATCGGTAGTTGGAAGATCTATGATTTTCAACAGGCTTGCTTTATTTTATTGTTATATTTTGTAATCGAAGCGTGAGGGCTGTTTTCACAAAAAAATGTCCACATATAAAGTAATGTTCACATGAACGAGATTAATATAAAGGTACTTTACAAACCATTCTTTTTCGACTAACAGTTATCACATCTTCCATACGTCACTCTACAAATATTACATGTCATCTTTCCTCAAAGGGTTACATTACATAAGCGCAGAGAATGACGTTGCATCAAGTATGCACCTGGCGCCATATTTTCGTTGTCGAAGCACATTTGATGTCATTATATATGATTCAAGTGCAGGATAAAAATACCACCCGTTGCTACGGATGTACATATAAGGAATTATGGATTCTTAAATTTCTGCATTTATTCTTCGCATGGCTCCATTGGGGATGAAGCAGCACAGTATGGCCCCACTGACTTCCGGTATACATCGACATTGAATGAGTACGGACTACACACTCCGTCACGATAAGTTTGGAGGACATCTATCAGGGGTAGGCCCTTGGTATCCGCTATGTTTGTCTTTCATTATCTAATTACGACCGCGGTTGGCTCAAGCATCAATTATTCACATGGTGTGTTGATGGTGAAGAAAGACTTCGTTCCGGGTGCAGTTTTATCGGTAGGTAGCATGCTTTCCCCGTTTGCATTTGCTGCAACGCACTTGTCCAGCACCCCAGAAGTAATTACTGCATAGACCCACGTAGGTGGCAAGTGGCGAACACTACCTGGGTTTTGTATGATAAACCAGTGCTGAATGTGCATTTACAATTCCAAAGATTCTATATATTCCATATCAAATAATGGTTACGAGCATGGTTAAAGTCAAGTACCTGCATATTTAATGGATCCGTAAGCACGTGTATGTGCAGTCTGACGCAACCTACGTCGCCGAATTACATTGTATAAATGAAACTACATATTAGATGCAGATAGTGCTGACACATGTACGAGGTGCTCTGTCGTTTGTCTGAATCGGCGCTTTTACTTCTCGATATGACCTGGGCAGGGTCATTGTTTGGACATATGGTTAGAATAAATGGTGTTGCATTACATAGGCATACCTTGTAATAGACATCGCACAGCGTCTTGTATTGTGGGCATCGCGAGAATGTAAGAGACGCGTAGCTACCCAGCAGCAGATTTACAGTCGTTTATTTTGTTGGGCGCCGCTTTATTAACATCAAAAGCGAACAAGAGAAGACATGATGGCATTTGCCGCTTGTCTGACTTGACGCATTGTGTCAGCGGCTCACGTGAAATTGCAGCCTACAGTGTTGATTGCCCGAGGGGTGCAGCACCGATTACATCTCCGGCACTATATCCCGTTTGATCGCATGTCAATATATATACCCATGGAAATAATTGACGAAACAAAAAAGGGTCAGTCAGGGATCGATGAGCTTGGCTAAATGTGATGAGAGTTCTTTGATCATCATCGTTATTATCACCATTATCATCATTGTCATAATCACAATTATCGTTCTTATCACCATAATGATTATCATAATCACCACTTTGATGACAGTTTTTCGTTCATTATTCACTCAACCATCATAATGATTGTCATCAAAATCACCATCATCATTGTCATCATACCAATCAAATATGTTAGAAACCCGAACAACGACAACATTTTTGTGCTTCAGCACCGGTTATCTATACCCTCATGTGTACCCAGAAATAGATCTTGGTCGAGCCTACGAAACATGTATGATGCAACTAACTGAAATGTACAACGAAACATGTCCAACAAAAATATATCGCACCAAGAAACAGACATAACTACAGGGAAATCTATGCATGACTGATTGGCTACGCAACGCATGTGCTAAAAAATAACCCAAACACCATACAAAATGTTTTACGGGACGCTCAACAGTAGACGAACACCGGGACTATATCTAAAATACGTGGAAAACAATAGGCAACCTCATAACATCTCGCAATACCCTGATACTTTCTTAACAGATAAAGAAATAGCCTTGCTAATGACAGAGATATCACAAATCATATCACGACTCATAATTGCCGTACAATGTAGTTATCACCTACAACAGACCCCGTATTCAACGCAGTTTCAAATTTAAGAGCAAAAAACAAGCGAATATGATGACAGGGGCATGAAATTATTTAAAGATCACTGGCAATAGTATCAATTCCTCGACTTATATTTGCAGTTTGTCATTTGAGTCGAGGGAATTTCACGCAGGAAAGAAACTGGCCAAATTGATTCCAATATTTAAAGGTTGAAAGCAGCTAAAGGTTCCTGTATGGTTTACGATGCGGGCATGCAATAATACATGCTCTCACAGTCTATGGTAACAACAAAACCAGTTTTTATAGACTTAACGTCATTTGGCTCTTATGAAACCTCATCTCTTATATTGTTTGGAAGAATGCGGGAACACACACAACACTTGGTCAAAATGTTTATATTCTGCAGAAGCAATGTGTCTGAATGATAAGGAACATTTCATTGTTTTCGATTCGCATTACTTAAGATATATTTTAAATGCTAATGAATCAGGCCACCTTCCAAAAAGCTCATTGTCAGCAATGGAACAGTCTACACTTGTCATTGTTAATCTTGAATACGATAACTTGCAGTTCCTCGGTCATTTAATTTTCAATAAGTTACAAAAGTTACCTGTTGTCAATATATTTGTAAAAGTGTTATGCGGGTGTGAACCAAGTTTGTGCGACAATATTACTTCATATATACATTTAAGATGGCTTGTTATTGTTGTTGATTGTCTAGATGTCTATTTAAGATGGTCCTGTTATTGTTGTTGATTGTCTAGATGTCCATTTATGTTGGTCCTGTTATTGTTGTTGATTGTCTAGATGTCCATTTAAGATGGTCCTGTTATTGTTGTTGATTGTCTAGATGTCCATTTGTGTACTCGGTACACAATTTCTGCAAGAACTGCTGAGCTCCTCTACGACCTCGATGTGAATGGCTTGTGTCGTGAGGCAAGTAAAGAGGACTGCCCAACGTTTGCTGTTGGCCTGTCCACCTCTCGTGATGTTCCAGGGACCACAAGTGTCAACTCCTACGTTAGTAAATGGAGGTCCTGTCTTCAGACGGTCAGCAGGGAGGTCAGCCATTTTCTGAATTTCATGCTTGCCTCGAAGCTTGCGACATGTCACACATGTGTAGATGATTGATGACACCAACCGTTTGCAACCAATGATCCAGAACCCAGCGGATCTGACAGCTTCTTTGGTGAAGTGTCGTCCTTGGTGCATCACCTCTTCGTGGTAATGCCTAACTAGCAGGGTGGCTACCTGTTGAGATCTGTCAATGATGAGAGGGTGTTTCTCATCTGGGTCAAGTTTTGAAAATCTCAAGCGACCACCGACTCGAAGCATCCCTTCAGGATCTATGTAGGGGTCCAGTTTGGCTATGGTGCTGCTCTTGAGAGGTTTTGAGCCATCTCGGAGTGCAATGATCTCTTCTTCAAAGGAGTCGCGCTGTACTTCTTGAATGATCAACTTCTTGGCATGTTCTTTTTTTTTTTAACCAGATCACGACGGCATTAGATGCCTCGTTTGGGTCCAGTGAAGGTTGAAGCAACTTGAGTCAGCCTGGGTATCGCTTTCACCAGAGCGATCCACTTCGAGAAACGCGTAAACCTCATGACTCCAAGTGAGTTGATGCTGACATTTGTCGCCAGAGAAGTGCCTTGGGGGCGGACTTCTCCATCGTCTTCCTTAATCATGTAGTCATCTGTGTCCAGTAACATATCAGGGGGATTCTGTCTTGAGTGAAGGAATAGAGGCCCTTGCAGCCAGCTTGAGTCAGCAAGCTGATCGGCCGGTATGGCCCTCGTTCCTGAATCGGCAGGGTTCAGGTGGGTAGGGACGTACACCCATTGTTCTGGTCTTGTGAGACGCAGAATCTGTTGCACCCTGTTCGCTACGTAAATAAAGAATCGTCTTGTGCGGTTTTTAATGTAACCCAGTACTACCTTACTGTCCGAGTAGTACACTGTTGCATCAAGGGTAAGGTTCAGGTTGTCCTGGATGAAATTTCCTATCTCTGAAGCCAGCAAGACAGCACACAGTTCCAGACGGGGCATGGTGAGGGCATGCTTGGGTGCAACTTTCGCCTTTCCTATGATTATGCTGATTTGTATGTCAACCGTACTGATAGTTTTCATATAAGCCACAGCTGCAATGGCCTTTTCAGAGGCATCGGTGAAGACATGGAGCTCCCTACGGATAGCAGACAGTAAACTGTATGCACGTGGAATCTGCAGGTCTTTGAGTGACCCCAGGGAGTCTTTCCAATACTCCCACTTATTGAGCATCTCCTCAGACATTGGTGTGTCCCAGTCTGTCGTCATTGACACCAGATCTCTAAGGAGCAACTTTCCTTGAATGGTTACTGGAGCTAGGAAACCCATCGGGTCATACAGGCTGTTGACCGTAGAGAGAACACCCTTGCGTGTATTTTGTTTGTCCCTGTTACTGACACAGAAGGTAAATGTGTCAGTCTTAATGTCCCAGCTAACTCCGAGGGATCTATGCACAGGTGCGCGGTTCTTGGTGAAGTCCAGACCACGAATATCTTTGGCAAGATCCTCCGCGGGAAATGAGCTCATCACTTCTTCACTGTTTGAAGCTATCTTGTGGAGCCGAAGATTGCCTCCTTTGAGCAAGGCTTCTTGGGTTGTCTTGATCAACTCAATGGCCTGCTGACTAGTGGGGAGGGAGGTGAGACCGTCATCTACATAGAAGTCCTGTTGAACGAACCGTTTCATGTCTGTGCCGAATGTCTCCTTTTCGATCTGAGCCGTCTTCCTCAAGCCATAGGTAGCGACTGCCGGGGAGCAGCTATTTCCAAACACGTGTACACCCATACGATACTCTATTTGTTCTTTGTCCGGGTAATTGTCCTTGTACCACAGAAATCTGAGAATGTTCCTGTGAGGTTCATGGACCTTAAAACAGTAAAACATTTGTTTGATGTCCCCCATGTCACACACACCTCTGATCTGATCAGGTTTCTTGGGATGATATACCCCAAAGATTGGAAGGTACCAGTACTCATCATTCTCCTGAAGAGGAGGGGCTTTCATGAATGAAATGAAATACTGCCTCTTGCGAGGGTCTTTTCTCAGGCTGGAGGTGAGCGTCTTAGCACGCTTTACAGCTTGAGGTCTGTTGTTTGATAGCCTTGTTCTTTCTCTGCGGAAAGGAAGAGGAGCTACCCAACAGCCGTCGTGGTCCTTGCTGAAGTCATGGTCCATGACTTCCAGAAATTTACGATCTTCATCAGAGGTTCCGATCTTGTGGTCGTCCTCGGTTCTGATAAAGACAACTTTCGACGTACGGAAATCTGTTGCAGTGTGAAAGAGTGATGGTGCATTGAAGTGCTCTCTAGTTTCACACATGTTGGGGCATGGTGTGAACAGTGAGGGTTGGTTGTTTGAAAGAACGGAGGTCTTGTTGTCAACGACACTATCAGGCTGGTTAGCTCCACCGAGGCAGGACTCTCCAATGATGACCCGTCCAAGGCTAAGCCGCTGGCCATATGGTGTACGGTCTGGACCGATGCGTTGGTCAAGTACATGGTGAGCTTCAATGATATCTTTACCTATCAGCAGCAATATCTCAGCTTCGCGGTCCACAGGGGGGATATGAGCTTCAATGATATCTTTACCTATCAGCAGCAATATCTCAGCTTCGCTTTCAACGGGGGGATATGAGCTTCAATGTTGAACAGGCGAGGGTAGTGACGTGCTACCTCAGGGGCAGGTATCTCTTCCCTAGTGTTAGGTATCTGGTCACACGCGATGAGGACCAAAAGCTTGTGTTGGGTGTTTCCGTCCACAGATTCCACGATCAAGTCGTGAGCCTTTCTACCTGATGCATCCGTTGCATGATGAGAGTGTGTACTCTATATCATCCCCGTGGATGTCGAGCAAATCGGACAGTTCAGACTTGGCGAGTGATCGGTTGCTTTGATCGTCAATTATGGCATAAGCCTTCACAGCTTTTAATTGGTTCTCCACAAGGAAGACTGTAACCAGTTACATCTTGGCGCAGGACTTGCTGAGAACACCACTTCCACAGATTTGGTTGCACTTTGAAGTCACAGGCCCGTCAACAGAGTCAGGACGAGGTAGACTGTTTGTCGAACACATCAGTCTTGCAGGAAAAGATGTGTTCCCGGGATTAAACGATCTTCTCGTTCTTCGAAGCAGAGGGTGGTGTAGACAAGCCGTATGCGAAGCATGGGTTCTTTCGTGTTCTGCTAACATTTCTGATGAACTGTGTGAATTCCGAAAAGGGTGGGAAATGTACACCATGTCTTTTGTTGTACTTCACAGCATTCCAAGTCCACTTCTCTTGAAGTCCTGTCGGAAGTTTGTTCACAATAGGGTTCACTCCAGCCGATGTGTCGAAATAGGACAATAGAAGGCCATATTGTGGATCCTCCATGGCAGATTCGATCTCTGACTCGTAGAGTTTGCTCGTGCCCTTATTCGCCATAGCGTTCATCAATGTGCTCCCAAATTCGCTGAATTGCTTTCTGTGGGTTTCTCGGGTATGAAATTGTGATGCTATTGGCTTGCCGTTTGCTATTTGGGCCCAGCCATTTGATCATGAGGTCAAGCTCCTCGGTGGAAGACAGGCTTAACTCATCTATCGTGTTGCGGAATGTCTCTTTCCAAGCGATGTAGGATTCTGGCGTGTCATTAAAGCTAGACATCCTGTTCAGCATGAGTTCTTTCCTCAGGAGAAGACTAGTCCAGTCTGGTATGAAAGCAGGAGCTCTGGGATTCAGATCTGAGTAGGGAACCTCCCGCTTGACATGGTCATTCACGTAAGCAGCAGTTCTCTCGGGTCTACTTTCTGTAGGGAGTTTTGTCGGTGTGACATTCCGTGCTGACCCATTCATCTCTAGGGCTTCAATTTCTGCTTCTGCAGCTGCCACTTCCTTTTCATGAGTGAGGTCCTCTAATTCCGCTTTATTAGCTTTTGCTGCTTCTGTTTTAGCCCCTCTCTTAGAAGCTGTGGAAGCCACACTGGAAGCTATAGAAGGTACACCCTGCTCTAGTAAGCCGGATGTGAATGTGAATTCTTGCAGCTGAACAAACGCGAGGTTACTGTGTGATCTCTGTTCTTTGGCAAGGGTCACAAATTCGTCCTTGTCCTCAACGCTTTGAGCTGTGTTAGTGCGACTAAGGAAATCAAGGCATGACGTCACGAGAGTCTCATGCTGCGATGCGTTGACAGATATTTGATTCTTGATCTCTTGTAAGGAAGCCAGATCATCGCGATAGTCTTCTGTCCTATTAATATCAGTGCGTAATTTGCTGAAGGCAGATGTCACGTTGCTGACGTGTTGGTCTCGGAGGGTGACGTACCTACTCGTCCCCTGTTCTGTCATGGTTCGGCGACGCTTGTTTTCCCTGTCGGTAGACATTGAGAAGGTTGGCGCTACTGAGGGGTTTGATAAAGGTTCAGATGGTCAGCTTGTTGTGGTACTTTACTGCCTTTCACATGCCCTGGGGCACCGTAGAATTACAGTTAGCGAACCCGATCCCGACTCAATAGAAATACACTCGTAGATGTGAAAAATACCTTGTTTATTTCCCGCACTCGTAGACCAAAGGGTAAAAGACTGCAGAGGCAAACAAGAAGTTCCAATAAAGAGTGAAATATACATAGTGTGTTATATAATTTTATAGAAAACAACAACCTGCTGACACCGAATACGATGAATGAGTGGTAATTAAAGCACTAATACAAAGAAAACACATTTCTGAACATCAGGCGATGAATACAAGCTTAAAGGTGGGTATATAATACATGAATACAATACAAAACAACTGAAATAACTGACACCGTAGTTAGCTGCGTTTTCCGAACATTCTGGGGAAAAGTTATACGACGAATTTGACAATGAACTTCGTTCCCACACAAAACAGAGCGACAGCGCCCCTAGCGAACAGCTATAAACCAAATAAGGTAACCTGCGAACGCAGAGGGCAGCACAATCATCATCATCTTCATTATGAAAATCGAGTAGGTACACTAATATGCGAAATATGCGGTAATAATTACAGTAATAATTACAGCATATGCACACTCTAAATACACACGCACAAGGAACAATGATCAGTCACATTAACGCCTGACAAGCACTGCCTCCTTAGGATGGTACTATGCAATACACACATATGCCACGTGATATGCAATATGAGTCTGACTTCTGTGGAGTAGTTGTCCACCAAGATTGTAATGTGCAATGAATGATTGGCCATAATCAACTAGAGAACCCTGGTCAGAAGACGATGTCCTGGCTAGAGGTGACATCACCAATTTACAGGCATGTCGGATGGGTTGAAGCTCAAGTGACAAGTTTTCACTTTATGTTCGGGACCGCCATTGGTTGGTACCGAAGACATGTTCCGGCCGTTGATCACTTACGTATCGCTGTCGTTTGGCAGTTGTTGTTATTAGTTTGAGCATAATATCGAATCTCATGCGATTTACCTGCATCCATCGGGTTGGGATGTTTAGTTGTACCCAGGTTATAAAGTTGGTCAAGCGTAACCAATTAATAATCCATCTTGTTGCAGTCAGCGTGGTCAGCTTTGGTCTTTCGTGGCAGGATTGTCAGGCCATATTCAGCACTTCTCCTCAGTTAATTAGGGAGGGACAATTCTTCGGCCCCTCACAAGCATTTCATCCTGCGTAATGAGTGAGTTGATTGCCTGTTATAATTCATTTGGGACATACTCGCACATTATGATTTTACTCAACTACATGACACAAGATCAAATGTTGCATGTTGTTAGCAATGTTGAAGTTAATGTAGCAACGTCACATTCGTGTATCATTCTGTGAATATTAATACAGCATCTACTTTCCATCTATCATCATATGATGCTGTAATATTGGATACCACTGGGGCTCCGCTGGGAATGATATGTGGGCTAATTTATTGTCATCATGTTCAAACTTAGTATGGCAGTCGTTGTAGACGTGTTTCTGATGAGAAAGAT
This sequence comes from Urechis unicinctus, assembly GCA_034190875.2. Lineage (NCBI taxonomy): Eukaryota > Metazoa > Annelida > Polychaeta > Xenopneusta > Urechidae > Urechis > Urechis unicinctus. The sequence continues at coordinate 77,168,644 of CM067350.1, read as the reverse complement.
TGTTTGGGGAATTTCTTGTTGGATGGACGATATACAGCAGTTCTGTTTCGCCCGGTACCTTAAGATTGGAGCAGCATCGAATGAGAGTTATTATGAAGAAAAAAAATATTTTTTTGTCTTTCTAGATATTTTAAACAACTGTACATGCATTTAATGCCTGTCGTAAATGGTATTTATATTGTCAATATGCACCCAACCCCTTATAAACGGTATTCACTTTTTTGCCATGTCCTCTGTAGAACAACGCCAAAGCAAGACAACTGCTTGAATGATGAACAGTCCAGCTGCTTCTTTACATTTCCGATCATCGTTCAAAGATTTGTCAACAAATAACTGAGCAGCTTTAAAAAAAATAAATGAATGCCATCGTTATTTCCCGCTTTGTTATTGCCATCTAATAAATGCTGTCCAGTTACTTCTCTGGGTAGGTTCAAGAGTAAAATACAATTTTAACCAATTATGGCGAATGGAAAGCACATTAGGTTAGGATATATTCTGCCAATCACAAAAGTAACCCTTTCTGTTTTGCTGAGCTGGAAGATAAAAGTTAATGTCTAGGGCGGCATGCTGTATAGTCTCTGGCACCTTACCCATTTCTTAAATCACGCACAGATGTTCGCAGCAATAATTGAAAACACTTGCCCCAGGTCAATGCCAATCTAATTTTTTGTTGCAGATGCAATTATGGCGGCACAACTGTCACATCCCTCCTGTCCAGTGGATATCGGCATTTTGTTATTAACTTTCAACATCACTTTGATGTCTTGTGTTAATGACCGCTATATATCCTTGGTGATCCTGACATGGGTTGCCACGTGAGCTCATGAGTGATGGCTATATGATAAAGAGAACTGTGAAAAGTGCCTTCCCACGAACCGCACGACATCGCATAAGGTCATCCAATTACTGCAGACAACCTGATGCAAGTCTTTGCGACGTCTTTTGCATCATTAAAACTATTTTGGCGAATTCTCCTTAGTACATAGAAGCACACATCGCAAATGGCGAAACAGAAACGAATAGGATGGTCGCTGTCAGAACGCACTCACATCGCACTCTCCACTGAAATACACCGAGTGAATAATTAATGCTTGCGTCCATTTGCATTGAAGTTGAATTGTGGAGGACAAATAGATTGGACATATATGTGGTTGGTCAACATAATGATTCCTGTTGCTCTTAATGGCACGATGTGGTTGGCTCATCAGTACTAATATATCCAAGTTCAATTAGCGTCCACTTTGATCTCACCTGATGTCACTGTATGCGTGTCTTTAATGATAACTAAATCTCCAAAATGTTACCAATATGACTGTTATTAATATTGGTAGTTCGTCCGTCTCCTCCACGATAAACCAATTACTCTATATGGTGATGACCTAATTAACATACAAGAACACACGGCGACTTGTGTGAGCCACATAGAAGACGTGGATTCCTGTTGCTTCCATTACGTTATGACCTGCTCGGTAGTTTTGATTACTAATAGAAGCCAGCGCATAGTGCAGATACATTATCAAACATTACCATCGAACAAATATCTTAAATTTCCTATATGATATTCGGTTTATAATCCCTGTATTACACTGACAAGCTATACCACTTGACTGCATAGCACTTGGCAGTACAATCATTGCCTATTTTACGTGACAAAAGCCAAGGTGCGTCCACATCCTTATAAGCCTGTTGTAATATCCACAATCTACGGCAGTTTGGTGACTCGACGGATGTGTCTTTCCTCACGTCTGATGGTAAAACATTTGCGTTGCTGCCTCTGTCGCCCGATGGGAAAAAGCAAGCGTTTCTCGGTCATTCTGTAGTTTCAGCAATTATGCGTTTTTCAAATCCTGAACAGGCAAAAAGACTAAACACATTATGTCATTACAATTAATATCCGGGGAACTTGAATGACAAAACAATATGCGATACACAGATAGTTGACACGGAGCAGCGCGAATTATTGTTTGCTAATTGCGTACTCCCGCCGTCAGATCGGATGGATCAGTGATAATCGCAAACTTACTTTAATTATGAAACGTTCTGCACTGTTAATCTTTATTTTGGAAACAAGACGTCATATGATATGGTTATATTCTAAGTATCTGCACGGAGGCTACTGACCTGTTTAAACTCTGATGTTAATTAAAGGGTAAAGAATACGCAATGGCGCACTGTTCTAGTAAAGAATCCGCCTCGACTGTATTCGATGATGCACATTGTTTTGTTGTAGAACATTGTTTATCAAAGACAAGATTGCGAATCATCTGTTGTTTCTAATGTATGGGAACAATAGTACCAAACATGAGTTCGGGAATTGTGCGATTGATGAGGGCTGGCGAATCATTTAACTTGTGCGAATACATTGTTTTGTCTAGTCAAGGTTCCAGGATATATATTAGAATGGGCCCCGTGTATTCTATTCACTTATCATTCATGCATTATTCACATAGTGCGTGGATGGTGAAGACCAGGATCCGTATTTAAGTGAGGCAGAATGTTATTCTTGTCACATTCCCTACCTCTCGTCTGTAATGCAACCACACACATTCCCTACCTCTCGTCTGTAATGCAATCACACACATTCCCTACCTCTCGTCTGTAATGCAACCACACACATTCCCTACCTCTCGTCTGTAATGCAACCACACATTCCCTACCTCTCGTCTGTAATGCAACCACGCACATTTCCTACCCCTCGTCTGTAATGCAACCACGCACATTCCCTACCCCTCGTCTGTAATGCAACCACGCACATTCCCTACCCGTCGTTTGTAATGCAACCACGCACATTCCCTACCCCTCGTCTGTAATGCAACCACGCACATTCCCTACCCGTCGTCTGTAATGCAACCACAAATATATTTTTGACAGCAAGATTACCACAATTACAAAAATAAAGGCTCCAACAAGCAGTTAAATTATAGACCATGGAAAACCCAGCGTTGGTTTTGCATTTATATAAATGTATGGTTCAGTTAACACGAAGGCAAACGCTGCGCGATAATTGATGTTCGGACTGATATTGATTGGCAATGCTCCTTGCTGTAGTCACCCGTTGGATGAGCCGTACGAAATATTCCACGTTTTACACTTATTAGATGTATATATCCGGCATGGGCCAAAAAATGTGATGTGATTTGTCTGACAGTTTGTATTTCAAATTGCCTGTCGAACTTGTCCCAAGTAAGTGTTAGGAAGGCCTATACTTCAACCTATGTTATGATAATTGCTTTACGTTATACCATAGGATAATTCTTAGCAAGCTTTTCATGTGAACTTCTGCTCATCTAGGGTACTTTGTTTGCTTGTGAAGAAATTGATAATATGTTTTTCCTCGCAACCTGAATTGGTTGCGCTGTGAAATGATAATGATACAAATGTCATCAGCTCCTTTTATCCTCCCGATATGCTCTGGCCATCAATGCTCCTTGAATACAGTGCGTTTTTATGCTGCTAGGAATACGTGTATTATGATTTAACAATCGGCAAATCAAGAAGCTTACTTTTTGCTTTCACTGAGCAATGTAGATGTCTGATACTCTAACATCGAGTTCGATATATATCCTGTTGTTCATTTAAGCAGAGGACATATTGATCATGTAGCAGAGGATTCATAACGGCTCATTGGATATGATTTGGTTTGTTTCCTAGCATGGAGTCAACTAAGCTCACACAGGGGAAGCCGGCCAATGAACGGCCTTCTCACTGGTCTGTCGCTTGAACAGTTGTCCTAGCACAGGCTACCGTTTCCTAGCTTTGTTGTTACCGCAGTAGTCATATCCTAACGCAGTGTTGTCAGTACGCGCTGTTTCCCCGTTTAGCACTTTGGTTACTAAACAATAAAGTTTATCCACGCGAAGCCGTCAAATCACATGACATATTTTTAATGGAGCGTATCTAGATAGGAATACCGACAGTGCTATCGTCTGGGCGATTTTACAGTGACGTTGGTGTGAACAAGCGCTTGTCAGGCACCTGGGAAGGGTATTTATTGGTAAGGGAATAAACATCTATGACTCTGTATCAGACATACTATGTCATTACTGATTATGCCTAGCAATATCAGCTCTATGCGTTATGTCACATAATTGGATTTTGCAAAGATTTTTAATTTGATGTAAGCATGTATTATGACAGATGCTTAATATGAGCGCGTCATTTTTCCCTGTCGAGAGCAACAGGAAGCAGCACATGTTTAACTAGCAGGATGTTGAAACTAATGTACAGTAGCATCCTCATCTGCATTTGCTGGGATATCATATCATATTATTGGGATTAACTTTTTATAAACAAATCTTTAATGGATAATTAAACCTCCTCCTTTATCCAGATGTATTGGGGTGCAATAAGCCCCAAAGCATGAACGAACACTGACGATAATACCAGGCATCTGGATGACTCACTAGTTATCGCGCTAGAGTCGGCGGGTGTATTTTAAACTTTATCGACATGGTGGTCTTCTCGATTCACCTTTTATGTTATTGGCCTAACGTTAATCATACCATCTACCTTTATTGTTTACTCCATCAATTGACCAATGGAAATGTTCATCATTGTCTAAGTACTCCAACAAGCCTAGTATGCGGTTATGATGCATGATTGCAACGAACACATACACAGTGAAACACACACATTAGGCACGTTATGGCCTCCCATGTACAGCTAGTTAGTTACGTCTTTATGCATTACACAATGTACCTCCAAATGTGAATGACATATGCTTTCTGTATCTTCCTACTGCTAGGGATTAGCGGCATGGCAAAAGAAAAAAAATGTTGTTTACATTTAATTCAAGAATTCCTGTGTATACAGTACGAAAGGTGAGATCAGAATTTTTGATATCTGCTAGTTATTTCCGTTCACATTATCACCAATAGTTTGCTGTGTAGACTCTAAAACTGTGACATCGCCGATATCAGTGATCGCACCAGCCATCCAGGATGGGGTTTTTAAGCCACACTGTTTTCATTTAATTGTGTGTTACGGACCATTGGTATTGAATCTTGTCTTTCCGTTGTCGCCGACACTAGCTGCTGTTAGTTTGGCACGGCATTGTATGTTACATGTTTTGTTTGCTTCCATCTGGATTTGTGGTTTAGTTATGTTTGCTTTTCAGTCAACGTTATCTAAGAACGTTCCTTGCGGACAGTGTTAGTAGCATGGGTACATATGAAACATTACCCGAGTGTTACTGGTTCCACAGATACTCCTTATGAGCATCCAGATCGGGCGACGTAAACGAGAAGGCTTTCAACGGCGTTCAATGACTCCCGATGCTGAGTTAATTTGGGGCCGGTTTAAAGATCGGAATAATCCATCTTCTCTTTACAGACATTCCGACAGATCGATGTGTGTTTCGATCCCAGCTGTTAAAAGTGCGATAACGTTTATAGGATCAATATTTACTAAACTTTATGAAGATGGCAACTCCAATGCTTAATGTGATGCATGGCTAGGCAAAAAGACGAGTCGGTCTATGGGTACCCTGCCAATGGTCATCAAATGTTGACTACCATTGCATTCGGGTTAAAACATTACTAAAAACCTTCGTCCTTAAAATACACATCGACTTATAAATCTATAGAGTTCAGTGAATTTACTGGTAAACTGTTCCGCGGGGTCGCAACCCGATTAGAAAAGCTATTACTTCCTTATCCTGTCCTAGCCGTATGTTTTTAAAGCTGTACGAATGTCCCCGGATGTTGAACAACACGAAATAACGCCCCGGACAGAGGTGCTGAGAATAATTCATCCCTATGAAACTAATATCATTTGTGTTGTGAGTATATATGCCATGCGCTTTGTGTTGCAATTAAATTCATACTGATTATTACTAAAGCTAATTTATTCCCTGTATATGACGCTTGGCTGCTACACACCGTGTATTCCTGTGTTTTCGTTCTGATGTACCGTTCATCAACAATTTACTTTGCAACAAAGCGTATTATTCATGTAAAAGCTTTGTTCAAAGGAGCATCGTAATAAGGGGACACATTTAGAATAGTTCGGGTTGGTCCGTTGCAGATTGAATGATGAAGTTACCGATGTTGTTCCACTGAGCGTGACGCAGCACATAACGAGCTTCACTGTTCCACTGAACGTGACGCATCAACACAACGAGATTCACTGTCCCTCTGGATTAACATAGGTCTTGTGATTGGAAAAGGAACCTACACATTCGTGGAGTGTCATTGAAACAAAACGCTCTGGTTATCACACACATGGACAACTATTGCTGATTTAACATTCAGCAAAGTGGTTGGCCTTTCACAATTGCAGCAATAAAAACTATTCTGAATTGTCTAATAGTAGTATAGAGTCTTGATTATAATCGGCCGAAGCATTCGTCAGCAACTTACTGTTTAGACGTGTTTCACTCGTTGGCAGTGTATTGGAGAAGCATAAAGAACATAGCCAATTTTATCGCACCAAATGCTTGATGTGAAAAGCCGGAACCATGCGGGATATAAGAGTAAAAAATCGGAGACATTTTACGATTAAAATGATAAACTCTAAGGATTAGCTTCTACTGTGCTTTGCATATGTATCTTGTCCTTAAACAACGTACCACAACAGATATGTTTCGCCCTCACAGTAACAGTTCAGATTGCGGCATTATCGATTTCCAAGACGTTTGTGGATCTATTGTACTGTAGCTATGACGTTGGCAGCGTGCTTTGTGATGCAGCTTAACTTTTTGACGTATACTGCCGACCTAGTCTAAAGAGCATATTCAGCAACTGGATGGAGCAAGAGCAGAGAAGCTGACATGGCCATTATATATATTGAATGACTACAACCAGTGGCTCCTCCACGACGCCTAATTTCTACACAGCTTGTTCTTTCTCTAACGTTTCCAATGTACCTACCGCACACGAATAATATATTGATAATTTGTCATTGTACTGTATGTTAGTAAAGTGTAATTCATAGCCAAATCTGACCGTTCTGCCAAGCTGCCGTTCATGCTAGTTCAGTCAAGCCACAAAACTAATGTCAGAGCCCAGGCCATGAACGAAATAAGGTGACACCTGTCCTGACGCTTTCGCAAATATCCCTAGTCCTATCTACGTGTCGTGATTGGCAATGAATATGTGGCTGTGAATCGGGTGCTACAGGAAAATGTGACCTATCATTAAATTCTTTTAGATACAGTCTGGTTCACAAGATTGTGCAATTCCCATATAAGTTAACTGCAACAAACGCATGCGCATAAATTGCCATGATTTCAATCGCACTCCATTAATTCCATAGAGATGATAAATTGCTTCATTTGACTGAACATCTCGGCCGTTCAATCTTTTGTCTTATGAGAGAAATCACAGTAATGTTTACATCATCTCTAAATATCTACATAGCTACCTCGAGGCAAACTCGCCCTGCTGTAACAAATACAATCACATTCCATGTTATGCATTCAACAAAATGCGAATTTTTATTAGACACAGGCAGTGCGCTTTATCCAATGTGTCCTTTATTGTGGTTGCTTAATGTTTATTTGTTTTGCCTCTGACTACGGTCATATGTCTAGTACATCGTGGAACAGTAACGTATAACGTGCTGATGCTAAAACATAACAATCAAACAAATACTCGACCGCGTGTATTGCTGACAGTGCCACCAAAACCAATGAAGCCTTACAAAAAACATTAGCAGTGACGTTCTAAATATTGTGAGGTTGAAAGGCAAAACTGGAACTGTTCAAGACGGCGTAAGCGACGATAGATATATCAACCACTAGCCTCTGGTCCTCTTTGTAATGCAGTTTCAAACTTACTGCTTAACAATTTACATTTACTTTGGCAATATATAAATTTCATGATTGATTATCCGCATTCCATGATTGTAAGAACTCTTTTCATGCTCCTAATATCCTTTCATTGCCTGAGTAAAGCAAAGGGCAGGAGACCGTGAGACACATGAGGGGCTGGGTGAGGTTTTGCAGTTTCTGCAACATGTTATTGAGCACACCCTAGGGCTTGACGTGATCAATCAGCTGTTGCATGTATGGGACAGCCAGCTGATCAATAGGAGGATCCACTGGGATCTAATCCGTCACCACCAGGTATTAATCATGTTTATTTCGTCACTGAGATGAACTTTTTCTGTACAAATGAGTCACGTCCATTTTTATCTATAAACCGAGCGTATAAAATTGGAAGGGTTTAGTTGAAGCCGATTCGTGATCCAAAGAGAAACTATGTGATAAGAGGACCTCGGAATTATACACAATAATTTTTTTAAGCGGATGTATATGTGAACTATATTGCTGCCATGGCATGATATAATAATTAATAATGCCGTTTATTTGTGCACCAGATGGAGAAGCAAAAATATCCGTCAATTGAACCCATGAATACAACGGACTATGCAATACAAAACTGTCTGACAGATATTAAGCTGCCCACCGTCTGACTAATTGGCAAACCGAGAAGCTATTTGCATTTGCAACGGTCTTACAATGATATCTTGAATGTATTTGATACTCTACCTCTGTGATACGGACAGATACAGTTTATACTGCAATTGGGGACCAATCATTGTTTACCTGCAAGGCGTAATGATGACGTTTAATTCAACATAAACATACCATACCTAGTGCGCTCCAACGTAATCAATGATACTCTGTGTAGTGGGTTAAAGATTAGCAAATATGATGGTAATAGCTGATGGCGATTGTAATACGGTCCAATTACTGCTGTTTTGCGATGTGTGGCGTGTTGTATCAATAAAGGTAAACGAATGGTGAATGCGATGCAATGTTGTCTAGACATATCGCCCAAGAGCGTAACAGAACCTGGGTAAATGAATCCTACAAAATATATTGGCATACATTTTGGTGTTGTGCTATTCTACAAATGTCTCTACATGCAACGCAGCAGAAATACAATTGCTGCCAATTTTGCGCGATTAAAGACAGACATGGTAGTGATATAGTGGCCGCAGGGACGAAGTGTCACGGAATGATAATTTTATATACAAGGCATATATCACCGATTCGGTTATGAGTATCATGTTTCGAGCTGTAAAACTGCGTCAATAGTAAATGTCATGGATACAAAGAGTAACATAATCATCCTATAGCGGGTCATTGTAGGGCTCGCTCTTAGGTGTAATATTAAAGGAGAACACCATGTTGTGGCGAGAAGCAGGGCATAAAGTATGGAAAATGAGGATATTTCGTAACACAAGCAAAGCCATGTGAGCTTGCAGGGCTTCCAATGTCTATCACATTGCCATATGATAAGCAGCTATTATCTGCAGCGTGTTTAGTACCATATGAAATCCGCTTTAGTACCGTATCAATTCATGTTACATCGGAAATATATGCCTGGTGCCCTATGCTATGAATACGTTACTTCCATTTTTGTATAGTTGCATAATTTACTCAGTTATAATCCTATCATATTATTGGAAACATCAGATCATCAATAATTGATCGATAAAGGCGCATTGAGAATAGCTTTACCAGCAACTTCCTGTGGGCAGCTCCAGTATTTTCTGGTATTATCGCTCAGCTGCGCCCGTTTTATGCTATGGATGTATCGTATCGCTCATTTGGTTTAAAATTGATGTCCCATCACAAATAAGAAATTGGACTGTTTAAAAGTAATTGAACGCCGGGGGCACCTATTGGATGGTTTTTGCTAGGAGCAGACTTATTGCTGGTTTATCATACTCATTCCTCTGACGTCACTGGTGGTATCACATAACGACGACATCAAGTTATTTACTGCGTCGACATTTGGGTTCGAAATGAGTGCAGAGAAGAATAGAGCAGAGAGGAAATTTTGATGCCACCTAAATGCACTGAAGCTGCACCTCGCAGTCTTGTTCATGAGTAACATACTGAATTTAACGTCGGGATATTATTTTTTATTTCGTTAGACGTCCACACATGACTTGCAAGGTGGAATTTCGGTTGTAAATTCCACCTTGTTTTTTTAATTGAGTTGTATTCATAGGGTTTATACCATTTTTATTTCACGACGTCAGGGACTGTTATGATAGATTCTATCATACAGAGTAATTCATTCAGATGGCAATGGATATCCACCTTATGTTGCAGCTATTGACAATAAATCATTCGCATATCAAAGACATGATCATGACCAGGTTTAAAGAAATATTAAAGGGACAGTTAGTACCACTTGGCAACTAGCTTTACGTTCATTATATGCTGAAATCTAGGTAACTCTGCAGTTGTACACACACAAACAGGGGCACATTTAACAACCTCTGTAACAGTCTTGGCGGCACAACGTCACATATTCCTCTTGTCTTTGCAATAAACGTAGTACAACCATTCGTCTTGCACAACCCTTCGTCGATATTTCCCGAATTTAATCATTCCATTTGTTATGTACAGCACAGAAGAGTAAGCGAGAGTGTGTGCATGCATATAAAATAGTCACAACCGAAGACATCCAAGGAAGTTATTGATTAGGAGGCTGCATACCATTCTTATAACCCCTGTGGTTATTATAAATAATCTTCATCATTTATGAGATAAGGACATAGATACAACAATATAATGATAATCACCGTCACTTACGTCCTCAGAGGACTACCGAGACCGGTTCAAAGTATAAATGCTTAAATTCGTACAGAAGTTAGAATATGCAATATATAATTATAATATTGTCAGAAAACCATTGAAGGTTTTGACCTTATTTGCTTGTGTCAGGAGAAGCCTGTCGTTCTTGCTAGTTGTTTTGCAAAATTGGCTATGGAATTTCCTATCCTGAGAGCCATTAATCTCGCTATCAAAGTTGATTATATATTTCACACGCGGTTAATGCTCCAAGTCTGATGTGTGCTGGTTTGAAGTAGTCTGTTGCAGTTAGCGTCCAGCCCACCTTCGTCTCAGCGCGGCGACTAATAAATGAGATTTATTGTTCTTGATTGACTCGGGTCTGCAAGTTAACCATTGAATTGCTCATTCAACCAACCTCTGTCTTGTGCTGGCATTCATCATTGGTATTAAAGTCTCAGCTCTTTGTTCTGTTCGAAAATAAGCAATGTCTGTCACGTATTGTGCATTTCACATTTCTACTGGACACGCGTCCCGCTTTAAAAACCTTTGGTTGATTAGGCGCTGTAATGCACGAGAGAACCACGTGGTGTGATTTAGTAATAATTCGAGTTATGTTACTTTTTCACGTGACCAGACTGCCGATTAAGTTATATACTGTCAACACTGTATATGTCAGCACACATTTTCTTAAGTCGAGCATAAACCATTTTAAGCGCAATCCGCAACATAACAAACCTTCTATGACACATGATGAATCCTTTATGACAC